>OY856187.1:337683918-337819497 GCA_963693315.1 Diogma glabrata
TATATATATATATATATATATATATATATATATATATATATATATATATATATATATATATATATATATATATATATATATATATATATATATATATATATATATATATATATATATATATATATATATATATATATACAAATCGCATTATAATGTTTCATAGCCGCCTTACGCTATAATTACTCTTGACACTACACGCCTCGAGAATCTACATCAGCACTCGGCGAAAATGAAACAACGTCCAGCTTGATGTGTAATATGGTATTAAAAAACGAATTATACTAACTTACCTCCTTGGTCTACTTACTTATAAATTTGTTCTATAATAACTTTGTCACCACTTTTGAAAATTATTAAGTATCTTTAGAGATTTTTAAAAATTGTATTTTATATTTATTTGACACAACACAACATTCAAATAACATTCGAGTTAAACTTATAATGAAATAAAACAAAAGTTTTAGTTTTCGACAGTTTAATTTTCAGAAACAAAAGAAAATTTGAATTGTCATGGCAAGCTTAGAACTATGTATATATTTTAGACAAATTGTATATGCAATTTTAGCATGTGCATAGTGAATTTTACCAAACAATATAAGTTAAAGTTTTACTTAGCAAATTTAGTTGAATTAACTTAGCAATAATTAATTTAGGATATCAAGAATAAGTTGATTTAACACAAAAAAAAACATAATTTTACTAATTTAGGTTTACTTGTTGATAAGCACAATATTTTTTTTCTGAGTGTAGCTGCTGCCCCAAATCGTATGGTGTACATTAGTGTCACGAATGACTTCGAATTTCCGCCTATGAATAATTGATACCAGGTTACATACCCTATCAGAGTTCAAGACCTCGTCATACAGTGCGTCATTAGAAATCATTCAGAAAAATTTTCTATTGAGCTACATGCCAACCGTAGTTGTGTTTGCATGATATGACTTGTGAGTAAAAACTTTTTAGTTTGCGTTTGACCAAAATGCAGAAAAAAACTTTACCCGCGTCTTTTACAAACAACAGTTTGTAGGTTTGATTTTGAAAGACTCAAGGTTCTTGGATCAAGACATTTTCTAGCTCCTATCTTGCCAATTTGAGCAAAAGATCAGCGATTGCTTCATAACAGTGGTAGAGGTAGTTTTGAAGAAACTTTAGCATGAGCCATACCCTTCGCCTCAACAACTGCAACATCCAACTCTACATTTGATTCAAGAGAGTCCTCATCAGTGACGTCAGACCCCACATCGATAAAAATAACTCCGCTTCCGCGTACCAAACGTCTTAGTCGGTACCAGTTGATACTGCTGGATATCAAATTTGCGTCCTGCATCGGCCGAGGTTCTCTGTGTGAAGCCATCCCTAACCGATTCAGCCACCCATGTCTTATTCTGAACCTCATGTTTCTTCTATACCGTCAAGCTGACTGCTCCAAATCCAAAGTTTATTACCCATTCTTGGTAGCCTCAAAATTAACTATCCTCCAGTTGTGTGCCGGAAGTTCTGGATTGCTTTGCTTTAGCATTTCTGGCACCTCACCTGTATCTTCGCAGGGATCCAAGCACGAGTTCTCGGACAAATTTCTGTGTCTCTTACAATGACTACTTCCAGTTTGGCACATGCATAAACCTCGCCTAGAGACTAATCACTCTCTTGCATAGCGGCAACGATTGAAGATCGCCATATGCTATCAATTTTACCTGATTTTTATGCAAAACCTCGGATCGATCCGGAATTTTCGCTGATTACTACTGAATTTTTGCTGAGTTTTAGTTGAAAACAGTGGAAATTTAACTAAGAGTGGTAGAAATTTAAATTATTTTTTGTCACGTGCAAGAAAATTTATTGAACAGATGAAGTCGAAACGATCATTTCCGAACTGAATTCATTCAAGAAGTGCCGGAAAAATGATCAACGATCTCTTTAACGATTTTTGGTTTACCTTGAGAAAGTGACGTTTTACTAAGACTGCATTTCTTAAAAACATACTCATTCAATAGGATAGTTGATTGAGTCGCCTAAAGTAAGCGTTCTCAATAAGGTTAAACTTTTGAGCGTTATTTGAAAAGACAGTAACTAAATTTTCAAAATTATATGATAAGCCAAACCTTGAAACCTTTAAAGCCTGTTGTTTAAAATTACATGATTTTGCAAGATTTTGTAAGGTATAGATACAAGAAAAATACAATCGTGAGTTGTTTGGACAAAACCATTGAAATGTCTATTGTTCATTTCATATTTAGCTATATGGTGATTATCCAGCTGTAGATGTACCTGTTTTGGGAATTTCAGAATAAAGAGGGGATTCAATGTATGCTGAGAGTTTCTCTAACTGGGGACATGATGGGAACTATTTCCTAGCGAGAAATATTTCTCACGAGCAAATTTTGTATTTTTTGCTGCAAGTCAGCATTGCGGTGTTGATAAACGAGAACCTTTTTTGTTTTATTTTTATATTTTTGTTTAAATAATGGATAACTTAACAAATAATCCTATCACATATAGAGAAAGAGTTAATTCTTTTTCAAAATTGCAGGAACAAAACTAAAATGTTATTACAAATAATTCAGGTATGGTGAAAGTGAAAACCTTGTTATGCCACAATCTGAGGTATTATCTAACCAGTTGTATTTATAAGAGAGTCTACACCCCACTCCAGAACGAGTTCAGGTTCTGTATTGGTAGATTGAAGGAAATGTATGCCTTGGTAGTGAGATTTTAACGATCAACGAACAGTCAAGGATACATTCTCTTCAGTCGTCACACTGTTCTATTTTTTCTCTCCCTTATAAACTGACTACTTGGTAATCCTAAAATTCAACGTCCGTAACTACATAAAACTCAACTTCGTACAACGAAAATACATTACCTGGTTTATTATCAATACCACTAATTAATCGCGTTGCTACAACAACACGTCGTGTTGATTCAGTATCAATTTCTATTAAAAAAACTATCAATCTCCCAATTAGCATCGCTTAAATTCGTAAACATTCTTCTACTTTGTTTTAGTCAAACAAAAGTAAAACTCATATAGTTATAATTGCATTTTTCCATTTTTGTTGATACTATCAGATACAATCTCATCATCATCTGTTTAAATAAACTGTTAACAAATTGTTGCATTTCGTGTTTATTGTTATTTCGTTCTCTTTATAATTTTTAATAACTGCAAACACAAAATTAGATATGATTGTCTGTTTCTGATCATGATCGAGGATAATCAAATAAAACAGAATTTAAATGATATATGAGTTTTGGAATGCGATGTTGAGACAGTATGATCGTGATTGATTTTTTTCGTTTGAAAAGGGATAACACCACGACAGCGGAGAGAAATGTACAAATTTTTTGAATGGTCATCTCCTTCGCTCCCATTCGTTTAGAATATTTAAACAATGATTTTGCATAATTTTGTTCAGTACGATTTTATTATTAAGATCAGTGCGATTTAGATTTCAAATCGATTAAAATCGTTCAATTCGTTTATATCAAATAAATTCAAAAAAAATTGTTATCAAATTGAATTTCGGAAAACTTAACAAAAAAAAATCTATATGTTGTGATTGTTAAAAAGATAAAATCAAATGAAAAATGTCGTATTGTGAAATAAAAGAGCAAGAAATATTGTGTAAACTATATTGAAATTAAACATGTGTCTTATATGTGTCAAAAGTTGTAAAACGAACGGAGAAAAATATAAGACCGGTGTATGGTACGAAACGGAGGCAGTGAACAACATTCATGCTGCGTGGATCGGGTGAGTTCGTTCCATATTAAAATTATACCTTTTACATTGGTACGTGGAATTTGGGAATGATACGGGCGTCCGCACGGTGGCTGAATACGTATTTTATTGATTGAAATCATTACTGCAAATTTATTGATGCTGGAATTAATTTCGTTAGTTACATATGGTTTTTACAGTAACCACTATACGAGTTTGTGCTGTTGTGAGTGTGGCAAGCAAAGTTGTAATCGCTGTAGGTCTACACGTCCACTTCATTTTGGGGGCTACTGTCATTTAAAAGTACGACGCTTATCAACTTACAAGCCTTAGGGAAGCATAGGCAGTCGAAAGCATTCAAGGATACAAGGTCCTACGGAATTGGCTAGTAAACTAGGACACTATAAAATACGGTTGGAGGTTGATACTAGGGAAGCCTGCAATCGACATTAGTTTATTTTATCAGTTATTTCCTTGTTAGGTTTACGCTACATGTTAGATACAATGAATTGTTTTTTGTTTGTTGTAAAAATTAGCATGAAACGTCATAGATAAATCAATATTGTAAATTAGAGATCTTTTCCTGGGTAGAGCCCGTACGTCCGTAAATTCCTGTGTATCATTTTGGAAGTTTAAAATAAAAATAAAACCCTTGGATAAATAGATGCCTTGGGCATCTATTTTAATTTGTAAAGTCCAGGCCTTACAAGTCCTTAATGATTAAAGCCCACACATATTTATATTTGTTTTTCATATTTATTTATATCCTTCGAGCAAGCAATAGTGAGCTTTCATTAAGGAATATTACACAACTAAGGTTGAGGATGCTACCATTGACTGCAAAGAGCTCATCCACCAGCTTTCATAAGGTATCACTTGGCTAACGATATATCAGTGCTATTGCCAGTGGTATGTGGCATTTCAATTAAATTCATAGGCAGGAGACATATTTGCATATCAAAAATGAAAAAATAAATTTCAATTTGTTCAACTTTACTACCAAAGTTGTGCAGAGTGTGAATCGTTTGTAAAACACAGACCATCAAAATTATATCTGAAATTAAACTTTGTGACAGGCAAAACAGCCACATCTTTCATTTTGAGTTTAGTCAATTTAAATAATTATGCACCAGGTAAATATAATAACTTACTCACCATTTTTCCAAATCAAAACAAAAATTCAAATTATGGAGATATTATTATTCACTTAATCAAAAACAATAACAAAATCTCCAAAACTTATATTAATCATCGCAAAATTATGAACGCATCAAAAATTTCAACCTTTTTATTCTGAATCATAAAATCTAACAATAAAACTCGAAACTAAAATCAAAAGTATTACAATTTAACATGCACACACATAATATTGATTTCAGAATATATTTAAGCCAACCATTCCACTTTCTATTCATCGTATACATTAACCACCTTTGTTTCCTTTTATTTCAAATCATCTATTACTTCGTTATGTTTCCTTTTTCTCAACAGCTTCCTATTGTGAGATGAGTGCCCGCCAGCCTGGAGCCATACGATATTCTCTTACCACCATTATTATTTATACATTCCTTTTTAACTTCTTTTCTTTTATTTTCCCTCTCAATAAACTATTTTCCTCACTTTTTTTACGTTTTTCCAAATAGAAAAAATTTATTTCGTTGTTGTTGTGAAAATTCACCTTAGTTGTTTCGTTTATATTTTGATTTTTTTACGACTCATTTTTGTTTTTGTTTTATTTTCTTTTAAGTTAAGATAGATGTTAGTTTTATATCTTACTATTAAAAAATAAAATAAATTATAAATGGATTATGGAATGGGTGAGCTTTAAAGAATACAATAACTTAGATTTAAGTGTGCCTATTGCGTTGGAATGGAGTGGTTGATCTGCATCATTTGCATGTTTGGATAAAATAATTGGTACGTTAGTATTGTTCAATGGTCTGTCAATGTTTTTCTTATTCATGCTTAACACTGCATCTGATTCTCCTATAGTCTCAGCCTATTTCTTCTTGTTGAGAGAAAGAAAACTAAACATTATAATCCAAGGCTGATTACGCGTTTCTTTGTTCATGCATATGTATGTTTGTATGGATGACTGTGTGATATTATTCTTCTAAATTTAAGAGTAATTTTTTTTTTAAGTCTGACAAATTGTATGAGGGTGTGATAGTTGATACCTTCGATATCCCTAAAATTTTCAGAATATATTAGTAGTACTGTGACAAGAAGAAGTGCAGCTTACCACCTCTTAAATCTGGCACGTTTGACCTTGAATGGTAAAAGCTTAAAATCACGGGTAAATCGTATAAATTATATGATCATTCTACTTCATAAAACCATTAGTCACTGCAATGAAATTTTTTTTATGAACTAAGCTTCAATTTGCGCCATAAAGAAATTTTTTACGACTGATAGAACTTTGGACACCGCCTTAATCCCTTTGACGTGGAACGTCACTCCGTTTACTCCACGTGTACTGTAGATTCGAGGTTTTGGAATTATTATAGCCCTAATTAAACATTGATTTATGACCATTATAAAATCAAAAATAGCCTGAGAAAAAGATAAAATGTGCATAATGGTACATTATGTAAAACGCATATTGAACGATGACAAAAAGCATGTATTAAAAAAACAAATTCTTAAGCCTACAGCTAAAACTACCCAATATGGAGTATAATTGTAGCTTTGTCACTTATTTATTGACTCTTGGCCTCTAGAGTAATTGACCTTGAACTTTGACCTTTTTTTGAAAAATTATCAACTTTGAGACCGTGTAGCTACTAAAGCCAAGAGTAATCCATTTTCATTCAATCTGCGTCAAAAGCGGGTACAGTTCTTCATAGGTAGGTTTTACACCACGTAACACACCTTGCCAGTAGAGGTTGATTGATTTCACAGTGGCTTCACACAACCCGTTGAAATGAGATGCTGATGGTGAGACAAGGTGCCAATTCGTTCCTTGTGTTACTGCCCAATTTTCGATGGTCTCTGCAAACCTTTGGTTTTTGATAGTGTCATGGAGAAGTTTGAGCTCTTTAGTAGCTCTAACCACATTTGTTCCGTTGTCACAGTGAAGGTCACTACATATGCCGCGACGATTTTAGAACCTCTTTTTGCCCAAAATATATGTGCAGAAAGTCTGCACGCAGTGCTGCATGCATATATGCATCTTAAATAGATGGCAGAATTTTCATATATTTGACGTGCAGAATTTTCGTAACAATGGCCCAAAAATGTATTTATTAACAATATTAGTTTTAATTATTTTATAATTTGGATTACTTAGAATATTTGAATATCTTTATAAACAAATAATCATAACAAAAATAATTTCATTTTAAAAAAATATCATTCATTTTTATTTGAGTTATAAAAAAAATTATTCATTTTCAAAAAAAATGTCAAAATCATCCATTTTTATCTGAGTTTTCTAGTAGTTTTTGTTTTTTTTTATTGTGGTAGCACTGCCTCTCTGCAGCAAAATTAGAATTAGAGATATCTTGCAGAATTTTTCTGCATGCAGAATTTACATGTAATTGCTCTCATATAACAACACATGTTCTAATTTCGCTGCATGCAGAATTTTGCACATGTATTTGGACCATTAATGTTTTCAAGAATCTTTCAGTAAATAGATCGGTGACGAGCTCTAAATAAACCACCTTTGATGCCATACCTGTAAATACCGCTAGATACGCCTTATACGTAGCGACTTTTCGTTTCTGCTCAGTTCGTAGAATAAAGGGACTTGCGTAAGCGATGCTTGACTGAAGAGACGGTCGGATTAGGTTCACTCTTGATCTTGAAGGCATTAGTTGTCCCATTAGCTACGTTAGTGTTTCTTTCTTCAGTCACCAATAGGTGATGCATTTATGAATATTCTGTTTCACAAGATTTTTACATCTGGGCCTTGCGAATTTTTGAAGTATAATGGCTGTGATGAGCGATGGTCCAGAATGCGAATGGTTGGTATGAGCTTCTTAAATGATCATTTCAGATACTTTGTGGTTATGTGGCAAAATGGTAGGATATTTTTTAGCGTATGGTATTTCAGGTTTTTGGACCGCCAACATGCAGGCTGCCATTATTATCTAGAAATACGGACTAAAAGAAACTAATTTAGTTTTGTGTGATAATGGCTTTGTTTGTATAAGTAAGTGTACTTCGTCTTTATAACACTCATATTAAGCAAATTTAGTTATTAACATTTCTGCATTCGGGAGTTCCTTATAACTTAAGGTGTTTTCGGAACTAAGGAATTTATAAACAGCACGTAGCACCCAGACAAGAATTTGTTTTGATTGGTTGAAGCTAGAATAGTTATTAATTATACGATGAACTTCGTTAATTGGTAGAAATTTATGTTCGACAAATGATAAAGTTGCTGGAACTGCCATAACGACCGAATTTCCTTTTGGCTTTCTTTTCACACGCTTTTGTTTTCCTTTTGGCACGTGCATTGGTTGTGGTTGAATCCAAGCTGGAACCTTTCACCATAATTGGTTCTTTAATACCTCTAGTTGCACAATCGGCTCTATTTTTTTTACCTGGTACATGTTGCCACTGAATTGTATTAGTAGATCGAAGAATTTGGCCCATCCTGTTACTGACAAAAACATCTTGGTTTGCAGGTGGTGAACTTAACCAATTTATGATGATAGGGGAATTGGTAAAAAGATAAATAGATGGTTTTTTTAGATCCAAAGAGTCTAGCAGTTTTCAATAACTTGGTAGGCAGAGCAGCTGCACATAATTCCATTCTGGGAATGGTATAACGCTCAGTGATGGATAATGGTGAAACCTTAGTCTTAGCTGCAATTAAATTGGTTAGGACACTTCCATCTTCCTGCAAGGTTCTGGAATATATTATTGCTGCATATGCTGGAATTATCTCGGAATTTCTAATGACTCTAGCATGTGCAAATTATCTGTAATCTTAACCCATTCATTTCTAGTTCAATTTCGATGAAGTCCCTCATCGTCCTAATCTACCTTTTAACTGTCAAACTGCTTGGTATAGAATCTTAACACCAATTACAATGAGAGAAAGCCACCCAAAAGGGTCAAATATTTTCGTAGATTTTGATAGTAGAAAACATTTTGTTATTTTTGCCTTGGGTGGTAAATTAACTTTAAAGGAAAACACATCTTTTATTGCTAAACATCGTATACCCAAATTAACAGTCAGCAATGGTTTTGAACCTTCTGTGATTTCTAGTGGAGTAATTTCCTGATCTTCATGTTGATGGTGAGACAGAAGATCAATATGATTTGCAGACCACTCAAATGAAATCTGTCAGACTTAATAATTTTTATCAATTCTACTTGACGTTTCTTCGCCTTTTCGATTTTGTCTGCTTTAGAGATAACGTCATCCATGTAGAAATCGTTTGTTACAATTTAACCGTTTCTGGATATTTTTCAACAAATTTTTCGGCTGTCACTTGAAGTGCTTTTTGTGAAAGAAAACACACTGGTGCTGTACCGTGAGTTACAGTGAGGAGACGATAGTGACGTAGAGGAATATCAGGTGATTCTCTCCATATAGTTCGCTGAAAAACAGCATCAGACGTGCGCACCCAGATTTGCGGAAACATTTTTTCAACATCACCTGAGAATAAAACGGTTCTGTTGGAATCTAAGCAGAATGTTGATAAGATTTTGTTGAATGGTAGGATAGACGAAGAGAAGAATTAAGTGACGCTAGCGACTTTGATATCGCAGAGGTGTAAAACACACCGCGAAGTATGGTGGTAGCACTGGAATCTTTGACTACTCCATGATGTGGTATATAGAAATTCTCAGAATGAGGTTTCTGCAGTTCGTCTATTGGAATCAGCTCCATGTGACCAAGTTTTTCATAAGTTGAACTTTCAACTTTTAGTAAATTGACTGAATTTCTATAAATTCCTCGTACGATCCATCCTAATGTGGTAAGTTGAGCGGTAGGTAATTTCTCATATTGAATAACCTGCCCTTTTGTAAGAAGCAGAAAAAATCGATCAGAACCGACAAGGATGTCTATTTAATCCGGAAGATAAAAATATTGATAAACTAACTGGAGATTGCGTAGGTAACCGCCTTTTGTGGTAGATTTGACGTGATTTTTTGTGCATTATAACTTCTCAAATCCATGTTATTAGTATGGTGAATTCTAAAACAAACTTGCATGGTGGTAACAGCTTTGGAGCAACCACCCTTTACACCGTTAAGCGTGTCGATATTGAGTCACGTATTAGTTCTTTAGAATCCAAGGCGATGAATGCAAGATTCATTGGCGAAAGAGCGGGTTGAAGCGGAATCAATAAGCATGCGGCAATTTTGACATATGTCAAATTTATCTAGGGCTGTTGGTATTATTGCATTATCATTTATGATGATTTGGTTGGTAACAAATAGCAATATGTTGTCTCCGCACTCTGGATGCTGACTGAAGAGCTTGGTGTGGCTCTGGGTGCGGCCATTGGTGTTGGTGATGGATTGGAGTTAGAAGTTTGGTGAACTAGAGTGTGATGTTTTCCCCACAATGGTGACATTTCTTTTTGGTTCTACATTTAAACATAAAGTGAGAATCATTAATACAATTAAAGCATCTATTGCATTCCCTTACATAGTCTCTACTTTTGCTTAGGGCCATTCGAATGAATTTAGGACAATCAGAGAGCTTATGCTTCAGATCACAGCATAGAGAACAATTAAGGAGAGTTTGAACAGGAACAGTCTTTGTTGATAATGATTTCAATAATGAACCCTTCGATTGATTTCAAGAAGCTTGTGGTTTAAAACCTTCTAGGGAATCAATACGTCTAATAAGAAATTGATCAAACGTTAGAAAATCTATTTTAGCTGTCTCTTCTCGCCAAAGTTGACGTGTTGTTACATCGAGTTTAATTTCAGCTATATATAACAGTCAACAGTCCCTTGTTTCAGCATTTTGTTCTAATGCCTTTAATCCACGTATGACTTCATCACATGCATCGTGCAGGTGGCCAACTGCTTCCAAAAAAACAGAAGTAATTGTCAGCTGAGAGAATTGCAGTTCGATGACTTGTGTTATCGTGAACTGTTGAACGAAAAAGATCAAAGAACGAATTCCATTCTTTGGGCTTACCGTTCATACATGCAACATAACCGAGGAAGTTTATAATCTGCAGCTAAGTTGAGTTATTTAGAAGAGTTTCATCTAGAGAAAATGTTGCAGGATTTGCTTTTCAGCGCATGCTCCTTTGCAGAATCGACAATATTTTATAATTCTTCATCGACTGTTGCCATATCAAATTTAATTTTGTTTTCTAAATCTATGAATTCTTTATTATATTCGCTTAATTTATCAACACGAACCTTTAAATCAACGTAAGTCACGTGTTAATTAACAGTATTAGCGAAATTAATTTATATAGTAATTTGTCCTTTTACTATGCCTCTATTGTTCGACCAAACCTTCCATTTTAAAGTTCGTAAAGAGTAAATTCACACGTAATATTGAAATATAGCAAATGTAATAATGTTTAAACACAAAATTATCGGAAGAACCACAAAAAAACTACTTCTCCACACAATGTTATACACTAATATATTAAACATAAATATTTAGTAACAGCAATAATTAAATTTATAAAAGTCACATTTATTTCCAAACTTTTATTTGGTTAATGTCGCAATGTATTTTAATTGTTTATCAAGAAATCTTTTATTGGATGCAAGCAAATAAAATAAAATAAATGCAATAATAAAATAATAAAAAAATGTGATACTCAAGGTTTTTAAGATAATCCTATAGCGGTACTGGATAACTTATTAATTTCCGGAAGAATTTTCCATGTGGCAAGTTTTTGGGACAAACTTAAAAATTCCTCAATCAATCGGCAGCTTAATCCAAATTATGCGGCTCGAAAGACCAAATGTTGATTTGGTGTTGATTTGTTGTTATCGCCAATCAGCAAAAGCAAAACCTCTGATGTTTCGTTTAATGTTAAATTTTATTTCAGATCTATATTTATAATATTTTGACTTTTATATTTATAGAGATGTTGATGACTAAGATAAGAGAGAAAATTATGTGTACGATAATAGTAGTTTAATCAATGAGTGTATAATAAAATTCATTAAACACGAATCGATTACAATACTTTATTCTCTGACCAAGAATTGTATATTATAAAAAATAAAAACATTTTCTTCAATTAAAACAATAGATCTTTATTGTTTTAATCGATAAATCAAGCTTTTTATTAAAATAACCCTGATGATAAAAAAAACCCATCCTATACAATCAACCAAGTTCAACTAAACGAAATAAGAGAATTCAATTTAAAATTTGAATTTTGAACAAAACTTATCAAAGCAATTGTGATTATAATTTGAAAATAATTTTAATGAAATCAAAACAATTTGAGCATTTGGAATCATACCAATTGAATAATGATAATTTTTATAGGAAAATTTTCATTAGACAATAGGTTCAATTCATTAGGCTATAGGTTAGAAAACAATACAATAATACATACTGTTATTATCAAAAAACATACAAATAAAGCTTATATAATTAAATGGAAGGGAATAAAATTATTTTATAATTTACAGTTTAAGAATTACAGTATGTCAAAGGTGTGTCCACTTAGATATTTGAAAAATAAACATAATAAATACACCAGATGTTGTTTATAATTAAACTATGGGGATTCTGATGATGATACGCTGATCACTGTATCATTTAAAAATTGTGGTTCAACGGGCTCATTTAAATTGTCCCAACAGGGTTGGATAATTGTTCATAGCTTGAAGAAAATCACCAATAACAAAACAGATTTGAACAACATTCAATAATTAAAGAATAATCACGTTCCAGATGAACAAAATTAAAAAGTATCTCTACAACAACCAACGGATGTTCATCGAAGAGGTGGTGCACGATAGCGTGACGACTTGAAAGGTGATGAGCCTATATATTAATAAACAAAAAAAATTATTATGATTAGTGCTCGAATCCAGTTATCTGACATATCGCCATCTGTTGCAATCGAGATGACACATCATTTATTCCAATAGATAAAAACAAATTATTACTTGAATAAATGTTGAATGTCAATTAACTTTTACTTCCTACGTTTCTGTGAGATCAGCCTAAAGGTTATTTTTAAAACGAATTTGATGACTTATGTGTTTATTTAAAGTTCTCTATGCGCCTAAAGGTTATATTTAAACAAATTTAGTAGCTCATATATTTATTTTAAAGCTCTTAATCGGCCTAAATGTCGCCTACGTTAACCGATTTGTCTGATTGATGGAACAGTTTATTTTGAAAAGAAGATAAATAGATAAATTACTACTAAAATAAACATTTACAAATCAGGGTAGCATCTGGCATTGATCTTTTAATGATTGTGTATTTACTGGTTTTTACTTTGATTTGCTTAAGGATGATAAGCAAATAGAAAGATTTTTCTTAAAAAAAAATTGTTACTTTTTTCTGTGAAGAACGTTATGATTGTTGGAGATCTGTCACCACCTATTGTCGAACATGATACGCCTACCTCCATCTACTGTCGAACTCATTAGAACGTCCAGCTCCACCTAGTTTTGGACTCATGAACGTCTAACTTCATCTATCAGATAACAGCGAGTTGGTTGTTCGTTGAATTTTTTTAATATGCCGGATGGTGAGACGGCTAGATGAAGGGAAGAGCAAGGACTACCAATGGGTGGTATAAATAAGACTCAAACAATCATAACAAAGCCTCTCTTTTGTCAGTCCTCGTAGTCAGAGGTAACAGCTCCATAGAAAAAAAGGTTGTTATTAAAATAATAAATTAGAATAATAAGTTAATATTGTACAAACAAATTTGTTTAGTGAAACAAAAAAAATAATAATAAAACATAGAAAAAAAAAACATAGAAAAGTTTTTAAATAATTTTGGAATTTAATAGGAGAATCACGTTGTGATTCGAGAAGAGAGATATTTGTGCTTTGGTTTGAAATATATTCACGGTGGTTGCTAATGCTGTTACGGAAAGATAGAGATCGCAATTGAATTGGAAATTGTTGATGGAGAAAAATTTTGTGGTGCTTCAATATTGTTTGTTGGTGAATATTTTTGACACCTTGAATAAAGCGGATGCCGTTATACAACATTGATGATTTATAAACATTTTGACATATTGTTTAAAATTGTTGCTGTCATACCACATTATTTGTTCGTAAAGATTTTGACGTTTTGGTTCAAAATGGCTGCCGCCACACCACTTTACTAATATTTTGACGTTTGATCAAAATGGATGCTGATATACCTCATTAGTTGTTCCTGAATATTTTGACGTTTTATTCAAAATTATTGCTGTTATACCTCAATATTTGTTCCTGAATATTTTGACATATTATTTAAAATTGTTACTATTATACGATATCATCAGGTCCTGAAGATTTTAACAGATTAATCACAATTGTCAAATCATCTAAAATTTTCATCTTGTGTTTGATGCTGAAGCTGTTCAGAAAAAAAGTTATTCAACATATGGAAGATTCTGGAAATTGCTGAAATAATTTTTGTTGGTGCTAACGCCTTTTCAGAAGAGGACTAGACGAAACAAGTAGTGAGTTTATTTTTAATTATTTATTCATATTGATTTTTATATTAAGCTTAAAAAAAAAAAGAAAGGATTTATAGTCTTAAATCACAAAATAGTAAATCTGAAATATGTCAGTTTAAAATTATAGTGTGATCATGGCGTGAGAGCGATTTTGCTCTGACTCCCAGTGGAGATTCCCAAATTTGTTTTTAGTAATGGTATAATCTCATACAAAAATTCTTTGTTGCCCCGGGGCTATGTATAATCTCGAAACTCTGGAATACTAAAGCTATCCCGAAATAGCTAGGGGTGAGAAGCCTGGCGAGCGAGCAACACATTTTCTAAATTCTAAAAATATTCCAAAAATTCTTACAAAATCAAAAATTGAAACTTTTTTAAAATTCAAAATTCTTTTTTCCAAAAAATTATCTAAAAAATAAATGAAATCATTTTTGAAGTGATAACTGAAAACTTCTTTTGGCGCACCACACACAGATTTTTCCGTAGGTAGTAAGTTAGGCTGGTCCGTCATGCTCTGAGGTGAAAGAAAAAAAAATAATAATCAATAATAATCTGTCTACCATTTCTTAACGTTTCAAATTGTGTTGTCGATATAGTGCTCGACTGATGTGCTGTAGGTAGTGAGTTCAATCTCTGGTGTCGTACATATTTTTTTATTGTTTTTTTTTAATTTTTATTAAATACCATTAAAATTATTTTTTTTTATTTAAGAATTCATAAAAATAATTTAAAAATTTCTTTATACGAATTTTAAAAAATTGATCTATAACGCAGTTTTTTTTAAGTTATATTGCTACTGTCTTTTGCAATTTGCATTTGAGTCATCATGCTAAATAAATATTGAATATATAAAATTGAAAGTATGTTTGTTTGTCCTTTATGCATTAATACATTAATCATCATGAAAATTTGGGAAGTTGTGGTGTACACTTAGTTTGCTTTTTATTTAACTATCGTTTTAAACGGTAGTTTGCCTTGATCAATGTTTTTTTTATTGAACATAATTTTTATGAAATTAAAAATAGCGTAAGAAAGATAGTATAACATGAAACAATTACATTTATATATCAAAATGATATGTATTGGAATTTTATCATCTTCACTAAATATGTTGTCGGTTTGGAATTGTATGTAATACATGTTTCTAAAATTAAGTGAAGACTTAATACTTGTAACTTTATATTTGATAAAATCGATTATATCGATTTGAAGCTCACAATTACAAGATGGAAATCGCATAAATTCTATACAAAGAAGCATAGCTTATGTATGATCAAAGATGGATGGCAGTCATGATAAATAAAATAATTAAAAATGGTGGCACTTAGCCTATAGTGATTTGCAAACAGCAACAACGCTCATTAATACCAATGAATTTGCTTAGCTTTCCGCAGGAAGATTTATAAAATTTAAACTTGTTGATCTATGGGTGTGACAACCACGCGTACTTTAGTTCCTGCTATTGGCATATGAGTGCCATTTTGACAATTATTTGGTTTTCATTGTGAGGTTAGCGTGTGTAGTCAGCGGTTTATCGTTCTGACTTGTTTCTTATTTTTTCTACTAATACGATCCAAATACTACTAATACGATAACAATTGATTGCGATTGCCAATGAAATTTTCACTTCTGCCGTGCGGTCTTAAGCACACCCTCTGTTTTTTTTGACACACTTCAAATATTTTTTTGACAAACTTATAATGCCATAATTCTCAATAATAATAATAAAATTTCATGTAAAACAAATAATTAATTTTATTTTTTTCCCAAAAATTGGGTAAAAAAATAAATAAAAATCTTTCTTTTGACATACTTGACAACATTTTTTTGACAAAACTATAATGCCATAATTCTCAATAATAATAATAAAATTTCATGTCAAACAAATAATTAATTTTATTTCTTTCCAAAAAATTGGGTAAAAAAATAAATAAAAATCTTTCTTTTGACACACTTCTCAACATTTTTTTGACAAACTTATAATGCCATAATTCTCAATAATAATAATAAAATTTCGTGTCAAACAAATAATTAATTTTATTTTTTTCCAAAAAATTTGGTAAAAAAATAAATCAATATCTTTCTTTTGACACACTTGACATTATTTTTTTGACAAGCTTATAATGCCATAATTTTCAATAATAATCATAAAATTTCATGTCAAACAAATAATTAATTTTATTTTTTTCCAAAAAATTGGGTAAAAAAAAAATAAAAATCTGTCTTTTGACACGCTTTTCAACATTATTTTGACAAACTTATAATGTAATAATCTAGATTTTGGTCTCACATACCAATCCCAACCATCAAGATTTCTTTAAATCCATTTTTCCTACTCGTAATCACTTAAAATGAAAGATTTTTAAGCAAAAAATAAATTTCCATGTTTTGACACACTTGATGATTTTTTTGACACACTTCCGGTACAGTTATCGAACACATCGTCCTTTCGGCTCTTTCCATTAAGTTATTCTATTTTTAGAAAAAAAAATTTTTGAAATCGGCCTCCAGATGTTTTCTAGATTTCGTAGGTTGTGACGGCCGGCCGGCAGACGGACATACATCTTTTTTTGCTTTTTTAGAATCAGTAGGTCCTAAAACGTTGAGAAATGCCAAAAACAGTGGGGGTAAGAATTTCACTTTTGGCTCATGAATGCAATACTTAGGTCTTTCAGACCGAAGTAATACCAATAATAAAATATTTCTCATCACCACCTGGTCTTACAGATCTTAAGGTATTATTTGACTAATACGATTGGAATATTTTTTTTAATATTGCTTAGCTCTTTGTATTTATTGAGAGTCTATTCGTTTTGGAAACGCAGTATGATCCTTTACAATATTCTTTTAATAAATGTTTCTAGTTTTTATTAATTTATTTTCCAAAAAACACAAGTATTCAACTTTTTACTTTTTACATTAGTTATCGAAATGAAATACAAAGTAAAGAGGCAAATATAGACTAAATTATTAGCATGAAAGTGGTTGGGTCGTATAATGGACTACAAAATACACAACCTCAATTGAATACACAACTTCAATCGTTGCGCGATTGTCAAAAAGTTTCTAAACGTAAGATCTGTGATAAGAAAAGCGGTGAAAACAATATTCACATGTCTATGAGTCAAACAGTCAAATCTCAACTAATGAGGCTTCCAAAATCTTTACAGCAATTAATATTGAAAGTGAATCAGATGTTGTAAATATATGTCAGCATGAGAATCACAGCAACCTTAACTAGGTTTCAAATATTTTAACGCTTGGCATCTATAAAAATGCGGAAGTCGTGAAACAAACAATAAAACAGTTTTGCTAGAAAGTTTTAGTGGATCAAGGAAAACCAACTAACTCCCGTAGGAAAAATATACGCTACATAATCAATCTCCACACATATATGAGCGACTTTCTAGGAAATAAAAAAGTGTAATTAAGCGTTAGTGAGCACTTTACATAACAACGACCAAGCAATAGTGGATAAAGAGATGGTGATGAATTGTTTGGAGATCTTTTCTTATCTTTCCAGTGTGTTGGAAATTTAAAGGATTGCTATAGATGTTTTAACTTCATGATAGAGCAAAGATGAGTTTGAACAGCAAAAACTAAAACTGCCACCTCAAAGATCTTATTGAATGATTTTAACAAAACAAAATCAAGAACAAAACGGCACTAAAAAATATAAAATGCGCCAAATAAAATTAATCGAATAATTAAAAAGTGCCATCTATATTTCGAATAACTCTTGTGGTCAGCGGCATCTATTGCTTTGTAGAAAACATCGCGGAAATATTCTGCAGTTTCCACTGTAAAATACAAATGTCGTTCGTCAAAACTAAGCAAATGAGAAACAAGATAAGTAGCTAATTCTAATATAAATTCTTAATTATAAATTTATTTAATGACAAAACATTTATATATATAGGTTAACGACGATCAGCTTCCGACAGATGGAATATTCACTCATCTTAGGATCTGCCGTCAACATTATGCTAAAGTACAACCTGAAATTTTCAGAAAAAAAAGTTTCTAGAAATGGAATTAACGACATTAATTGTGATACGGACGTAGTGAAAAATTCAAAAACTGGACACAACAACCTATAATGAGTGTTTCTCATTCTCCAAATTTCTAATTTATTTTTCAAAAAATTTTAATAATTTTACAACTAATGATTTTAAATAAAAAATTAATAATTTAGTTTTGCCAGAAAGTATAGAAAGATTTCTTTTTTTGTTAAACTGAATCTTCGAAAATTTTCTGCACCTAAACTCTAAAATTACGACCAGTTTGACCTAAATATGTATGTAAACTTTCAATACAAGCAGGCTTACGATAGATATTAAATTAAAATTTAATAAAAATATGATTTTAACTAAATTAAAAAGAGAAACGTATACCAATGTTATTCCAGATCAACAACATTTTTTTATTACACAGTTATATTGCTCTCCAGCTTTTGACTTTCTCCCCATCCAAATTAAAACATAAAAAAGTTTGATAAAAAGGCAAATTTAACCTTTGCTTTCACTTTTTTAAAATAAAATTTTTAAATTTATTTAAATCGAATAAAAAATTTTCCGATTCGATTTTTCTTTTCATTTTCCAAGTTTTTTTGTTTTTGTCATTTTGAAACTCAATCAACGTAACTAATTAAAAAAAACGAATTTTCATTTTATTTTTCTTCATAAGTTGAATTTGATTTTTTTTCGATTTTCTTTGACAATAATTAAAAACAACTTGTTATGCAGCTTGTATTGGTTGGTCATCTAGTTGAATGGTTAAAAGGAATTAGCGAAAAAGTTTAAAAATTGATGTCGTGAATATTAATAACAATAAAATTTATTAAAAGTTGTTATAAAGTTTAATTAATTTATTTGTCGAGTTCATTAAAAATTGATGGAAATTTGTTTAGCTTTTGGAAAACTGGAAATGGGGAAACAGAAATAATGTTAGTATGAAATTGCTTTGAAGTAAAGCTATAGCAATAATGGAATTTTTTGATGAGGTTAAAAATACATTACAAGATTCTTAATATCTACGACTACAATCTAAAACCTTTGATTTAGGTTATTATAAAAAATGTAAATTAGTTCATAAAATTAAATAAATCTTCACCGTATTCGATAGCGATAAACAAAACGAATTGTAGGATAGAAAATCGGAAGTAGAATATGGAAACATTAAAAGGACTTTAAGATGACGCATAGGGCTGGATATACCACGCGTGCAATGGAGCGACAGCACCAGCCGCCAAAACAAAAGGCGCTAATATTAAGTTTTGTTTTAAATTCGATGCTTTTTCGTTTTGGTTTTTAGGCGGTGTGTCAATACAGGTAAATCTAATTTTTTGAAGTTTAAAACTAATTTTTGATGTTAATATTCACCACAAAAAAAATTAAAAAATTAGTCTGTCCTACACCTAGGTTAAATTTTTACAAGTCAATCTAAAAAGAAAAGAAACACATATGGAGGGGCTGAAATCTCACAGCTCTGAGATATCAAGACTTCGGTCTGGGTTAAGGATTTTGAAATAGTTTTAGGCAAAAAACTTTTATGAGGACATGATTTTTAGTTTTGGGCAGCGATGTACATCAAACATAACTCTTTGTTGAAGTACAAGTTTTTTATCTCTGTTTAAAAATTTATTACAAAACTAACACGAAACATCAATACGTTGCCGGAAAATTATAATGAAAATTCTAAAAATATTGTTAAATTAAATAAAATCAAGCTTTTTCAAAATTCCAAAAATATTCCAAATATTAGAATAAAATCAAATATTTAAATATTTTCTAAATTCCAATAATATTTCAAAAATTCTTAAAAATTGAAACTTTTTCCAAAATTCTAAACATATTGCAAAAATTATTACAAAATCGAAAATTCAAACTTTTTTCGAAATTCCAAAAATTATAATAATATCAAAAATTAAAAATTTTTCAAAATTCTAAAAATATTTCAAAAATTCTTACAAAATCAAAAATTAAAACTTTTTCCGAAATTCTAAAAATATTGCAAAAATTATTACAAAATCAAAAATACAAACTTTTTCAAAATTCCAAAAATATTTCAAAAACTACAACAAATTCAAAAATTTCCATGTCCAATTTCATTTTAAATTACATTTACGTCATAAAAACAGCGACATTTTTTTCCCAAAATATTGTCTGAAAAATTAAATGAAATCATTTTTTGACACACTTGACATTATTTTTTGACAAACTTATAATGCCATAATTCTCTATAATAATAATAAAATATCCTGTCATACGAACTATTAATTTTATTTTTTTCTAAAAAAATTGGGTAAAAAATAAATAAAAACCTTTCTTTTGACACACTTGACAACATTTTTTGACAAACTTATAATGCCATAATTCTCAATAATAATAATAAAATTTCATTTCAAACAAACAATTTTTTTTTTTTCCAAAAAATTGGGTAAAAAACTAAATCAAAATCTTTTGACACACTTGACAACATTTTGTTGACAAACTTATAATGCCATAATTCTCAATAATAATAATAAAATTTCATTTCAAACAAACAATTTTATTTCCAAAAAATTGGGTTAAAAAAAATAAAAATCTTTCTTTTGACACACTTGACAACACTTTTTTGACAAACTTATAATGCCATAATTCTCAATAATAATAATAAAACTTCATTTCAAACAAACAATTAATTTTATATTTTTTCCAAAAAATTAGGTAAAAAAATAAATAAAAATCTTTCTTTTGACACACTTGACAACTTTTTTTTGACAAACTTATAATGCAATAATCTAGTTTTTGATCTCACATACCAATCCCGACCATCAAGATTTCTCCAAATTCAATGGTCCTACTCGTAATCACTTAAAATGAACGTTTTTTAAGCCAAAAATATGCAAATTTCCTTGTTTTGACACACTTAAAGATTTTTTTGACACACTTCCGGTACAGTTATCGAACACAGCGTCCTTTCGGACCTGTCCCTTGAGTATACCTATTTCATATATATATGGACATTAATATTAATATATGTTCTATATACTATGTGTTTATATATGTATATATTTTATATACTATGTATATATATAAACTATGTAATATATATGTACTACGTATATGTAATAGCCCGCCCTTAATCAACTAACTGACATTTTCAAACAATTTCATAAGTATATGGACATTAATATTAATATATGTTCTATATACTATGTGTTTATATATGTATATATTTTATATACTATGTATATATAAACTATGTAATATATATGTACTACGTATATGTAATAGCCCGCCCTTAATCAACTAACTGACATTTTCAAACAATTTCATATATATATGGAAAATATATATTTCATATATATTTTCAATTATACATAAAATATTAACATACTATATATACTATGTGTATATATTATTACTATGTATAAATATACTATATATATATATATATATATATATATATATATATATATATATATATATATATATATATATATATATATATATATATATATATATATATATATATATATATATATATATATACTATGTATATGCAATGTAAAATGAAAGAGTATACCTCCCTGCAGCGTAGGTAATGACGGCCGGACGGCCGACAGACAGACATACATTTTTTTTTTTTTGCTTTTTTAGAATCAGGAGGTCCTAAAACGTCGAGAAATGTCAAAAAAAGTGGGGGTAAGAATTTCACTTTGAGCTCATGAATGTAATACTTAGGTCTTTCAGACCGAAGTAAAAATGATTTTTTTTGTTTATTGTTTTGAATTGAACTTATATTTTACTATAACTTATATTTTGATCCCATTTTGGTCCCACTCTGAAACTTTCACGATTTCTTTACTACAGTATATCAAAAAATATATGTTTTTTTCAAAATTTTAAAAAAACACCATTTTCAAATTTTTTTTCAAAAAAACTTGTTTGAGATTTTCAAAAAAAGGGGTTTTAAACCAACATAGGCAAGTAGCATATCAAATAAACCTTGTACAATTCTCTTTAAAATAAGGGGTCTATAAGCTCTCTAGGTTGTACAAAACTTGAGATATTCGAAATTTAAACTATACAGGTAAGCCCCAAAATGACGATATTCCAAAATTTTGAAAATTAATTACACAACAACGAAAAGAGATAAAAAAATTTTGAAAATCGTTTTTTACTTGTATATTCATGGAAAACAACTTCTGTAAGTTTCAAAAAAATCTAAAATGGTCGGGTTACATTCAATTAAAATGTTTTACTTCGGTCTAAAAAACCTAAGTATTACATTCATGAGCCAAAAGTAAAATTCTTACCCCCCTCTTTTTTGGCATTTCTCGGCGTTTTAGGTCCTATTGATTCTAAAAAAGCAAAAAAAAATATATGAGCGTCCGGCCGTCATTACCTACGCTGCAGGGAAAACCGCTGGAAGGATTTCAAAAATTTTTTTTCTCAAAATAGGTATACTCAAGGGATAGGTCCGAAAAGACGCTGTGTTCGATAACTGTACCGAAAGTGTGTCAAAAAAATCATTATGTGTGTCAAAACTGCAAATTTTCATATTTTTGGATTAAAAAACGTTCATTTTAAGTGAGTAGGAACATTAAATTTGGAGAAATCTTGATGGTAGGGATTGCTATATGAGACCAAAGTCTAGATTATTGCATTATAAGTTTCTCAAAAAAATGTTGTCAAGTGTGTCAACAGAAAGAATTTTATTTATTTTTTACCACATTTTTGAGAAAAATAAAATTAATTGTTTGTTTGAAATGAAATTTTATTATTATTATTGAGAATTATGGCATTATAAGTTTGTCAAAAAAATGTTGTCAAGTATGTCAAAAGAAAGGTTTTTATTTATTTTTTTAGAAAAAATAAAATTAATAGTTTGTATGACATAAAATTTTATTATTATTTTATGGCATTATAAGTTTGTCAAAAATATAATGTCAAGTGTGTCAAAAAATGATTTCATTTATTTTTTTTTGCCAATTTTTTGGAAAAAAATGTAGCTGTTTTTATGACGTAAATGTTATTGAAAATGAAATTCGACATGGAAATTTTTGAGTTTGTTATAGTCTTTTAAATATTTATGGAATTTTGAAAAAAGTTTGTATTTTTGATTTTGTAATAATTTTTTCAATATTTTTAGAATTTTGGAAAAAGTTTTAATTTTTGATTTTGTAAGAATTTTTTGAATATTTTTAGGATTTTGAAAAATTTTCAATATTTGATTTTGTAATAATTTTTGCAATATTTTTAGAATTTTGGAAAAAGTTTGAATTTTTAAGAATTTTTGGAATATTATTGGAATTTAGAAAAAGTTTGAATTTTTGATTTTATTCTAATTTTTGGATTGTTTATGGAATTTTGAAAAAAATAAAGTTTTGAATTTTATATATATATATATATATATATATATATATATATATATATATATATATATATATATATATATATATATATATATATATAAATATATATATATATATATATATATATATATATATATATATATATATATATATATATATATATATATATATATATATATATATATATATATATATATATATATATATATATATATATATATATATATATATATATATATTTATATATATATATATTTAGAATTTTGAAAAATGTTTCATTTTATGATTTTGTAAGAATTTTCGGAATATTTTTAGACTTATGAAAAATTTTAAATTTTTGATTTTATTATAATTTTTAGAATTTTGAAAAAAGCTTGAATTTTTGATTTTGTAATAATTTTTGCAATATTTTTAGATATTCGGAAAAGTTTAAACTTTTAAGAATTTTTGGAATATTATTGGGATTTAGAAAAAGTTTAAATATTTGATTTTATTCTAATTTTTGGAATATTTTTGGAATTTTGAAAAAAGTTTGATTTTATTTAATTTTTACAATATTTTTGGAGTTTTGAAAGAAATATGAATTTGTGATTTTGTAATATTTACTCGAAACGCTAAATGGAGAGGTTTTGGAGTAGTTTGTTGATTGTTTAATCTTTTCACTAAATTATGTCAATTTATGATCTGTTATAATTTTCCGACAACGTATTGATGTTTCGTGTTAGCTTTGTAAAACATATCTAAACAGAGATAAAATATACATGTTCTTTAACAAAAAGCTATGTTTAATATACATCGCTGCCCAAAACTAAATCCATGTCCTCATAAAAGTTTTTTGCCGAAAACTATATCAAAATCCTTAACCCAAAACGAAATCTTGATATCTCAGAGATGTGAGATTTCAGCCCCTCCATATTTTTTTTATTAAATTAATAAATTTTATTTCTGATGGAAGCGCAGCAGAAAAGGATTATTGCTTCATTTCCAAAAAAATATCAATTGTTTTTGTTAAAATCAAAGACAATTATATCGATATGTCACAATTTAGATTTAGCTATTTGACAAAGCATAATTTGGTAAAAAATTCAACATAGGCTAATTTTTGTTTGCCATATGGTAAGAAAATTACTTCGGTCGGAAAGACCTAAGTATTACATTCATGAGCTCAAAGTGAAATTCTTTCCCCCACTTTTTTGACATTTCTCGACGTTTTAGGACCTCTTGATTCTAAAAAAGCAAAAAAAAAATGTCTGTCTGTCTGCAGGCAAGCTGTAGCTGTAACCTACGCTGCAGAAAAAACCCCTGGAAGGGTTTCAAAATTTTATTTTTCTAAAAATAGGTATACTCAAAGGACAGGTCCGAAAGGACGCTGTGTTCGATAACTGTACCAGAAGTGTGTCAAAAAATCATTACGTGTGTCAAAAAAAGCAAATTTTCATATTTTGGGCTTAAAAAACGTTCATTTGAAGTGATTACGAGTTGGAACATTAAATTTGGAGAAATCTTGATGGTAGGGATTGATATGTGATATCAAAGACTAGATTATTGCATTTTAAGTTTGTCAAAAAAATGTTGTCAAGTGTGTCAAAATAAAGATTTTTATTTATTTTTTACCAAATTTTTTGGAAAAAAATAAAATTGTTTGTTTGAAATGAAATTACTTCGGTTTTATTATTATTATAGAGAAATATGGCATTATAGGTTTGTCAAAAAAATGTTGTCAAGTGTTTCAAAAGAAAGATTTTTATTTATTTTTTACCCAATTTTTTGGAAAAAAAAACATTGTTTGTTTGAAATACAATTACTTCGGTTTTATCATTATTATTGAGAATTATGGCATTATAAGTTTGTCAAAAAATGTTGTCAATTTTTATTTATTTATTATTTATTTTATTTATTTTAAGTCATTTTTTTTTTACCCAAATTTTTTGGAAAAAAATAAAATTGATAGTTTGTATGACATGAATTTTATTATTATTATAAGTTTATTATTATTTAAGTTTGATTTTATTTAATTTTTACAATATTTTTTGACTTTTGAAAGAAATATGAATTTGTGATTTTGTGTATCATCTTTTCCTAAATTATGTTAATATATGATCTGTTATAATTTTCCGGCAACGAATTGATGTTTCGTGTTAGTTTTGTAATAAATTTCTAAACAGAGATAAAGTACTTGTATTTTTAAAAAGAGTTTTATGTTTAATATACAGGGCTGCCGATTGCTTAAAACAATGTCCTAATAAAAGTTTTATGATGGAAGAAAACTATATCAAAATCCTTAACCAAAACCGAAGTCTTGATATCTCAGAGCTGTGAGATTTCAGGCCCTTCATATTTTTAGTTATGTTTTGGCAAATTTATGAAATATGTTAAGCCTTGTTTTTCGTTGCTACATATTCTTATGAAATATTGGTGTATATCATATTTTATTATATAACTAGCAGGACCCGGCGTGCTTTGCTAGGCCCATAAATAAAGTTTGTACGTATACATTTTGTCGACGTAGTAGCAATAATTTAAAAAGTAGTAATGGAAATGATTTTCTATTTTTCATTTAAATATGAATCTGACTCTAGTTGATCAGTAAAATATAAAAAATTCGTATTATATATAAAACAAAGAATATATAAAAAATACGCGATCTAATAAGTTTTCAGGTGTGTAAGGTTTCAGGTCTGTCTCTATATTGAACATTATACGGAACAAATATAGATTCACAAATGTTCACAGTGTTCGTGCCGTTTAATATACGCTTTCTTTACTGGTAGGTTATTAAAAAAGTTACAAAAAAATTGTAATCGTGATGTCATTTAATGTTCAGCAACGGCAGTTAGAATAGTAACAATACATTCGATGAACACATTTACAAATTTTAAACATACACACATTAATTTTTATAAATAGCAGATAATGATGCAAAAAGAATTAATATTTTATTTTGGAGTTTTGCATTAAACTTCTAGGCAGTATTATGTGTGAATTCATAGGATGAGAAATATTTCTACTTTGTCAACATCCTGAGTCATTGTAGTCATTATTGATTGTTGCAAATCAATGCGAAACTAATATCTGACAAATATAGACAACATTAAGGGAATATTAATTTTTTGGAGTTTTGTGAGTGATTAAGCTTAAAGGAATTGTTGAAAGTAATATTCCCGACAGTAAGGAATTATTGTCGGGTCGGGATTGAACTTATACTTTTCAGAGACATCATTCCGACAGACGTTGTCCTGCATGATATTTCTTGCGATTAGGATATTAAACAAAGTATGAAATAAAAGACAAATAATATAATAATTTCATTATTCTTTATTTTGAAATAACATCAATTTTTCTAAAAACGATTCGTTATAATCAATATTGTTTGTTTAATTTTATCTTAATGTGAGTTGATGAACAATATTTTTAGTCAATTCCTGAGGAGTATAAATGAATAAATTTGATGGTTTTCCAACGCGAGAACACGCCACATATAATTGGCCATGTGAAAAAACTAGATTTTCTAGATCCAACCCACAAATCGACATTGTTTGACCTTGTGACTTATTAATAGTCATGGCAAACTCCAAGTGAATTGGAAATTGCAGACGTCTGAATGGAATGCGTGAGTCTGAAGGGATCATTTGGATTCCTGGTAGGAGAACAACTTCACCTTCAAATTTACCGTTCAAAATTGTAGCTTCAAGAACATTGCTCAAAGTTTTTTTATGACTAATCTTGTACCGTTGCTTAGGTGGATTTGAATTCTGAAGCAAAATGATAGGTGAGCCAATTTTTAATCGCTAGTTATATGGTGGCATTCCTGGTAAATCCAGCAAATTAAAAAATTCAACAGGAAAGTTGACTGCTTCGTCAGGATCGGTAACAGTGTCGATCCAGGGCGCCACCCAAACACATACCAAAATATTCATTCAAATCGGTCCAGCTGTTTAGGAGGAGTTCAATGACAATACCGACTGCAGCGCCATCTGCTGGACTGATTTGTTAATCTAAACCATCCAAGACCCAAACGCATAAAAAAAATTCATTCAAATCAGTCCAGCCCTTTAGGAGGAGTTCAGTGACAATACCGACTGCAGCTCCATCTGCGGGCTGAATTGTGAATCTAAACCATCCAGGGCGCCACACAAACGCATACAAAAAACTTCATTCAAATCGGTCCAGCCGTTTAGGAGGAGTTCGGTGACAATACCGACTGCATCGCCATCTGCCGGGCTGATTTGTGAATCTAAACCATCCTGGGCGCTACCCAAACGCATACAAAAAATTCATTCAAATCGGTCCAGGCGTTTAGGAGGATTTCAATGACAATACCGACTGCAGCGCCAACTGCAAGGCTGATTTGTGAATCTAAACCATCCAAGGCGCCACCCAAATGCATAAAAAAAATCATTCAAAACGGTGCAGCCGTTTAGGAGGAGTTCAGTGACAATACCGACTGCAGCGCCATCTGCCGGGCTGATTTGTGAATCTAAACCATTCAAGGCGCCACTCAAACGCATACAAAAAAATCATTCAAATCGGTCCAGCCGTTTAGGAGGAGTTCACTGTCATAAATACGTACAGTAGAATTATATATATAAAGATAAGATTTATTGTCTAAATATCCAACAATTGAAAAACCAATCCAATCCAATGAAAATGTTATACCAATAACATTCATTTACCTACTAATGTTATATTAGTAGGTAAACGAATCGATGAATTTAAGATAGGGAGCGTTCACTACCAAGAGGTGGTGCTATTGGTTGACATCATGCATGGAATTCTATTGAAGTTTAGGGATGTACTTCATGAGGAAGACGAGATAATCTTCAGTTTTTAGCAAATCCTCAATCTTTATTAACGCACTGCAGAGAAAATAATATTTGCTAACTTATCTAAACATTCATTGATATCATATAAAGTAAATAAATGATTTTAATCCTTTTATCTTATATAACAATTAATTTAATTTATTTTAATTAATGTAAATCTTAGACATCTAGGCAGTTCTTTAAAATTTCGATCTTTAGCCGTTCTTTCGGCAAAATATGAACGAAGAGTAAGGTTGGGAAAATAAAAAGAAATAATTTCATTTAATTTTTTATGAAATAATAGTTTTTAAAAAAAATGCGAAAGAAATTTTTCGAAGGTAGGAAAACATACACAACAAACAAACGGGTGATACTAATAATTAATTTAAGTCACTTAAAATAATTATTATATTTTATTGATATTATTTGTTTGTCTTTTATTATATAAAAAAATTATTTTTTTTTAATATTATGAAAATTAATATTATTTTCTCCTCATAAATCAAATATTTAATTTTTGTTTTTGATTTCTGATTTTTATTCTTTTAAATTTTAGCATTAAAAAGTCCAAGCGGCAGGATGTCCGGTAGAAATAGGTAGATTTTGAGATCAGATAGTTTTGTGTACAAGTGCAATCTGATGCATGAGATTAGTTTAACCAAAACAAACTAATTACAAACAGATGTCGAACAAATTTTAAAAAGAAAATTAGCTATATAAAAGCAAAACTACATCTATGAAATTTTGCAACAAACAAATATCACATCTACTACAGAACATATGTGTGACAATGTATAACAAACACACGGTAAACCTACACTATATCATATGTCGTGCAATTACTGCGAAATATCATAATAGTTTATTTCTAAGAAAAAAGAAATTAATTTCTTCTTTTGAAGTTTTTTTAATTTTTTTAACTCACCACAATTTTAAATTGTGTGAAGTAATGCAATCTATCGAGAAAAAAAATCTTACATAACCCAAATTTTGTTTTTCTTTTGTTTTGGAGCACCCTCTATCTAAATAGCCAATAAAACTTTGGTGCACGTCTGTGTGTATGTGGGTGGGTGGGAGTGTTGGTGTGTGGGTAGTGGTGGAAACTTTGGCATGTATCATTTGCAAGTTCTCTTGAAAATGGTAGATCTGGATTCATTTCAAATTTTTTAGCGATATTGAACAGAGTGGTGGGGGGGTAGTATTTTCAGAAGTGAAGTATTTTCAGTGTCTTTATACACACTACAGCCTACAATAATGAAATGATTATGATGAAACTTATGTGTTCCAATTAGTGTGATAAAATAGTTATCATCTTTTGGAACACATTGATCAAAGTGGCGGAGGAGTCTACCATACAATTGCTAACTTTTTACACTTTGTTTTTAAAGTTTGTTGGGAGCAGACTTCATTCATTAATTTATTGTAACGACTTTTTGAAAAAAGATGGAGACTTAAATGACAAAGAACTGATTAGTTTTTGGACAATATTGGGATAAGTGGTGGGGGGCCTCCCAAATACCTGTTTATTGTGTCACTATTTTGTCAATGTTTGTTGGGAGCATACAGCATTCGTTCGTGAATGAATTTTGATGACACTTTGGAAAAAGATGCAGATATGTATGGCAAGAAACTACTTAGTTTTTGAGCGATAGTGAACAAAGTGTTGGGGGTGTCCCATACACCTGTTTTTTTGAAAGCTAAATAACATCTGTACCTGATAATCGAATTGGATGAAACTTTGTACATAAGCATTTAGTATTTTTTGAAGTTTTTTCAGTGTCCTTATGCACACTAAAGCTTACAATAATAAAGTGATTATGATGAAACCTATGGAAAAGGATTCAATTAGTGTGTGAAGATAATTATCATCATGAGCAATGTTGAACATTTATTTCTAGCTATAGTTTGATAAAATAAAAATTTGTTTCAATTGCTGGTGAAATTTTTGTTTGCAAAAATAAATATTCTTGTCGTATAATAAATTGTTTACTGTTTGAAATAAAAGAAAAAAATAAGTTTTGATGTGTGACCTATGTATTCGTATTTTTTTATATAGTCGTTATGTATTTTCAGTTTAAAATTAAAAGTTAGATAAAATTTATTTAAATAGTTTTTCTTTTTTTAGTAGCTTAGTTAATTTTGAAAATAATATAAGAAAGGATATGATATTTTTTTCTGTTTAATTGTATGAAGCACCCATAAATAAACCATAATAGTTCAATATTTTTTTAGTAATAAGAAATAGAACTAAGTTTTTTATATTAATACTGGTCTTTCCGGAACATTTTTCGTTTAAAACAAGGGAAGTACTAAAATTATTTTGTTCTTGACATATTGTAAATTAGTAAAAATATTTTTATGTAAAAAATTAATGTAACCGAAGTGCAAAATAAATTTCAATATTATTATTCTTTTGGAACGTTTTGATCAAAGTGGCGGAGGGTCTACCATACAACTGCTGACTTTTCACACTTTGTTTTTAAAGTTTGTTGGTAGCATACAGATTTCATTCATTAATCAATTTTAATAACACTTTGAAAAAAGATGGAGAACGAGTAGGTACATGTTGAAAAATGCATTGAGAATGAGATAGTCAACCAGACATGATTCAGCTAACGCATTACATTCATGTTATTTAAAAGTGTTGACTATCTGGAAATCGTTTCCGAGGAAAGCTTCAGTGAAGTAAATAAAGCATTGGTAAATTTTTTAATAGGAAAACTATGCCAATTTCAAAACATTTTTGTACTCGTTATCTGAAAAAATGTATTAAGCAAGTTTAACCTCGTTAATCGAGCATTACAGCAGACAAATTTGACTGTTCATAGACCTTGAAAATAAAAGTTTCGAAAATATTTTTGATGAGGCTCTGAAGATGTTCAGAAGCATCTCTTCTGACATCAAAGCTTACATTATGCAAACACGATTAATGTCACATGCACTTACTCCAGAGAATGAGAACGATAAAGACAAGATGAACAAATCGTTTTTTTTAACCTGTCATAAATGCTTTGCTTTCCAATATGAAGCAACGTTCTAAGGTGTATGAAAATTAGGACAGGCAATACTCATTTTTGGTAGATCTTGGTTCAATAAGTGAAAATGACATCGCTATGTCTTGCAAACATATAGCGTCAAAATATCTAAGAGATCTTAACGAATAACAATTAATTACCGAATGTAAAGTGCGAAAAATTATTTAACTTTTAATAAAATGAGTCACGAAACCATGTACAAAACAATGTTCAACGATAATCTTTCCACAGCTTTGCCAAATATGGATATTTTAGTACGCATGTATTTGGTTATGTTTGCCACTAATGTGTTGGATGAACGATCACTTTCAAAATTAAAATTGATTAAAAATGTTTTGCGTAATACTATAGGTAATGATCGTTTGACCAATTTATCTATTCTTATAGTATTGAATACGAAATGTTAGAGGAATAGAATTGCAATGAAATCATTGATAAGTTCGTAGAACTTAAATGTAGAAGGAACGTGATTTAAATTTAAATTTTTATTTACAAATGAATATAGTATATATTTTTCTTTTTTTCTGAAATTTTTTGGGCCCCTCTAAGGTGAGAGCCCTGATGCAGTTCGCAGCCGCCTCAAATTTTGTTCGATAATCTGGCCCTGATATATATATATATATATATATATATATATATATATATATATATATATATATATATATATATATATATATATATATATATATATATATATATATATATATATATATATATATATATATATATATATATATATATATATATGGGCTATTATTTTGAAAACGTACATTTTTTTGTTGATTTTTAAATTTTTGATTTTTAAAAAATCTGAAATTTTGATATATTGTTGGCATTGACAAAAGGAAAAAAGTAATTTCTGCTTTTATTTTTGTGTACTCTGAATCGGAGTTATGCGCGGTTGAATTTTGAGGCTTTTTCACGTAGTTTTTGGTAATGGTGGCAATGTTTTGTGAATAGGTGCCACAAATTTCATCCGACTTACGTATATTTTTGCAAGTAAAAAGGAAAATAATTGAATAATTGAAATAAGTAAGTTTAAAATTGATAACTTTTCTCTTTTCCGCTAGGCGGCGCGTAAAACCTTGGTTTACTTCAAAGCTCATATCTCAAAAAGTAGGCTTTTTTTTTTTTGTTTTTCACAAATTTTAAAATAAACACATGCAGCTATGAAATTGAGAAATAAAAAGTCAGCAATTCAATATGGATTTTTTCTTACGATTTTTTAAAGTTTGGTATATGAAAAATTCACATGTGTTTTTTTATTAAGTTAATAATCCTGTACTAAATGTGGATCTAATAAATTAAACATTTCATATTTTAACACCTGCAATAAATTTGAACCATTTTCTGTGCGGTTAAATGGTTAAAAACTTATTAAAAATTAATTTAAGTTAAGTGGTAAAATAAAGGAATTTAAATTATTAAAAGGGTGTGTAAAATGTTTATTCATTTTAAAAAATGTCTATTCAGCCCCTTTTTACTAATTAAAATCTCATTAGAGGCTCATAATTTTAACATTTAAAATTTCTAATGACGCCCACAAACGGTTTTTGACCAAATTATACTTGCATCCAATCAAAATATATTAAATTGTACCTACCTAGTTTTACCTGATTCTACCTATGTCAAAACTATTTCAAGGGTATATATATATATTGATTGGATTGCCTTATAATCAATTATATTCCAAAATATTTAGAAGACATAACGTTTAGAAAAGATAATAATAGAAATGCCTTTCAAATTGTGCTGTAACTTGTACGGTTTCAAAAATCATCAGCGGACATCAAAAAATGTGGAACTGGTCACACCAGCTGTTATTCAAAAAGCTGCGACCCTAAATTGCGTGATGACCAGTTTATATGTGAAACATGTCGCACTTATATCTATAAAAATAAGGTAAATTTAATTATTTTATTAAAATGAATAAAAATTCATATGCAATTAATATTTTCTATACAGCAGCTTTCATGTTCGGAAACTATCGATAGTGAAATTATTTCTATAAATCAGGATGTTGAAAATGTTCCAACGAACGAAAATATTCAAATACCTCCAGCATCTTTAGATCCATCACCAGTTTCGGTTGATACTATATCTCCACCAGTTCCTGAACTACTTAATGACATTTTAGAAGATATTAACAATGTTCTTGGAAGGTTAGCCGAATCTCCTATCAAACAAAATCATATTACAACAGGAAGTTATAAAAAAATTGCAAGTGTCACATCGGCAGTAAGTCAAAGAATATTTCAAGTAGATTCAGTTAACGTGTTATCACCAAACGAGGAATGTGAATATACATCATGGCTTATGAACCTTAAAAAAGAGTTTAAAGATGCCAGCTGTAAATCAAAACAAGTGTTTTTGTTGACAACTCTACCACGTAAATTTTGGTCAAATCAACGTATCCAGGATGAATTTTATGCATCAAGACGACTGGTAGAATTCGCCATGGATCTGTTGGAAACAGTAGGTCCTTACAGTTGGCCTCAAAGCAAACAAGTCCACAGTTTGTCACAAAATATAGTAAAACAAATTCAAACAAACTTCTTCTCAGAGGAAATTAGTAGAACAATGCCTGGCCTTAAAGATGTTGTTACTATTACAGAAGGATTGACAAAAATTAAGAAATCAAAGCGGTTGGTGTTATGGACCCTCACCGACATCTACGAAATGTTCTTGGAAGAAAACAAAGAACTCAAGGATTCCACTGTTTTTTACCGGATAACACTACACCCGATAAAATAATTGCCAAAATGTTCTAATGTTAGTGTTGGTGATGTTGAAATTATAACAAAATCTTCGATCATTGGGATCTCCAATTCTTATTCTGAATAAAAACCTGTTTCTCAATCAGAAATACACAAAAAATGGTTCAAATTTATTGCAGGTGTTAAAATATGAAATGTTTAATTTATTAGATCCACATTTAGTACAGGATTATTAACTTAATAAAACAACACATGTGAATTTTTCATATACCAAACTTTAAAAAATCGTAAGAAAAAATCCATATTGAATTGCTGACTTTTTATTTCTCAATTTCATAGCTGCATATGTTTACTTTAAAATTTGTGAAAAACAAAAAAAAAAAAGCCTACTTTTTGAGATATGAGCTTTGAAGTAAACCAAGGTTTTACGCGCCGCCTAGCGGAAAAGAGAAAAGTTATTAATTTTAAACTTACTTATTTCAATTATTCAATTATTTTCCTTTTTACTTGCAAAAATATACGTAAGTCGGATGAAGTTTGTGGCACCTATTCACAAAACATTGCCACTATTATCAAAAACTACGTGAAAAAGCCTCAAAATTCAACCGCGCATAACTCCGATTCAGAGTACACAAAAATAAAAGCAGAAATTACTTTTTTCCTTTCGTCAATACCAACAAAATATCAAAATTTCAGATTTTTAAAAAATAGTTGTTTTTTTTTCGATGTACGTTTTCAAAATAATAGCCCATATATATATATATATATATATATATATATATATATATATATATATATATATATATATATATATATATATATATATATATATATATATATATATATATATATATATATATATATATATATATATATATATATATATATATATATATATATATATATATATATATATATATATATATATATATATATATATATATATATATATATATATATATATATATATATATATATATATATATATATATATATATATATATATATATATATATATCAACGATAATTCAATTACAACTTTTTTCTCTTACTTCTTTTTTGTCTAAAAGCTCTTTAATCTTAAAAATTTATAAAAAACTTAATAAAAACAAAAGCCATCGTAAATTTTAAAATCGAGCAAAAAAATTATATCTATACCTTTACATTTATGTGTATCATCATCATTCATCAGATAACAAAAATCAACTTCAAAGTACCATAATTAATTCATAAAACGAGTTTATTTTTTTCTCAAATTCAATTTTCTTACTTTACTCCCTTAATTTGTGTTTTTGTTATACGTTAATTTAAAAACCTCAAACAACAAATTATTTAAATATTCATAAAACAAACCAAAAAAATAGTAAAACAAATCAAAACACAAAAATAAAAAAAAAATAAATAAATTTTTTATTAAAAGTAAAAACCAATTTTTCGTTTTTTGTTTTTCTAAAAAATTATAAATGATTAAGGATCTTAATTAAAAAGGTACATAACGATGATTATTAACAGTAATTAGGATTTTGTTTTATGATTTGTCATTCTTTTTCCATTTTCCTAAAGAAAAAAAAACCGTAAATTGATTTTTTTGTTTGTCGAACTTTTACTTGAGGAAATAATAAAGAGTTTGTTATTTAAATTAAGATAAAAAGAAAATTCAAAATAAATTAACGTAAAGTTCTTACCCTCTTCCTATTTGTTATTCTTTGTTTTTGTTTTTTACTTCCTGAAGTAGAAAAGTAGAGAAAAAATAAATAAAATAAAAAAGTAAATCTATAAGCAGATTAAACGAATACGCGAAAAGATTTATTTGACTAAGAACTGTGTTTTGTTGTATTATTAGAACTTGAAACGTTTTTTTTTGGGAGGGAGGAAAAGTTAAATTAACGTTGATTTTATATTTTATTGAATTAAAAAATGAAAATTAGTTAAATCTTTGATGGAATCAATTGAATTAAAATGTGAAGTTGTATGGTGATATTATACTCTTGAACTGAATTGAATGATTTTTGTAATAGCATGGGACCTAATTTTGCTTAATTGATGCAGTATACGGTATAGTCACCAGTATTTAAAAATGTTTAAGGTGAAAATGAATTCACACAACTGTACCATTTTTGCTAATGTTGTTACAAGTTTCTCTCAAAAAACTATATTTTGCTTTGTTTTAGGTAAATAATCATAGAGTTGTTAAACATACCTTTATTGCGAATATCAAAAGCAAAACATTTTTGAGAAGCTCGATAGTAAGAATTCGTCTGTATTTTTTCAACTTTTTGTAACAGTTGCTACAACAAAATGTGGTTTAGATGAAATTCCTAAACATGTTGTTAAGAGATGCCAGACAGATCCAGGTTACTTTCGATGAGGTGAGGCTTGACTCTAGAGTCATTACATCATACTTCAATAAGTTTACGGCCTCTATGCCCGTGCTTCCCAGATAAAGTGGTTGAAAACTGTTTTTTTTTTGAGTAAACTCGCCTATAGTTTTTTTAATGTCATTTAATTTAACTTATTTTATTAGTAATATGTACATAAAAAGTTTGAAAAAAATGTAATAGTAGCATTTTGCAGTCAGCAAAAGCCATTAAGTAAATGTCTCTAAAGCTATAGATAAATTTACATAGTAAATGTATGTTAAAATTAAAACACATTGACAGAGAAATAATAATTAAATAATTTTTATAAATGAAGATGGCAAAAGATTAAGGTTAGAAAAAAGTTAAAATTTTATTCCAAAGATTTAATTCAAATAATTCAATGTGTCACGAACAATTAGGTGAGCGTAAATATATTTGTTTATTGGATGTTACAATTGTCAATTACTTACTCCGAAACCACCGTACTCGTCATGCAAAATAGGTACACTGGTGCATTGCTATTGGTTTAGCGTCCTATTTCATGTAGACTTATAACCATTTATCAATCCAGAAATTTTTCTGTTCTGAAGAGGGTCGTATTGCAATTTGCAAATATATTTTATCGATTGTCTGCAATAATCTACTACATTGATGCATACGCCGGCCGGTTAAAGAATACCACCATTTTTCGTGAATGTTTTCGTTTAATGGGTTTTATCGCTTTATGGTCATCGTCTTATTTCGACATTCTTTCCCACAACTTAAAACAAAAATTGGAAAAAATAATAATAAGACTAATTTCATTTGTAAATTCCTTAGATTATAAAATATACAGGATAAGTAATATTTGTGTATGTACATTATAAAACTATTAAAAAATTGAAGCTATTTTTTAAATTCAAATTTCGCATTGAAAATAATTTCCACAAAAGAAAAGGCTCCTGTAAAAATATATACAAAAATACAGGGTCCCATGCAGCATTTTTATCTCTTTCCATTTATAGAAAAATAGTACATTATATAACAAGGTTGAGAAGTAAGCTATTATTGACCGAGAACTTTTAGATCCTGAGGTGCGTAGCGCCGAGGGATATAATGTTCGAGGTCTATAGTAGTCTTCTTAACCGAGGTATATATATAATTTTTTTAACTACTAACACTAATTATCATATTATAAACTTGTTTAGCCGGGTTTAAAATTTTATATTTTATTATTTTGTTTTTCCTCAATTTACCCCGTTTAATTGAATATAATTTTTATTATTAAATCTATATATTTAATAATAAAAAAAAACATTCTAAAGAAAATAAACATGAATTTAAATTCGATGATGTTCAAATTTTGGCTAAGGAAAGAAATAAAACTAAATTACAGATACACGAGGTGTGCCAAATCATAAAAAATGAGGAAACAATTTGTAATTTTAAAAGTGATAAGAAGGATTTTTCGAATAATTATTTTAATTTAATCCGATTGTTCTAAAATTTAAAGTAACTTTAAGCTTTTCACTTGATTACCATTTTTTAAGTTAATTATAACATAGTAACTCATGTTAAATTGTATATCGTTTTTTGTTTATATAATTTATGTCAAAATGTTATTTTTCTTATTGTGATATAATTTTTTATTATTTTTATTAATAATCCTGAAGATGGGCCTAGCCCGAAATATATAGATTTAATAATAAAAATTATATTCAATTAAACGGGGTAAATTGAGGAAAAACAAAATAATAAAATACTAATTATCATATTTGCTTAGATTACATTTTAATATTAGTCATTTTCCATTTTATTTTTAAAATATCTTAATATATGAAGTAGCCTGGAAGTTTAGTTTCATACAAATAAAACGAAATAAAGGAATGCAATTATTATTTGTTTGTGTTTTTTTGTTAATATCAATTAAAAATAAAGGAAAATTTGTCATTATTAACCCAGGTAATGTTTTGTTATTATTATTGACCTAGCTTGAGAAAAATTACTTCTCATTGGGGAATTCGAGTAAATAATGACGATTTCTCAAGTTAGTAGTTAAAAAATACATTATTATTCTTCTATTGCCAGAAAGAAGTAACTGCCAAATAATATATATTTTTTAATTTTAATTTCATTCTAAATTAAAAAAAACCTGAAACAGTAAACCATATAAACAATATCCATTTCATTTTAAATTTAGTTTAAATGAAAACAAAATCAAAGCGTACATGATACAATTTTAGTTAGGATCAAATTTTCAGTTTTGATATTATCAGTTTTATTTTAATCGAAATAGTTTTGACAAACATAAAATAAAATTGAATAAGTTTGGTCAATCTCCAATCGGTAAAAATGTTAAATACAAAATTTCTACATAAGTCTGTTATTTTGTAAGCATATTTGGTCAAGCAAGGGAAAACATCGATGATATTTAAATTTCTAGGCTACTGTATTTTTTTAGTGCAATACTATCACGTTAAAATCGCACACTACTTTATGTAAATAAAAATAACTTCAACTTAAAAAGATATTACTTATCCTGTGTATTTTATAATCTAAGGTAAATTCAGACTTATATATTATTATTAAAACAGTCAAATCACAACATTTGTTATCATATTTGCATATATTTTATTGACCCCTTGCAATAACAATAATAGTTTTAAAGTAATGGAGAAGCATATTTCACTCAATAAGTAAAACACTTTAAAGCTGTTGCTTTGATATTGTTCATAATCGTTTTCTTCGGTACTAAGGTTCCAATGCAAATTCTTGTTTCATCAATGTTTCTAAGAAGAGGAAAAGAAACGTCAATTTCCTATTTTCGGAACATGTGATGGCAATTCTGCTAATGCAAGCAGGTTTGTTTAATCATATATAAGCAATGCTTATATGTATCGTATTGGTGCTAATGCCTAGAAATATGTACATATTTTATATAATTGCAAACCATAAGAACATATTTGTTCTAAATTAGAAATATTTGTTAAAATTAAAAAATAATGTGTTGGATTTCAATGCACATAATTTTCATATAAATGTACATATTTGTTTGTCACATTGTACATTAACTATTCATTTTAATGATAATGCCGAAAAGTGAAAAAAAAATTGATCAAAGGTAACTAAGCAAATAATTCGAAATTTGAATAAACACCCAAGTATAAAATGTAATCAACGTTTAGGCAAACCTTTGAGAAAATTAAAATTATTAATTAAAAAAAAACTGAATTAAATCTTAATATTTCGGCACCGAGGTGCATTAGTACCTGTCAATTGCCTTCTCCTGACAAAATTTCATCCTCCTATGTGCTCCAGATTTCTCAGGAGAGCGCACGCAGACAGACAAACACTTTATTTTATTATTACAGATAGAAGATATATATACATACGTGATACAATTATATGCATCCAACACATTACCCCATTTATTTCAAAAACATACAAACAATGTAGGTTATTTGAAGAAATCGGTAAAATATATTCAAATATGTCAACAACTAAAGTGATTTGACTGGTTTTAGATTAGTATATAAGTCTGGATTTATAAATGATATTATTCTTATTATTATTTTTATATTATACTACAAATTAGTCTTATTATTATGTTTGTCCAAATTTTTTTTTAAAACTCTGGCAGAAATGGCGAAATAAGACGATGACCATAAATCGACAAAACCCAAAAAACGAGAACCTCCACTAAAAATGCTGTCATTCTTAGACCGGTTTTTCGATTAGTATCAAACATCAGCGCTATGCATATCTAGTCTGCTCTTCAAAGTTTTCTTTCAGTGACATGTTCCATTACTAATAAAAACACACAGAGCGCATGTAGAGCATTGGAAATAATTGGTAAAATATAATTGCCTTTATTTAAGATCAGCAAATAATCTGGATAGATTGACAAATGAAATTAGTCAACATGAAATGGTACGGTAAAACAGTAAATTTTGGTGCGGTGTGCCTATTTTGTATCGCAAGTATGACGGTTCCAGAGTAGGTCATTGACAACTGTAATACTCAATAAACGAAAGTTTTGATGTTCACCTAATTTTTCGCGACACATATTAAGCCGATTAACGCAAAAAATTGCAAGTGTGTAATTTAAACTCTCCAAAACCCTTTACCAATCACTTTCAAATGTTGATCTACCGTTCAATTTTCAAACTATCTGGATTGATCAGCTAGAATGCTAATGATCTCTGTTATTCATATTTCCCAAATGGAAAAATTAAAATAGGCTCCTTCTCTTCTCATTACGACTCTTTGAAATTATTCTTCAACAAAATTTACGCACACAAACTTTTTTATAGGCGTAGCAACGTATGCCGGGTCCTGCAACGGCATAGCAAATTAGTAGATTTAATTTATATCTGTGCTGTAAACACTTTTTATTTTAAAAGCTTCCAACTAATTTGATATCCAGCCTTACTAAAAATCAATTTTTTTTTTAATATTGTAACGACTCTGCGTCGGTTCTTTTCGATTATTGAGCAAATACGACAGTAAAAAGACGGATCTTCAGTTAACAAAATCTCCAACTTTATTTATCAATTAATTAAAACAACTTCCGATTTTAATTACAATAAACTCCAGGGTCCTCTTCAATTTATGTACGAAAAATTTCATCGCTTTTCCACAATTTGAATCAATAATATCCGGAATTGTAAAATCTGTATTTACTATTCCACTAGGTTCAAATTCTTTCACTATTAGTACCCAGTCTCAAGTACCACCCGATTATTCCTTATACTTGCGAATATTTACAAACACTTTTAATTGCAAAAATAAACTGCCTATCTGATATTTTGTTCGCTTATTTATGTCCAAAAATAAATAAGTAGAAACTTTTGCTAATCAGTTGTTGTTTCCCACTGTACTTTTTTAGAAAACATTATTCGAAGTACATACATCATTGGCCACTCCTCCTTTAATTCATACTTGCATTAATGTAAACATTTGTATTAGTGAACTTATTCTATAACAAATTTACGTTGCATTAATTTATGCAAAATGTATTAGTTAACTCATTTTTTAATTCATTTCTTTGCAAATGTGGAAAACATTTATGCAAAATGTATTGGTACTCATACATAAGTAAATTAAATTAACCCATTCTGGTCGAAGTTTATTACAATATAATACTTCACCCTGTGAACGAACACCATTGCAAATAAAAATCTTTGATTTCTACACCGTCTCCTTTTCCCTACTATCTACTTATTTGCTATGTTGCTGTAAATGCGGTAGAATTTTCGGTTGTAATACCACGAGTCATTGAAATTTTTTCGAAAATTTTTTGATTTTACGAATTAAATTATTTAGCAACACTGCGAATCAAAGCGCACAATAAACCACGAGTCCGAAGGACGAGTGGTTTAAGTAGTGGTTTGATTGAGCAGTGTTGCTTAAAAATAATTTAATGAGTAAAATTGAAAAATTTTCGAAAAAATTTCAATGAAGAGTAGTAATGAGATAATTTTTTTTAATTATAATTTTGTTTAAAATATAATTATTAGTTTCTAAATAAATTTTTTTCTACAAATTATTCAATAATACAAAATTATGTAAAAATGCAATTCACAAATAATAAAAATGTCCGTTTTCATTCACAAATGGTTGCATGTTTATGTTTATTTGTTAAAAATAAATTACAAATTTATAACAGTTATGCGCCTACTATGATAAAATTATATTTCATTTTGTTAGAAGAAAAAATGACAACAAAGAATTTTCATAACGACAAAGCAAAATTATCGACGACAAGAAGAATTGCCGACAGTTAAAGCAAAGCCTACTGTTTAAATATCATAGTTTGTATGAATGAAAAATAAAATTTCTGACAGCAAAAAAAAATTATCATCTAAATGAATTAGTTTGTCATTATTTCTTAATTTTCCATTTGAATGGTAATTCTGTTTTGCGGAAAAAAATCGATCAAAGATAACTGAGTAAAATTTGAATAAAAAGCCAAGTATAAAATATAATATATATTTAGGCAAACCATAAGGAAAATTAAAATTATTAATTAAAAAAAACTAAATTAAATTTTAAAATTACGGCTCTGAGGTGCATTAGTACCTGTTAATAGCCTTCTCCTTGTAACGTTCTTCGGGAAACACCCGAATAGAATAGTAGAATCAAAATCCTTTTTATTATTTATTATTTACAAATCTATTTTTTTTCTCTAATAATTTAAATAAAGGCTAAGTTTATATAATTGTTAGGTTATAAGTTAACTAGTCGTCAAAACTCATTTTTTTTATGTTAACGTCTCCAACCAACAATGGATTCTTTTCTGAATGAATGGAGATTTATAAATGAACAATTTGGGTGGTGATCAGACTTTTTGCTATAATTGAAAAACTTTGCGAAATCGATGAAGACTCACTGAAGTAAAAAGACCAAGGAAATCTAAGGGAATTTGTGATGCAACACAGATAAACGTATTTGAAGAACCTTTAGCGTGTCGGAGAATTCAATAGCTAATGAAAATGTCACCTGTTAAATTGTGTGGAATGTTTCGAGCATCAACAATAATAGACAAGGGAACACAATATCATAAACGTAAACAATACAACCGATTGATCAAAAGCTTGGTGAAAACATTTAGGCGAATTATACAAAACATCCAATATTCAAACCTAATTAATACAACCGTTTGGATAAAAGCTTGGTGAAACAACATTTAGGTGAATTGATCTCTATGAAAAAAATATATTCAACATACAGTTGAACGGTCATACCACAGAGGAGAAACAATTGTAAAAAAAATGTTAATTGGGGAAATTGTGAAGACCTGTTTGATGAATAAAATGCTATATAAACAGAAATTTATCGTTCTATGGTCTATTCTATGCGGATCAGCTATTCTGTTTGGATCAGCTCTTCTGTTTGGATCAGCTATTTTGTTTGGATCAGCTATTCTGTTTGGATCAGCCATTCTGTTTGGATCAGCTATTCTGTTTGGATCAGCTATTTTATTTGGATCTGCTGTTCAATTTGGATCTTCTATTCTACGTCGATATTGGTTGGAGTTTTTTTTTCAAGAGGCAAAAAGGCGACGTCACATCTGGGCAGTAGAAGAAGATAAAAAAAAATAATCCAGGACGTTAACAAAGGAATAAAATTTGAGTATAACTAATTTTTACATATTTATTTATTTTTGCTGTGTAATAGATTTTTTGTTGTTTAAATTATTAAAATTAGTGTTAAGTTAAGTTTTGAGTATACATTTTATTTATTTATTTAATTATTATCTTTGTGCATTTAATTATTTGGATCTAAAATTATTAATGATATTTATTAAGTTAGACATTTTTTTTCCTTTGAGTTTCATAATTATTTACAGTAAAAACAAGTTTATTAAATTATTATTTTTATTAGGTCAAAATTTAGATTCAGTGTAAAAAAATTTAAACTATAATTAAAAAAAAAATCAAATATAAAAATTCAAGTGAATAAACTAAACGTAATGTTATAATAGAAATTTATCGTGTATTTTGGGTTTAATTTGTGTTTATGTTCTGTATTGTTTATATAGTGTCGTTAAGTGGAAAAATTTTTTTTGAGAAACAAAACTTATAATATTACCAGCAGCATTAAACAAAGGCGATCCCCAAAACTTTTAAGCGTGGCGACAAAGGTTCGTTTCATCTTGACAAAATTTCAGACTCCTGTGTCCTACAGATTTCGCTGGAGAGCGCACGCAGACAGACAAACACTTTATTTAATTATTATGGATTTATTTTTCTAATAATAAAGAAAGAATGGGTAAATTGAAAAGGTTTTTTTTACATTTTCTAATTTCTAAATATTAAAATTATGAAAATAAACACAAAAACAAACGCGCACTTTGAATAAAATGGAATGTAATGTAAAAACATTATCACACTTTATTAATATTTTTCGTTTGTCCTGTTTTATGTCGGCTTACCGATATTTAAATTTATGAAAAATTTAATATTATTTTGTGCACATAAGTCAAATTTTTAAATTTTTTGATTTTTTGTCGTTTAAATTGTATGATTAAAAGTATTTCAAAAAACGGATGCATAATTTACAAATACAATCACACAAATATTTTGAATTTATAACTTAATGAATGAATGTAAGAATTAAATAATTTTATTTTATGAAAAAGATATTTCTTTAAATGAATTGGCCAAATACAAGATGATGCGATTTTAAATATATAAGTTTTAACAAAACTAATTTTTTGAACCATTATAATATTTTAGAAAAATTTTATAAAACTTTAAATGAATCATACATTTTCAACACAAATAATTTAAATAAATGAAAATGCGTTTTTTTTCTGTGTAAATTACTGCAACTCCGCATATCGGTAGACTTCAATTTAACTGTAGTGCTGGTGGCTATCTGTTTGACTTAGATTTCAATAGGAGTAAGATGAAAGAGAACCATATACAGCATAGTTGGTGAGAAAATCAAGCTGTATACCCAGTGGAAAACATGAACATAAGTCTTCATATTCGTTCAATTGCGCTTTTGTACGTGTAAGGAGCTATGGAAGCACCATTTACTACTTCTTCAAGAATTTAGGGTTTTCAGCTTAACTGGTGTATGAGCCGCAAGAAAATAGCATTATTTGTGACATTTGGGCTGACTCAGTTGTGAAGGGGGGATAAATTATGTAGTTTACGATTCCTAAAAAAGAGAATCAATTCCGATTTTTGTGGATTGACACCTAGTCCACAGTTATCGGTACATTTAATGAGAATCCAAAGAGCACTTTGCACTTACTTATAATATCAGATACCATCAGTAGCCCTAAAGGCAAGCCCTTCTAGGTTAACCACCAAATCATTAATAACTTAGTTCCGAAAAAGGGGTGATAATACTCCACCTTGCGGTGTTACTCTTTGTACGAAAGTACGAGTAAAGTACTCACCGAGCCAAGGTCTGACGATCCCCCTTTTAAAGAAGAAATAAATCATGCTGACGAGATACCTATCCACCCCCGAATAGACAGGCGAGTGAATTATTGCGAGAAATTTATTGGCAAACTACTACTGCTAATTAACGACAAATGTCACGAAACTTTTTCCCCAAAATAAAGATATAATTCGTCTCTCCGTTACGAAGCTAGTTTTTTTTTAACATTTATTGGTCTAAACAACCTCTTATGCATACACGTGAACAATGCAACTGATCGTCTTTTGTCGATAATTTTTTTCCAACCTGTTTGATTTCGCTATCTCATTTTATTGTTTGGTTGGTTCATGCATTTCTTTTTATATAATTACTTATAATTAGTGGCTCACTAGCAGGTTCAGTGTTCCATACACAAATTATATGCAACAACAAATGATTTTAATAACAAACAAATTGTCAATGGATTGTACTATATAACTAAACCGAAATAATGTACTAAATTTGGATTTTCGTATCCGGCTCAAAGGACCCAAATTTTTGTGCTAATTAAAAGGACTACAGAATGTTCCATAAATTATGAGTTCAACTATTTATGTTTTTATATCAGTCTTTATTCGAAACGTTTCGGTGAAAATCCATACGATAAACACTTTGCGAGATTGATAATTAGGTTGGCGACGAAACGACAACGATTAGATATTTCAGAAATTTGTGTTTCCTTAAGATATTATACTTGTTTATTGGTTTTACTATTGTAAAAAACCTTCTTTTAACATACTAAAAATCGAACTGGCAACTACTGCACCTCGAATCGATGGAAATCGTTTTTTAAATTGTTTTATTGCTTTTATCTTAACATTCAACATTTCTAAAACAACGGTTAAAAAAATACTAAATATTTCGTCTACGAATTTGAAAACTTTTCTTAAATTTTCATTTAATATAAACAAACGAAATGTTCGAAAAATTAACGTCCATAAATTTCCACCTTATAAACTAAAGTTAATTTTTAAAAAAACATAAGCAATTAACATCTGTGCTCAAAATGAGATATAGTTTTATACAAAATTTTAAATTTTCTTATATCCTTCCTTCCTTCCTGTTGGAACTATATTTTATTTTTGTTTAATGAAAAACAAAATTATTTGTTTTTCCATTTGTTTCTCTTTTTTTTGGAAAGAAAAATGTAAACTTTTGCATGATTGATTTGAAAGCAAATTAAGGTTGTAATACTTTCTTATTTATATAATGAACAAAAATTTTAAGTTTATGTAGTTGTAAATGAACAGGTACTGATACTATCCCCAATAATTTCAAACTCAAATATGCAATTAATTATTAAAGAGTAACACAACCATTGTTACCGTAAAAATAAAATATTCCAACAACGTGAAGGACATACCCCAATAAACAAGAATTGTGATAAATTCTGTTAAATCTAAAAACAATTTGATCGGTCGTTTAATTAAACGAACCAACAACACATGTCCATCACCTTAAGTGACAGTATAGCATATGCATATATGCTATGCGTGTTGTTCATTTTAAATTTTCATGATTTTCATTTCTGTTATGCTGTTTGAAAATACCTGCGGTAAATTGGAAACATTTCTAACATGATAAAAGTTGAATGTAAAATTTTCAAACCATAGATAGTGTTTGGTTTGTTTACATAAAATTTTGTTACATTATGTTTTGATATGTAGTAAGTCAAAAATAATAGGAATAATGTTTATCCCTTTCCCTGAAATTTATTTGTGATAGTAGGTTGTAATGTTAGCATTTTAATTTTAATTTTAAAGTTGTCGTTGGTGATTACTGATTAGTAATTGTCTCTAACAATAGAATAGTTGAGAACTTCCATGACCCCGCAACACCTATGTTCCTCACCCCCTCTGATTTCGATCAAATTTCATACACAAATGACCTATTGCATTTTTGAAAAATGAAATTTCGTTCTGGGAATGGCAAAGGGTGGCGGCAAAGTTTAACGGGTTGGCGAAACATGAATACCTTTGGTTGGACATCTGCTTACTTCTAGCATAGAGGAAAGGTATCAGATTTATAGAAAATTTTGGTGCAACTTCTTTTGAAAATGTTTTTAGAATAACTACATTGGAAGAATGTTGTCCAGACTAGAGGCTTTGTTGTAGTTTAACCCCGTTTAGTCTTATGTCAATAGCAGGGCCTGTAATCTACATTGTTGTCAAACTTATATATATCAATAATAAAAAAAATTCAATCGGTATGGGTCAAAAAATTATTTGCATACATGTGCATACCTAGCAAGTTTAGCTTATAGCAACATCTATCAATATAAAACAAAGCTCATCGAGCGAGGTGAAAGTCACAGCTTTTCTAAAAGGAGACATCGACCACAAAGCCATAAAGATGACCCTCACCTCACTACTCTACTTAACTGTATGATGATTTTTGTTTTATATATACTCAGTGTCACTTCATAAGCAGCATTATGCGACTTTACAACTATAATTTATTAGAATTTGTTTGTGTTTTCTTCCAGTTCTTTAGAAAATCTCATTTTCGAACTGATTATTTTTAAAATGATAATAAAAAACGACAAAGTATCAATGTGTCTCTAGACAAATGTCGTTATTTAAACATTAAACAGATTTTCTTCGTAAAACATTGCTACCTCATTAAAAACAAATAAAATCAATCACAAAAAAAACGTTTAAATTGATGTGCAACAAATTCCAACGACAGTTACTAATGACTGACATACACAAATGGTTTGATATTTTCTTATTATTTCTTTGTCAATCATTTCGTATTCAAATAATAGATCAAACGAAATTTTCTTAAATTTTCTAAATAAAAACCAAATAAAATGACGTTTTTATGAGAACATTTTCTTTTCTATTTTTTTTTTTAAATTTTATAATGTCTTAAGAACGATCATGATTCGTGACAATTCTTGATTTTATTTAGCTAACTTTGTTGTCAGGTTATAATAAAAATTGTTTTTAATGGCAACACAAATAATTCAAAGGGATTTCTGAATTTTATTTACTTCAAACGATACTTTGATTAAGATTTGACGAAATAAAACACAATTTTTGACACCGAATTTCTTCGTTTGGAAGGAAAGCAGTTAGAAACCTAATTTTAATTAAAACCTCTTTTCATTTGAGTCCATATCAAAAATTATTTATTTGAAATGAAATGTTATATCGGAAGAAAAACAAAATATCAAATCAATTAGAAAACATATCAATTTTCTTTGGAACAAAAACAAAAGTAATAAATTTTCACGATATGATATTATGATAAACAACCTTAGTCATTTATATTATATTTATTTTAACCAAATATCATGTCTAATTAATCCAAATCCTTTATCTTATTGAAAACTCACGTTCCATCACAAGAAGTCAATAATTATATCAATATCGTTATTTGTTTGCTTTCAATAAATTTTTTTTGGCGTAATATAATTATTTGGTTCATTAAATCTACTTTTCTTGATATATTTTGAATGGCTTAGTAAGAAATATATAAATAAATTAATCCGACCTTATTTGTATTTAAGACAAAATAACAAGTAAGATTCGATAAACGTAAGAAATTTTTGGATAACCTTCATATCTGATCAAAGAAAGTTTATTTATTGATTTTAATAAAAATAAAAATTTTGATTGGAATAAACTAGAAAATTGTTTCGATTTTCGAGAATCATTAGAGTTTTTCTACTTTTGGTGTGGGAAAAATAAAACTTCTTAATTTGTTTTTAATGATGAGAGTCTTCAGTTTCTTGGTCATACGATATCAAAAAGTAAAATAACACAATTTTCCATTTTAATTGAAGTCGTTCGTAGTTTTTCGTTACCCACCTTGGTTTGTCAATTACAAGAGTTCATTGGATTTAACATGATTTAACTAATTAACTGTTATAGCAGAAATATATGGAACATTGCATGCATAAGAACTGATGCATCAAGTAGTGTCGTTGGGGCCTTGTTAGAGCAGTAATGGAATCTGGGAATCAATCTCTCTTTTTTTATAGAATTTTTCTCCTCCTGACTCAAAGTATTCTTGTATAGAACTGTACTTTTCTAGAAATAAATAATTGAAATACTGTAAAATACTGAGTCTATTTTGAGGAATCCAAATTGGGAAATCTCTTATCCTTGAAAAAAAATAAAAAGAAAAAAATTATCATTTACAAGAAAGCTTATAGTAATGTATTATGTGATAGATTATCCATGAAAATTATTAGTCTACCAATACCCCAAACTGTGATGGAAATATTACCTTTCGTAATTTTTCTCATATTTTCCAACCAATAGTTGATAACATATCTTCACTAGATTGTCCGGGTGCCATAATATTAACGAATGTGGATGCACTAACGAATACTGAACACCAACTTATATCAATTCCATTTCGTTTTCTCAAAACAAACTATTCATGCAATACAACTTTCGACCCACTACAGCTAACATTTTTAATATAATTGTACTATAATAATTTTGATTTTTTTTTTATCTAGCAACAATTATTCCACACTTTTATTTTTTATCCTTTATGTTGTTTGAGGTTAGTTTAATATCTGTTTTAAATAATGACCAGATCAAACATTTGATCGATTATTTATAGTTAAATTCTCCATCTCTTGCTTCTCTTTGATTATTCTTTTCATTGCACACAAATAAATCATCTCATCTCAATATAAAATGCAAGTCAACCCATTTCCATACATCATCTCAATAAACAATTTCTCTACAACTAAAGACAATAATTCTACCTTCCATAAATTTGAACAATCGTATTTTATCTACATGTAATACTATGACTAAGCCTTACAAAAAAAATTTCATCATTTATGTAGACAGAATTTGTATTATTAATTGATATTGTGTGGCGCAACAAAGCAATTGTTTAAAAAAAATGTTTAATGTTTTTTGAAATTTAAAGGTCTGAACCTAAATAAAAAAGCAAATTATTAGCGAATTTTTTTAAATATGAATATTCTTATTTTAAAGTAGATTCTGCATTTGACCGAAACATTTGACATTCTGCATTTGACAGAAAGCTTCTCGGTGTGTAGCATAATCTCGAAATTGAAAGTCGTGATCAAAAAGCAATAGTTGATTTACTAAAGACAAACGATGAGCTTTTGGAAAACTGTTTTTGGAAAACTGAATAAAGTATAGGCAAGAATTATGCATCTTAGCTTAAATTAGAATTTTTTAAGATAACTACTAACACGATGGTGGTACTAGTGTATTAATATGGTCTAATTAAATAATTATTTGGCATTATGTAAATTTAAAATAAAGTATACAGTTTGTGCAATTAGAGTCTTGTGCGACAAGTTATGTGTTTATAATTTTTTTGGTTAAGACGCGTATGCACTTGGAAATAAATTTTATGTTCGAAAAAGTGTATTTATTTCGGAACGAAATTTGAAATCTACAAAATTGAAAAAAAAATCTACATAAAATTATAAAACTCTACATAAGTGCAAACCATTTGTTTTAATACAGTTGACATTTGACATTTACGGATATTAAAAAAATAAATTGTGTTTCAGTAATTTTTATTTGCAAAATGAATAAACAATTAATAAATAATATAATATTAGCTGCAACTGAAGTATTAATAGAAATGATTGAACAGGAAGAAAAACGTAAAAAAATCCAAGATGCAGGGTAAATCCTTATTTAATGGAAAGATCACAAAAAGGCCGTTTTGTGAAAGATGTAAGTGTTTAGCTTCTCTCAATAATAATTTTCATTATGCGTACAAATTTATATGTGTAAAAAATATATTCTAAATTTCAGATCCCTGATTTAATTCTGCACCCACCAGATTTTTATGAAAATTTTCATATGGATTATACTACTTTTGAAAATTTATTCAAGTTAGTTGAACCAAAACTACAACCTGACAGAAACACAAGACCGTTTGATAGAATCACTCCCAAAGAAAAATTTGCATGTGTTATTGAATAAAAACGAATCAATTGCATTTTATATAACAACAGATATATACATTTTATTACTGATTTTCACAGATACCTCGCTTTTGGAACCATACAATACCAATACCGTCTATATACCATATTAGTAAACAATATTTTGGATTTATACTTGACACAGTGTGTAATGCAATATGCGAAGTTCTTAAGTCTGAAATATCTGAAATGAATAAGCAATAATTTGTTGAAGTTGCAAATGGCTTTAATTCTCGTTGGCGTTTCCTCAACTTTTTAGGAGAAATTGATGGGAAGCACGTGGCTTTAACAGCTCCGCCAAAATCAGGCTCTTTATTTTATAATTACAAGGTGCATTAGTTTATTATACAAACTACAACATATCTGAAATGACAGTGGAAAAATTCAACTTAAGTAAAAATAAATAAGTGATGAAGAAGTTTCAACTTTGAAATTGTCATTGCCTCAACGGCGTAATCGAAAGCGTGTCTGCCCAAGGATTCGAGCCGAGCACTGACGAAGCAGGTTCGAATCCCAACCAAAACACGAAAAATGCGAAGTGGAGTTTTTTTCTGAGAAACTTCAAACCATACCTTTGAATTGAAAATATTCCAATTACTTCTTTACTTACTTGAGTTTAATTGATCTCAAAAAATTCAAAATTAATTTAAATTCCCTTAATGTAGTCTAATGTTAATACATGTAGGACTACAAATTGACCAAGCGTCAGTCATTGATTTCACATTGATTGAAAACAATCAGTAATGACTATACAATCGTGACTTAGGATGTTAATTAGAATAGAAATGTTCCCCATTCTATGAATTCACACAAAGTATTGTCTAGAAATTTAATGCAACAAATCCCATATAATGTAAAAACATTTCCATAATATGGAGTCTAATGACAGTGGAAAAATTCAACTTAAGTAAAAATAAATAAGTAATGAGGAAGTTTCAACTTTGAATTTGTCATGGCCTCAACGGCGTAATCGATGGCGTGTCTGCCCAAGGATTCGAGCCGGGCACTGACGAGGTAGGTTCGAATCCCAACCGAAACAAGAAAAATGTGAAGTGGAGTTTTTTTCTGAGAAACTTCAAACCATACCTTTGAATTGAAAATATTCCAATTACTTCTTTACTTACTTGAGTTTAATTGATCTCAAAAAATTCAAAAACATGTCTGAAAGTTATATTTCCATGGCTATTTTAGTATTGTGTTGATGGGCGTGTGCGATTCTCAGTACAGATTTACATATATTGATATCGGAGCATATGGGTGAGGGTGAGCAGTAAGGGTGACTCTAACGTCTTCGCTTCATTGAAATTTGGTCAGGATATTCTAAAACAGAAACTTGATTTCCCAGCCAATGCTACCTTAAATGGATTTAAAATGCCGTTTTTTTTTATATGAAAAGATGCGTTTCCTTTGTTCATAAGAATAATGAAACCTTATGGGGGCAAAGCAAAGGAAAATTAAAAGATGACGAAATCATCTTCAATTATAGGTTGAGCATGGCAAGACGATGCATTGAAAATGCATTTGGAATTTTAAGCATCAAATGGTTATGTTTGAGAAGAACTATATGCAGTGTTCGCCTGATAGAGCTAAAAAATAGTAGCTGTCTGTTGTTTTCTTCACAATTTGTTACTATCAACAAATAAAACATTTATTGTCCACCAAGTTATGCGGACTACCTAAATGACAGTGGGGAATTACTCGAGCAGAAATTAATTAGGGAAAACCTGAATACAGTCAAGGCGTGATCAGGGCCTGGTCAGTCGTACAAGGGCAATCCATATTAGGGCAATCTGAAGTGGGCCTGATTTAGAATACCCTTTTAGGGTTTACCTTATTTGAATATATCCGACCCTGATCAGGTTTTTCGTATTTGACCCCTACCTGAAATTTCATTTGGTTAAAATTCACTAGAGTATTATTCATTTTAGAAATATATAGTTTAAATCGTTTCATGTTTGTTTTAGTTATTGCTTCTTGGCTGAAAGACAATAATAGTGATTGAGGTGGTATGTATGTGTTAATTATTTGCATTGTAATTTTTTTATTTTAATTTGATTAAATTATGTATATAATATATAAATATAATTCAGGGTCTGGTCCGGATATCCTAATCAGAGCCTGATCCTATTATCCCAATCAGGGTCTGATCCGGTAATCCCAATCAGGACCTGATAGGCCAAAAACGTTACACCCATGGTCAGGGCCCAATCAGACAGCCCTACCAATGCCTGATCCAGACTAGGGCAAACCTGATCAGGACCTTACTTGAGCCCTAACAAATTTCTTCTCGGGTAGTTGAAGGAGAGTAGAGAACGAAAGAAAGTCCTTCCAGCTCATTTTTATCATTACCATCATATAGAGGAAGAAATTCGGATGAAGCTAAGATAACCAGAGAAAATTTAAAAACATATTTTATGACACCCAATGAATCCGTTCCTTGGCAGAACAAATGCAGTTTTAAATAATAATTAAATGTTAGAAACGAAAATAAAAACGATAGTTTCAAATTTATTTTCTAATTGTTTTATTATTTGAATAAAATATGTATTAATAAAAAAGTAAATATAAAATAATAAAAGTTTTTTCGATTGAAAACACACAAGTTTTCATATAAAATATTAAGTTTGTTGCTTTTTACTTTGGTATTCTTTGATTTTATTTTGAATTAAAATTTGTATTTCAATGTGGACATCTTCAATAATGTCTTTCGGTAGTTTTGCTTACATACATTTGCTGCAATTACTTTATGTTTAAATTCGTGGTCTCTTGACTCCACTGACTGTTGGTACTCTACTAAATAGTTTATTGAGTCTGCAAGTTGGGCATCTTTTGAGTTACCAATTGATGTAGACTTTGGCTAGAAAGTTTAAAATGGAAATAAGATTAGAAATAAGTTATTTTGATGTTCGTATATAGGACTTACATAAGAATAATTGAATGTAGACGTATTATCCTCATTTTCTGAAACCGTCTCATCAGAAGTGGAACTACCAACCGTTATTGTTCTGGAATAAAATAAAAACACATTAAATATTGTAATATTCATTGATAATACCAGACGATTCAAAGCAAACCTACTTCCTTCTTTTCGAGATATTTGGTAAAATTGCCATATCCGCTGCAAATTCCCAATTTAATTCATCTGCATCCGCAAAGGTGGAACTTTCTGCCATCGTTCCACCTGAAGCACCAGATTTTTTAACCATTATTTTTTCTGTATACCTTTTACTGTCCCTCAAGGAATTCCACACTGTTTTACATAATACATTGTTGCCCTAGCAAAAATAGAGAACGTTATTATATAAATATTAAAAATTACAGCAAATTTTCATACGTACAAGGTTTATTTACTTTTTCGATAATTCCCTTCCAAGCCTCTAAAATCGCATTTGAATTATGATCCAAAGAATTGGTCAGGTCCCAAATTTCCGGCTTTTCCTGTACATATTTAACTAGTTTCTGCTTTTCTTCTTTAATGAAACTGTTTCCCTTTTTCTTACCTATATTTCCCTTTCCTTTATCTTCAAAGTTAGCATAACTGCACTCATCTTCAACAAAATTAATGCATTCTGCAGCATATAAAACGAATGGATAGAGAATTTTAATAAATAATAGTAAATAAACTCACAACACAAATCACAATTATATAAACTATTAAATTATTACAACTATTCAATTATTATTTAATTATTATTATATTTTTTAATATTAATTTTGATTTTAAATCTCTTGAAAAAACACACTTAAAAAACAACGCTATCAACAAATCTGTCAAATGTCAAATTGTCAATTTATTTTCATTTTCCATGCGAAATAAATGGAACTACATTTATTTCGCTTGGTAATTTAAAAGTAAGAAGTCTCCACGGATAGCCAACGACATCTATTGACAGGTCACTTTTTCACTTTTTCTTATTTTCAAGTGCATATTACTTACGAAATGCAAACCGAAAATTTTTTCGTTCCCTTTTATTTTGGTTTTTTTGCATAGGTTTTGTATAGGGAAAATAATTTATTTTCAACAGCATACCGCCTTTTAAAGAAAAAAATATATTAAATAAATTTTAAATATATGTTTTTATTGTGTAATAGTAGATTGTATTACTAGTGCGAATGCGTTTTCCAAAGAAGAGTCAGTAATAACTCGCGTTTGAAAAACGCATTCTACTAGTAATACACACTATTTTTTGTAACAAATGCATAAAATTTATAAATATTTATTTAATTGTTAATTTAATCATTTGTTTAACAAAGTTATAAACAAATTTAAGATATTTATATAATTAAAGTGCGTCATCTTCGTAATAGTTGTAAATTATACAAGCTCGAAAAAATAAACATAAGAATCCAACTACGGGCTTTATAAAAAAACATGGTAGTCCAGCTAAGAGCTGTCAAAATTGTAAACTTTGAAAACCCAAATAAATTGTTTTTTCTTACAATTCAAATGATGCAATGTGTTTAAGTTGTTTTTACTATATGGTAAGTTATTTAAATTATTATTTTGATATTTTAGTATATATAGTATATAGGATAGATTTAACTACAAATCTCACATGCAGGCGGCGTGCGTGCCAGGCATACAAAATATTTTGTGGTCATGTGTGCGGAAAAGTAGATTTTTCTTTTATTCTATTCTAGTACAAAATTGAATATTTTTTATGCATGTGTTACAAAAAATATTATTTCTTCCCGTTTCACAATGGAGTCAATTTTATTGTGAACAAAATTTGGCCGATAATTGTTCGAGAAGATAGTGCTGATATTATAGAAGCTGAAAAAAAGTGTATGTAATATAAGGGACAAATGTAATGGGGGATAATTAAGGGTTATCGATCGAATTGCTATACAAATTTTGGAATATTAATTGATGGAAAGTGTGATCTATCAAGTTGTATTAGTAAAGTTGGTGTACTATTTGAAATGTATACAAATTCAACTTAGGTGTTTGGAAATGCATATAGCGACTAAGCCGGATTACATTGTTGAATTATCTTAATATACGATTGATGTTAATTATGCTCTACAATTTGGCTCTACAATTTGGACAAGACTATAAAAACTATGTCACGAAAGGGAATCGAATCGGAACTAAATCAAGAATGAGATCATCAATAAATTAATGTAAGCCTTTTTGAAATTTGGATTTGTATAATTTTTTTTGTTGATTTATTTTTATAAAACCAAATTATCTTCTCTGTTAGCTAATTAATAGTTTCATTACATTATTCAATCTGTGATTCAATAATAAGAGATATTCAAGTGTAATCCGTGTTTGTCATAGATTAGTTTTCCGGCTTAATATTACAGTTTTCATATATAGTTTTAATATTCCGGTGCAATATTATTATTCGTTATTAAAAGTCCAAATTACGTAACATGATCTAAATATTAATGGAAAAATACTGTCAATGTCCACTTGGAAGTTCAATTTCACCCTGAGTTTATTGTTATTGCTGAACTAATTAATATAGATTGCTGTTGATTGAAGGTGCAAGACTGGTAGTGCTCATTAATGAAAAATAAATGTACCTTGGAACAGAGGACCACATCATTCAACAATTAATCAGTTAAGTTTATTTATTTTGTCTCTTTCTAAATTTATATCATATATATTACTCTTATATTATTATTGAAATAGTTTGGTTCCTTTTGAAATGATAAGTTAATTTTTTTATATAAGAGATTTTCCCCAAATCTAGATTTGTCTAACAGAGTTTTGTAACGACGGACTATTTTCAATATTTACTCTAAAATAATATTCAAAGGAATTCGCTAATAATTTGTTAATTTATTTTCTTCAGTTGTAATTAGCGTAGGGACATTTGTTTGTACTACTGTATTTTTTGTTTCAATTAATAATACATTGCAAAACATGTTTTGCACAAATGATTGTTTGTAATAGTGGAAAATGCTTGTTACAACATTGGAGTGGGAAACAGAAAACCTATAATATGTGTATATAAGCGATCAAATTGTTTAAATCAAAGATTAGGATTTGATTAAAAATAAAACCAAAAATTATTATGTAAATTTAGATCAAACGTAGTACTAGTGTTTTAATATGGTCTTATTAAATATTTATTTGGCATTATGTAAATTTAAAATAAAATATACAGTTTGTATGATTAGAGCCTTGTGCCACAGGTTATGTGTTTAAAATTTTTTGGTTAATGAAAAAATATATTAAATAAATTAATTATTTTAAATTTATGTTTCCATTGTGTAAAATATTATTTTTTCCCGTTTCACAATGGAGTCAATTTTATTTATGTGTGTGTTACGTGAACAAAATTTGGCCGATAATTGTTCGAGAAGATAGTGCTGATATTATAGGAGCTGAAAAAAAATGTATGTAAGATGAAGGAAAAAATGTAATGGGGGTTAATTATGGGTTATCGATCGAATTGCTATACAAATTTTGGAATATTAATTATTGGAAAGTGTGATCTATCAAGTTGTATTAATAAAGTTAGTGTACTATTTGAAATGTATACAAATTCAACTTATTGGTGGTTGGAAATGCATAAAGCGACTAAACCGGATTATATTGTTGAATTATCTAAATATACGATTGATGCTAATTATGCTCTACAATTTGGTGGACAAGACTATAAAACTATGTAACGGAAGGGAATCGAATCGGAATTATATCAAGAATGGGATCATCAATAAATTAATGTAAGTCTTTTTGAAATACGGATTTGTATTATTTTTTTTGTTGATTTATTTTTATAAAACTAAATTATTTTCTCTGTTAGCTAATTAATAGTTGCATTACATTATTCAATCTGTGATTCAATAATAAGAAATTTTCAAGTGTAATCCGTGTTTGTCATAGATTCAGTTTTCCGGTTTAATATTACAGTTTGATTATATTTGTAGAAGTCCAAAAACCTTATAAAACATCAACATGACGTAATCGCGTCCATCTGTACTAAAGGATTTGCGGAATCTAAGGACTTGTTGATATTCTACATAGATTCAAAAGATGGTCATAAACGTACCCGATTGTTAACATGACCGCATTTACTGTACCAAAAACTTTTTTTCCCAATTTGGTATGGTCTAGAATATAACCACCAATCAAGGCTCACAAACTGTTAGTATTCCATCGCATCTGAAATTTAACGGAATGGTGGAAATATTTCATCCAGATCTTAAAGCATAACTGATACCTCGATGCAATACAATCAACTATGATGCAATACAATCAACGAAAAATTTTATCCTTTAAAAAAACAATTTATTGGGTTATTAGTGAGTTTTAACATTTTGTTTAGGTAAACCCAAAATAAAGTAGGGCAGAGCCTTGAAGTCTTGCCTTAATAAATTTAAGCTAAAAAAAAGCCATTCAAAGAAACCAAAATTTATAGGTCAGTCGTAAAATTGTTGAATTAATGACTTTTGGTTAATTGGAAAACCTAGATGGAAAATGTGTCACTTCACTTCACTTTATTTCACTACACTTAACTTCACATATTTGACATTGTTTATCAGGATGCACTGGCAAAGATATGAAGTTTTTCTTACTCCAGAAAGAAAATTTAATAGCCTGGCTTCATAGCAGAAAGCTTCATAAAAACTGAGTGCAATTTCTTACAGAAAGAGAAAACACCACCAGATACCGATTTAGAAGCATTAAGTTATTTTCCATAGAAACTTATTTTAATTAAAAGTGTCGGACGACTACATACACAGTTTATACAGAAGATTCAGAAATAGATTCGAAAGATTCAGAAATTCTGATTTAAAACGAACTGTTAAGCCGCAATTAGACTATTGCAGAACTCTGCAATATTTCTGCAATAGTCGTGCAATGGTAGTGTGTAAAATATTCATTACAGAAAAGTTTGGCAATGGACTCATTGCAAAACATTGCAATGAGTCAATGCAATGTTTTGCAATGAGTTCATTGCCAAATTTTTCTGCAATGAATATTTTACAATATACCATTGTAGAAATATTGCAGAGTTCTGCAATAGTCTAATTGCGGCTTTAGGCACTTAAATGGGAAGTTGATTTTTATAACTTTTGGCGATGGAAAACAGTTGATGTTGCAGCCCTAGAAAACATTAGTTGAAAACGCAAAGCCAATGGGTTTTAATACTACGACATTAGATTCTGCTAATATTAGAGAAAGAAACGTTCTGATAGAGCATTAAAGTTAAAGAAAAACTCACTATTTATAATTTTTCTACCATATTTAGTTGAATTAAATGAATAATTTAAGTTAATATATTAGTGTTAAAGTGTATCCATATCTTTTTATTTTTGCAACCGATGATGAATATGGGTTCATTCTTCTACAAACCGAACACCTTTCTGACCGACACATTTTTGATTCGGCTGAAATTTTTTGTAGGAGTTTTATATCGAAAAAAAAGAAATACGTGCACGATAATTTTTTTTTTTTCGAAAATATAGCGGTTCTAAATTTCAAGAATTTCGTAATTTTTGGCTTGGAGACTTATTTTCAAAAATTCATAGCTTCGATTCTATTGAAGATAGATACTTCTAGTTTGTTTTATTTTAAAGTCAAAAGCTGTTTAAAAAAAAAATAAAATCAATAAAAATTATTTACAAATTACTATTGTTAATAATAAATAAAATAGCAAAATTAATTTTTAGTCATTGCCCTACCTACGTAATGAGTTTTTAGTATGATCGTATTCTACGTTCAATTTTCTTTAAAAAACGTATTTTTAATTATGGAAAAATGATATTTACTGTTACATATAAATTCATTTATCGAGCGCGGGACGACAATAAATTCCATAAATGGGGCATTCTTTTACAAACCAAACAGATTAGGACAAAATCTGACCAAGAAATTTTTGATTTGGCTGAAATTTTTATTACGGGTTTTATATCGAAAAAAATACGTGTTCCTGGATTTTTTCCAGTCACTTTTTTGTTTTATTTTAAAGATAAAAGAAGGAATTTAAAAAAGCTGTTATCTATAAAAATGATTAAAATATTCCTATTGTTATAAACAAATAAAATGTTATAATCGGCTTTTAGTCGGTGTCCTACAAAAATAAAGAGTGTTTAGTATAACCATCGTATTCTGCGTTCAATTTTCTATAAAAAACATATTTTTTATTAATAAAGAAATGATTTTTACTGTAAGAGATAATTGAATTTATCGAGAGCGTTACGACAAAAAATTTCATACATTTTTGTCGTCCCGCGCTGGAAAAATTAATTTATTTCTAACAGTAAAACTCATTTTTCTATTAATTAAATATACGTTTTTTATAGAATATTGAACGTAGAATACGATGGTTACACTCTTTATTTTTGTTGGACACCAATTATAAATCGATTAAAACAAAAAAAAGTGTCTATCTTTACCAGAACCGAACATCACGAAATTCTCGAAATTTAGATTCCTTTTATTTTTCCAAAAAAAAAGGAATTATCGTCGAACACGTCTTTTTTTCGATATAAAACCCCTTAAAAAAAATTCAGCCAAATCAAAAATGTGTCGGTCAGATTTTGTCCAAATCTGTTCGATTTTTAAAAGAATGCCCATATATAACATTCGAAACGCGTCAAATAAATATATATTATATGCACCTAATGAATTCCGATTTAATTTAATTAACAACAACTTGGACACCAAATAAAAATTCCTTTTGATTTATTACTTTGGTTTTGAAAAAACCAAAGTCAGTACTAAATTTTTGAGCCAAAAGTGAAATTCTTACCCCCACTTTTTGGGAATTTCTTGACGTTTTAGAACCTACTGATTCTAAAAAAGCAAAAAAAATGTATGCCTGTCTGCCGGCCGGCTGTTCGTCCGTCCATCATTACCTACGAAATCTAGAAAACCGCTGGTGAATTTTCAAAAATTGGCAGGTCCGAAAGGACGATATGTATATAGCCAATTTTCATATTTTTGGCTTAAAAAACGTTTATTTTCAGTGATAATGAGTAGTAAATTTAAATCTGGAGAAAACTAGATGATTGATATCCGTATGTAAGACCTGCACCTTGATTATTGGCTTAGAAGTATGTCAAAAAAAATCGTTAAGTGTGTCAAAAGATTGATTTTCACATATTTTGTTTCCCAATTTTTTTGAGAAACATATTATGGGAAACATTTCTTCGGTTTTCGTTTAGAAATATATAAAACATAAAAGTAATTATTTGGATGACATGAAATGTAATTGAACATTAAATATGACGCATGAAGTGTGTCAAAAAATCGTTAAGTATGTCAAAACAAGACAATTTACATTGTTTTTGTTTAAAAACTGTTCTTTTTACGAGAAAATAAGTCGTAACATGGAATGTGGAGAAATCTTGATGTCAGATTATTGTATTATAAGTTTGTCGAAAAATTATTGTCAAGTGTGTCAAAAGAAAGATTTTTATTTATTTTATTAGAGAAAAATGGTGGTCTTGGTTCCTCTGGATTTGGAGTCGTCAGAGTTATTATTTTATGCTCATTTGATTTCGCCTTTTTTGACACTTTTGCGTGCGATTCAGCATTTGTATTATATTCTGAGGAGACATATTCGAACTCACAGACTGAGACTTGTTGGGATTTTAATCTCAATGTACGTGACTCTTCGGATCTTCTTGATTATGATGCCATTATCAAGAAATTAAAAACAAAACTTCAGCTGCGTACTATTCACGCAATGGAAATCGAAAAAGCTTTCGATTCCTTTTATTTTTTTACAAAGGTATAAGAAAATAATTTAATAAATAAATTAATAATTTAAAAATACTTCTTCACCGTGAATGGTAATAAGCGAGAAAAAATATTAAGAGCCCCACATTTAAGTTTTTAATTTACGTAAAACTAAAAGCCCAACTGTCAAAGGAGTCAAACGTATACTATTTATAGGTATCAATGTAAAGTAAATGTAATGAGAATCGTCAAGTTATGTTTCTAGGCAGTATAAGGGCAGTATCAAAGCTACCTGTACAAATTGTGAACAAGTGCATGCAAATGGGCTATTACAAACCACCTCAAAACATTACATCTAGGCTTGACAACATCGGAAACAAAAATAACAGCAAATTCTTGGAATTTGCAGGAATTTGCAGCAAGCGAACTAAAACTAGGCTTCCAACACTGTAATGAACACCAGTGGTTTCTGATATTCAAATAATAGTTGTAGCAAAAACAATGCAAATAGTTGTTAAATCGATGATGGAAAATAATAGCTCTTTTCAATAGCCAGTGGTATGATATTACAAGTTTACTCATACATCAATAGCGAGGACTGGAGTAGGCAAAGTGGTCACACACGTAGACTAAAACTTAAAAACAATTACAAATCACCCAAAACTGATCCTTTCTCCTGTCCAAAACATTGCTTTGGTTCTTTTTCTGTACCAAACCGCTTTTTGGTTTTTTCTAAGATAACACAGTTTTGCGTCGTCTCATTCCACCAGAACTTGTTAATTTTAGGAGAAAGTATTGATTTGAACAAAAACAACACAATATCTGTCTCCAAACGGATACGAAATCTGGACACCAACTCTAGGCTATGACGTCTAAATCATATTACTTGATCTCAACTCATCCATATCAGCACAAATCTTGCATGGTATCAAAATACAATAAAAATAACTTTAAATTAAATAAAAGAAACAGAAATCGTTTGAATCAATTGCAACAGAATATCCATTGATATAAAAAAACAGAACTAAACTTAACGCATATCATCCGCCCTTTAAACTGTAAAATAAATATCAAATAAAATTAGAATCGGAAAATAAGGAAAAATTTGCTGAAACAAAGAATCATTTTAATAAAAATAAATTCAAACTATTTTAATATATTTCACGCCAATTTCTAGCAATTTCTTTTTATTTTATTTTTTTTAACACATTCCTATCGCTTCCTTTATTGCCTTCCTTTTATTTAAATTTGTTGACATCGATTGGTTTTATTGAAAACAATAAAAGGTAGTATATACGGATATGTTATTCCGATTTGTTTTTTTCCTATTTTGTATCAGATTCAAATAAACGTTTATTGTTTTCTCGCCTTCAAATCCGATTTATTTTTATAAATTTTCTTTCTACCCTCCTGAAATTGGAAAATATACAGAAAACAAAACAATTTTCTAATAAAAAACAAAACGAAAAATGGGTGAGAAAAGTACAAGTCGTTTGACATAAAATTGAAAGAAAATTTAAATAAAAAGTCACAAAAGTTGTAATTTTTCTTTTTTGTTTTGGGTTAAAATCAAATGAAATATCAAATACCTTTAACAGCAATTTACTTTTATGGTACAACGGATTACAAATATCGAAATTGGACATATTTTATGATCGTATTATTTGCGATTGCCCACAATGATGCGTATTTTTTATTTTTCATAGGTCCTGTAGCAGGAAGAATAACTCAAAGGACTGTATTTATTTTGCAACAGTTTTTGTGAACAAACCGTTCTATACTTGTCAAAGAAAAGTTTTTGTACAAAAATCTTCAAAATAAACAAAATTCTATAACAGACTGATCACTTAAGCCAGTTGGAAGAACTGCTGTAATCAAAATATGCTGACAGGTTTTGTCTAAGCTTACATAAAATGAAGAAGTTGTAAGTTGCTTTAATTAAATTTATTGAAGCCCCACATAAAGAATTGCCGTTTTCCTTAAAAAATTTCCTCAGCTAATGGAATTAAACCACCTTTTGGATTTATATCTTAAAAACAGTTTTTCAGATACAATTGTTTGAAAATATTTCTCCAGGAAAAATAACAAATCACAGAAACAGCTAAGAAAATTTAGCTTCTATTATAGTTTATCAAATCTGACTTTCAGGAGCTGATTCCTTTGTTAGATTTAAACTAATCTGCATCCATTATCGTTGGTTAGTTTATGTCTTAAGATATATTTCAAAAACTTAATAAGAGCACAGTTTTACTGCCAATATATCGGAAAATCTAGAGAGTTAAAGATCAACGATGAAAGCGATGATCTACTGGTCGTTAATGATACATATCGATGCATTGAAAGAAATCGCTAAATGTCTAAGACATGCTAACTTGACGATAAATGTCGCGAAAAGTAATTTCTTAATCTCTAAAGCTAAACACTTGGGCTACATAGTAGGTGGAGGGGTATTTTGGAAATCGATTAAGCTAAAACCACCGCGATTGCAAAGTTTCACCTGCCAGCCACGGTGAAACAGATTTGAAGATTATTATTGACATGACCCGTTACTACCGTCAGTTGGTTTCTGCGTTCACTTTATTAACGGGTCTTCCTTTTAAGATCATTACTGATCACGCTTCTCTAAAGTGATTAATACAAAAGAAAGATCTGTGAGGTCGTCTGGCACGATGGAGCTTGAAGCTTTTTGAACATCGTAGTGGTAAATTAAACCAAGTTCCAAATGCTCTCTCATGAATGTTTTCGATCGACACTGTTACGGACGATAAAACCTATGAGTTTGATCTTGATTTAAAATCTCCTGCTATCAACAGTGACCATCATCTTATGTTAGTAAAGAAAGTCACTAACTCCAATGGATCTCTTCTCGATTTACGCACGTACGACGGACTTGTGTAAAAAAACTTAATTTTTGTGTAAGTGATGGTACACCGGAAAATGAAACTTGGAAATTTTGGATCCTCGAAGAGTTAACAACGAAGTTAATTTCTCTGGCCCATCTTCCTACATCACAAGAAACTGTTTTATTTCCTTAAATAGGTTATAAACATTAATAAAGTATTCTAATCGAAGCATTCGATGATATTCCACGCTGATAAATATATCTATTTAACCTTTATATACAGCATAAAAGGGCGAAAAAAATTAATGTTATAAGACCTTATGCAATATGTTTTCTTTGATTGTATACATGTTTTTGATACTATTTAGCCCGGTTTTATTAAGGAGTTTGCAATTTTATAGACTCTCTTAGAGTATTGACAGAAGAATTATAGCACAACTTACAGAGGAGTATAGAGAGAAATGAAGATGTAATCAGAAAAATTTGTAATATGATTTTTTTAAATTTGCTATTGTTTATCATTTATATATTTATTGTATTTAAATAAAAATATTTAAATTTTATTTTTTCCAAATTAATCGCTCCCGTGAATCGAACTCGCTTCCTTTTGTTTTTTGATTTTGGTCCCAGCGCACTTCTCACTTATCTAATCTGTAATATGTAATTACTTCGATAAAACAGAATAATATGAATCTTCATTATTGTTTCGTTCAAGATTTTTATGAATTTTTAGATTTTATAAATGAATTAATCAATATAAGCTATTTGTATTTTAGGTATTTTATTTTCAGTTTAACGCTAATATTTGCAATTTAATATAGATTAAATTTAATAAATAAAAATATATAAGAAAATTAAATCAACAGAAGTTAATTTCTATTTTCAATCAGCAATATTATTTTTATACTTCACTAACACCAGTTTTTTTTTCTTCTTTAAACCTTGAAGAGGGCACCTTATAGAGGAAACATTTTTATTGATGATTTTTGTTTGTTTGCAACAATCTTACACAGGGCTTACGCAAGATTTTTCAAAAAAAGAGCTAGAACAACAACAAAACCTCTATAAAATTTCTGATAAGTTGTTGTATAATCGTTTGTAGAACAAATAATAGCATTATTTTCTTTGATAAATTTTGCCTTTATTAATGTCAATTTACTTTGAGAAATACTCTTAGAACAAAACTATCGAAGAATTCACCTCTATATGGTTTTTGCTACAGTAACTATATTATATCTATAGAGGCCTTATACAACATTCTTATGTTATAGTTTTAAAATCTAAAGCAAAAATGCTACTTGGGATCTGCACACCACCGGGGAGTTGCGAAAACGTTATATCACGTACGTCGATTTCCGCACAAATTAAATCCTATGTTTCTCAATAAACCATCTGTAAAACTGTCCCCTAACACCGTGCTACATGCTCGCATAGCAACGTCACTTAAATCTGAAAGACTCGTTCAACGGTTATACAATGATATAATCGGTCCTTACCCGTATTATGTCCGGTCAAATAGCAATTTTGATTTTTTTTTTTTATAAAATGTGCTGTGTAGTAGGAATTACAATATGAGTCACAATAACTCATAAAAACCTTTTAAGACCAAGGTTCCACAACAACATACGTTCAAAGGTGTAAATTTTTTTTTTTGATTTTTTATATTTTTAGTTAAACAATGGATAACTAAACAAAAAATCCTATCACAGACAAAATATGACATAGGCCAATATTTTATGATAGAATAGAGAAAATAAAAGTAAATTAAAAAGTAAATAGCAAATTTTTACAAAAATTTGCTGAAATAAAACAAAAATGTATTTGCCAATAATCCATCCGGTTGCATATTCCTTGATCCTATGACGCACTGTCTTTCTTGAGGATTAAAGCCCACATATAGTTATATGAAGGCTCGTTTCTTCAAGGAAGCAATAGCGTCTCATCATCAAGGATTTTTTCACAGCTAAGATTGAGGGTGCTACCGTTGACTGAATACAGTTCATCCGCCGCCACCACCTCTAAGATGTCACCTACGCTAGTGATATCTCACTGCTATTGCTAGTGGTGTGTGATATCTCACGTTAAGTCGTATGTCAATATTGTCTTAGACCACCTCACTAAGCTCCTGTTTCTTTTCCCTTTACGGAAGCTCACTGCGAAGCTTATCTGCTAGAAACCAATGTGTCCCATGTTTTGGATGTCTAGAAACAATTGTCTCAGACAATGGGTTGCAGTTTAGATCTAAAGTATTTAAAATCTTTCTTTCAAGTTATTTGGTACACTCCCCACAAGCTAACGCGTTCAAGGTAGTGAACAGAAGTATCAACGCTGGACTACGTGCGTACCTGGCCGAATACCATATGCGGTGAGAAGTGCATCTTAGCAAAATTGCTTGTGCTCTTCGATGATACGTGCAACAACTATTAGGAATCTCCCTTAGGGCTACCTATGATCACTCATGGTACGTCCTATCCTCCGACGCTTGAATTTTCTGGACCAGAGTGGGGAAACCCATGATCCTCCAGATCAATTATTCAAGATGCACTCCCGACTTAAAGAGCTGACCGCTGAAAATTTTGTGCAAGACGCAGCTCGTTACAATTTGCAAGCCCGGAACAGTGCTTTTGTCCCCGGTGACATCGTTACCATCGTCAGGATTCTTAAAAAAATGTAATGGCAACAGTGATCTACGAAGAACAGATATCAGATGCCAGTCTTAGGTCTTAGATCACCGCTTCGTATATTTGGATGAAGGTTTTACTTTGCCGTCCAATTTCTAGGTTCACCCACTATACTAGTACCCAAACAATAATTGTTGTAAAGGCATATTTTACTGGCTTACTATTGCTTCTTATTTGACCGAAATTGTCTGATCACTCTTCCAAAAAAACTTTCTTTTTCTTTTCACAAATCAGCTTTTATTTATAATTTTGAATAAAAAAACATTTTTATGTATACATTTGACAACAACGAACTTTAATAACAAATATTTATTTTAAATATGGACACCTTAATTTTCTTATTTATTTTATATTAACTAATTTTTTCAGGTAACTTCTCAACGATAGAATTGAGTTTTCATACACGATGAACCTCGATTTATATTCCTCGTTTATCAGTCCTTATTTTTTTTTTACATAAATCTGTCTCGATATCCGACAGATCAGCACATTTTAGCTAGCAGATGGCAGATTTCTCAATCATTTATGTTTCCGACTATATGGGGTAATCTATCGAGGCCCATCAAAATTTGTTTTTGACAAACGGCAACACAAGAGTTGTTTTTATTAGTGACAATTATAATTATAATTGGGAAAGATTTTTTTTAATTAACTAATTACATATAGTATATATTTTGTATTTCATGCAAATCAGCGTGTCAATCTCCATTTCCCGAACAAGTAAATTTGAAAAATATTTTAAAAAACTTCTTAAATGATGAATGAAAATTGTTACATTTGCTTGCATATATTTATCCTAAACAAAATTACATTTCTTAATCTACTTTCTATGAATCGCTGTTAACCAGATCCAACAACCCAGACAAATTAAACAAACAAGACTTTGTTGATAAATGGGTAGTTCTACAAACATAGAAATTTTGGACGGCTCTGCTTATTTCGTATATTAATATGAAAAAAAAAATTTTTTTCACATAAAATTTGTAAACCTAAACTATGTCTCGCTGGTCACCCAAAATAAACCCGTTTCGAAATATATTTCTTACAAAAAAATTATTCAAAACGTCAAATTTTCAGTCCCCTGGTGTGTCCCACCTTGAAAGTCAAAGCTGGTAAACTAAATAATCAATGATTCTAAGTGTGTAGAAACAAATTTACACTGTAGTAATAATTTTGAATAATGATGCTTTAATAATGTGTAAATAATCATAATATTACTCTATATTTCATATAAGATATATTAAAGTTTGTCCCTCGAATTTGTTATTATTCTCCTGCCCAATCAAAATACATTGAAAATATTGGAAATTAAAGTTCAATAAATATAATATTGCAAGTGTTTTACTTAGTCCGAGGTTTTATCAATCAAAACAGTCATCATTACTAGCAAGCTTGTGTGTTGTCCAGTCAAATTATCAGTCCCCTGGCAAGTATTTTCGTAAAAAGTATTTTAATTACAGGCAATTTTGTAGTTTTATACGTCGTGAATAAGTATTGTCTTGGTATAGAATCCGTTTATTTTTTTTTTAGACGTAATTTTGTCATTTTTAAGCAAAATACTGATAAATTGATAAATTCTTCCTCTGGTCTCAAAGTTACTTAAATATTTGGAATTTTGACTTAAACAAATGTTTATTTCGTATTTTGAGATAATATTGAGATAATTTTGAGTTAATTTGGGAGTAAGAAGGATTTTTTTTTATTGTGACTCTTGTATTTTTTTTTTTTGACTGGCCACATTCAGAAAAGTTGAAACAACGTCATCAACTTTAACTAAAACTACTTGCCAGAACTTATTTGCAAAAAACATGTCGTGCCGTAATTAGCTCCATTTTCTTCCTTCGTGTGTAGAACTACCCAAATATAGATCCGTTTAGTTGTATCCGGAATTTCTAAAATTTTTAATATGATTTTAAATTTTTTACTAAGTTCTTTTGCAGGTGATTGATTGTCCAGGAGAAAAACTTTTTCAAGTGGGAGCAGTCAACGATAATGGCACAGGTGAATTGATTTGATAAAAAAAACTTTAATTAGTATAATTGGAACATCAGATCATTACATCAGTGGATAATCAGATTATCAGATCAACTGATAATCAAATCATCGGATCATCAGATCATCAAATCATCAGATCATCAGATCATCAGATCATCAGATCATCAGATCATCAGATCGTCAGATCGTCAGATCATAAGATCGTCAGATCATCAGATCATCAGATCATCAGATCAACAGATCATCAGATCATCAGATTATCAGATCAACAGATCATCAGATCATCAGATCATTAGATCATCAGATCATCAGATCATCAGATCATCAGATCATCAGATCATCATATCATGAGAACATCAGATCATCAGATCATCAGCCTATCAGATCATCAGATCATCAGATAATCAGATCATCAGATCATCAGCCTATCAGATCATCAGCGCATCAGATCATCAGATCATCAGATCATCAGATCATCAGATCATCAGATCATCAGATCATCAGATCATCAGATCATCAGATCATCAGATCATCAGATCATCAGATCATCAGATCATCAGATCATCAGATCATCAGATCATCAGACCATCAGATCATCAGATCATCAGATCATCAGATCATCAGATCATCAGATCATGAGAACATCAGATCATCAGATCGTCAGATCATCAGATCATCAGATCATCAGATTATCAAATCATTAGATTATCAGATCATCAGATCACTAACGTCAATTAAGGAAGCACATGAAGCCTGATTTTATTGGGTAGTGAAGAGATTGTGTTATCAAATCATTAGAGTAAACTTAATAACATCGAGCGATAAAAATTGCCCAACTAGCTTATTTAAATTAGACTTAAACCCAGACAGCACTGGGGTGAGAACCACCAGCACCGAGGCTCTATGTTCTATTTGATAATATAAAATTTTAATTTTAGAGTTTTACTTGCCTTACGTTTATCTTCCCAAAAATATTAACGGATTCACCTTTTATTTAAATTAAGTCAGTTTATTCTTAATGAAGCTTAACACAAAAAATAATTTACTCCAAACATGAAACAAATTAATGATTGTTTGTATAACACAACTACGCACAAAAATGTTTTCCCAAAATTAAATTAACAAAAAACGTCCTTGTGGAAGAACCCTTCTTGTTTGCTCTTATTATCAGATAAAATAATTGAAAACTAATTTCCATATCCGAGAAAGAACAAGTGAAAGTAAAACTAAAAAATTTCCAATTTTATTCAATTAAACTTTAAATGATTTTTATCACTTTCAGTTATTCGCCATAAGCTACAATGGAATGAGAAACTTATGGTGTTCGAAATTGCAGGCTAAGTTTTTCTTAAAAACTATTTAGTCAACTAAATGGACGAAAAAGAAAATGAAAAAACTAATAAATAAGAAAACAGATATAGACTGTAAATAAATCACCTTGCAATCTTTATGATCTTAAATACCAAAAAAACAAAAGGGTAGGACCAGTATGGGTCGTTACTTAAAAGACATTTAGTATTCTTGAATATAACAACCATTAACAATGATAATAGAAAAGACATGAATACGGAAAGAAGAAGGTGATTTATATATTTAATCGTTATCAATGATTTTATTTTGTAATAAAAGAAATAAATATTCAAAGACATTTTGAATCTTCGAAATAGAGGAAGAAGCTATAGTTTAGAAACGGATAAAAACAAAAGGTCGTGGAACGCCTTAAATTAGCTTGTTGTTCTATTTTTTGAAAAATAGTCACATGTGACACAACTGTGCGTTAAGTCAATTTATTGTAAAAAGATGGATCAAGTTTCGTTTGTAAATAAAATAAAAATAAGATTTTGATTGTTGTGATTAATTAACATCTCCAAAACCACATTTCATATATCAATAGAATCAATTATCAATTTTCGAACAAAAATTCGAAATCATTTATCGTTGTATGTATGATGAATTTACAGTAAAGTTTATATAAAAAAATTGAAATTACTTACAGAATCGATTATGGTTTTGTCCATTTCTTGGCATTTTGAACAATTTAACTTTATTTGAAGTTAGAGACTCTGAAGTTGGTACGAATGTTTACCGATGATAAAATTTATTGTTATGGATGTAACAAGTCGTGGTGATGTTCCAAGCCTTGCAAAAGTCTCTTTCCGGGTTGTATCTAAGTTTAAACTGGAATTTTTCAATTATGTGCACGCTGCTTTTCCAGTTTGAAGTCTATCGCCATTGAGATAAATTTGTTAATATAAAATGTTCGTGTTAAATATTTGTGGGCGGCCTATTTTAAAACTTTTTACATAAAGAAGTATTGTTCACATAACCATTTATCAAACATCAGAAATTTGAGATATCCAAGAAGATGATTACTAAATTAAAAAAAACTGAATAATGATTTAGAGTAAAAAAATACTTGTAATATTAATCCTGTACCTAATGATCATAACAGTGGTGATAGTATGTCCTGGTATTTTACCCTGGATGTGGTTCCGAAAAAACCACAATAAATATTTGAATATTTTATATTATTTACTTTACTATTTATTAATGCAGCAAAACAAAAATTCAAAATCAATATTTAAATTTATGTTAACTATCTTAGTTAGGTTAAGCTAGTGAGTAACAAAAATACAGCTGACTACCTAATTAATTTACAATACTTTTTTATTTTAATAATTTTTTTATAAAAAGATGGGGAAACTAGGGTTATTGGTTTTTTTCTAACTCTTCTCCCCGTATGTCTCGTGATATGATATTTGTGTTTAAAATAAATAAATTAATGGTTGCCTTAGACTCACTATACCGAAATTGTATTAATGACTTTTATTTCGTCAGTCATATAAGCTTAAGAAGGTCAACAGAAATTGAAATAATTTTCTATTGATTTGTATGGTAAAATTCTTACGGAAATGCCTTATTAGACCAGTTTTAACCTTTTCAACACTGACAAAAACAAAACCAGATCTCTCTAATTATTTTGGAACGTAGATGTTGGTCTGATATTATTTCTGAGTATCTGTGGGTAATAACAAACGCATTTTCTTTAGCAAACAATCCACCAAACTAAAAGGATCTTTACCCTCATTTTATTAGTGCAATAATAATTCTACTTGGGCTTTGTCCGTAGATATGATCAGCTGGGGTACATAGATTAGATTTAATTGATTTAAGAATGTCTAGTATAACAGAAGGATGTATATCACTTCCATTTAAGATATTACTCTGTGCTTTGTAACGTCATCTTTCACGCAGCGCTATATTTAACTTTTAGGTGGGAGAAATATATATATATATATATATATATATATATATATATATATATATATATATATATATATATATATATATATCTATATATATATATATATATATATAAATATATATATTTATATATATATATATATATATATATATATATATATATATATATATATATATATATATATATATATATATATATATATATATATATATATATATATATATATATATATATATATATATATATATATATATATATATATATATATATATATATATATATATATATATATGTATGTATATATATATATATATATATATATATATATATATATATATATATATATATATATATATATATATATATATATATCAGTGGCGGATTAAGAGTTCAGGGGGCCCTGGTGCGGGTAAATTTTTGGGGGCCCTTTATCCTCATTTTCCAAAATTGATTACTAAATAAAACGGTCATCAGCTTCGAAAAAAACCCTAGTAAATTAAAGTATTTTCAAAAATTCATTTTTAATGGCTAAAAACAGAACTGATTTTTTGATGATTCAAAACTGCATGTCTGAAATCAGAACTGCGAAAAACGATAACAATTACACCCTTAAAAAATCTCTGAAATAGAGTATATACAATGTGTATCATGAATTGATTCTCTAGTTCAAACGATACTCTTGCAGCAGTTTTTAACTATGGGTTCCATTGTTTTCTCAGATTCTCAAATAAATAATTTCAAATAAAATTTTCGATTTCTCTATTTTGCAATCTAAAAGCAATAATCTATTCGAATATTTTAAACAAAGATATATAATTTATAAATAAAATAAATAAAAAAGTTTTAATTCCGAACTTCCGAGAGTGATGAAACTCTGGGCTCGAATCACAATGGCAACTTTCTTGGAGCTCTTGAACTTTTGGCTAAATTTGATCCTTTCTTAAAACAGCATAGTGATAAATTTAGCAACAAAGGAAAAGGTATGCGATATCTGAAGCAAACTTAATGAAATGATAAAAGTGATTATTATTGGGATATTTTTATGAAGAACGTCGTACCTCTCAAGCACAATATGTGACGAATTTATTACCACCATGGGGCAAGAAATCAAAAATCATATTGCAGCCGACGTCATTGACGCAGTTTATTATTCGATTAGTGTTGACTACACTCTGGATGTAAGTCATTCGGATTAATTGGCATTTTGCATTCGATATGTAAAAGATGATAAAATCAATGAACGATTAGTTGCTTTTATTCAAATTGAGGGTCAAACATAAGAGTATCTTTTTGGCACCGTTTAAAAATTCCTCGAAGAAAACAAAATTGACAAACAAAATTGCAGAGACAGTCATATGACAACGCAAACAATATGCCCGGAATTAGTGGCGGTTGATTCGATTGTTGTAAGGATTGTTGTAAAGATTGTTTGTAAAGATTGTTGATTATTTTTTTTTATTTCTATGAAATTAGGCTCGATGTCAATGCTGTTACCGTTACCTTTCCCAGCTGAACGATAACTTTTCAAAATGAAAGTAATCAATAACATATTTACATCGAGAGTAGCGCTTCCAAAATTTCCGTTTTGCCAATACTGACAAAGTTTCTCACGTTACTGGTGTAATACGATACTTTAGAAAATAGAATAACTAAAACACTTTTTTAAGAAAAGTTATTGAAATAAATATAAACAAAATATTTAAATTAGACTTTAGTCAGATTTATTTTATTTCAATCAGTAAAAAGAATACTTTTAATTATTATTTTCAGTAAAAAAACACACAAACAATTTTATAAAGATTAGTGTTGCAATAAACTTTTAATAGAATTTCAATAAATTTTCAATAAATATTCAAAATATTCAAAATAGGTAATCTCCTTAAGTCGATCCAGTGATTCCTTTGAAATTTGGACGATTAGTTGCATTTCAATAAAGGCGGGGTTTTACATGATTTTTTTTAGCTGTATATGTTTCATAACATAGGCTGTCAGCAAGTACAAGTTTTGCACCTGTTGCATTCTCAATTAACTCAATGTTATGGTCGAGTTTCACTTCATGCTTAATTTGATCGAATTGTATAGTGATCATCCCATAGATTATTTTGTGTCCTCTTTTCGGTAGGACTGTCCTCCTTTGGAGCAAGAAGGTCCACCTTCCGCATTTACTATAAAGATGTCCTCTTTATTCGTTATATTTATTTTATCAATGAATTTTATTTTTAAATTAAAACATGCTTCTCTGTCGGAAGAGTAAAACGTCGTAATGCTTTCGTGTTTAATGAATTTTATTTTCTCACAAATTAAGAGTCTAAGTATCACATGACCAATAATTTTACATATAAAATGCGTATCAAAAATGAACTTACTTTCGAGAAGTCTTTTAATAATACAACTAAAATTGCATCACGATTCACGAGGACTTGCTTTTCGTGGTCGCGATGAAATTTTAGGATCAAAACACAATGGAAACTTTCTTGGATCTCTTGAATTATTGGCTAAATTTGATCCCTTTTTACAAGAACATATTTCTCGTTTTGGCAATAAAGGAAAAGGTACACTCTTTTCATGTAACATTGACAAATGATTTTTTTTTATTATTCGGAATATTTTTAGGAAAAGCATCGTATCTTTCAAGCACAATTTGTGAAGAATTCATCTCTATCATGGCAAAACATGTTAAAAATCACATTGTTTCGGAAATTATAGAGTCTCGATATTATTCGTTTAGTGTCGATTCCACTCAGGATGTGAGCCATATAGACCAGTTGTCTTTTTGTGTTCGATATGTTAAAAGTAATACCATTTGTGAACGATTTATTTCATTTATTGAAATCGAAGGTCATACATCGAATTATCTTGACATCATTATGAAATTCCACATTGAAAACGAAATAAACATTGATAATTGTAGAGGCCAGTCATATGACAACGCTTATAATATGGCAGGTATTTATGGTGGCCTACAAAGATTGATTCGTCAAACAAATAAAACAGCAATTTTTGTCCCTTGCTCTGCTCATTCATTAAATTTAGTCGATAAAAATAGTGTTTCTGGCAATACTGCTGCAACTAAGTTTTTTGATATGGTTGAAAAACTTTATGGATCTTTCGTATATTCCCCTTTTCGTTGGAATCGATTACAAGAACAATTAACCGAAAATAGCGAATACATGTTAGAGAGAGCAACTGGAACGAGATGGTAATACGAATCAGTTCACGTTTTACATTCTTGTTATTTAAAAGTGTTGCATGTTTTAAAATCTTTTCTACATGAGGAAAGCTTCAGTGATGATAACAAAGCGGTGGTAACAGGTTTGATAAAAAAACTATGTAAAAAATAAAGATTACAACAAAATTTTTGATGATGCCTGTCAGCTTTTAAATTCTGTTTCATCTAATATTCAAACCACAAATAATATTCAAACTTGCTCAACGTCACAAACACTTTGTCCAGAGGAACAAAAAAACCACCTTGAAAAATCGTTGTTCAAGCCAATTATAAAAGCTTTTCTTTTCAATCTGAGAGAGCGTGCTATAGATTATGAAGATCTAGATAGTACTCGTTTTTGATACATCTAAATCTAATGAGTGATGAAGAGATTGCTAATTCTTGCAGAAAAATAACCACAAAATACCCAAAAGATCTCAATGCAAATTAATTGATTGACGAATGTCAATTTGCCAAAAATTATTTCACATTTGATAATTTAAATTATGAATCGATGTACAAAACAATGTTCAATAATAATCTTTCCACCACTTTTTCGAATATCGATATTTTATTACGAATGTTTTTATGCATGTTTGTCGATAATGTTATAGGCGAACGATCATTTTCAAAACTGAAGTTAATCAAAAGTTATTTGCGTAATATTATAAGTAGTGATCGTTTGAACTTGTCTGGTTTTAGTTTCTTTTTTGCTTATGCTTGGGGCCCCTGAATCGCGGGGCCCTGGTGCGGTTGCCTTAAAACTTGTATGATAATCCGCCACTGATATATATATATATATATATATATATATATATATATATATATATATATATATATATATATATATATATATTATATGTATTATATATATATATATATATATATATATATATATATATATATATATATATATATATATATATATATATATATATATATATATATATATATATATATATATATATATATATATATATATATATATATATATATATATATATATATATATATATATATATATATATATATATATATATATATATATATATATATATATATATATATATATATATATATATATATATATATATATATATATATATATATATATATATATATATATATATATATATATATATATATATATATATATATATATATATATATATATATATAAATATATATATATATATATATATATATATATATATATATATATATATATATATATATATATATATATATATATATATATATAATATATATATATATATATATATATATAAGTATATCAATAATATTTTAACATTTTTTTTAGTTAATTGCACTCAATAATAATAAATAATACTTGTTGTGTCGGCATATGGGTTTTTAACTATGTAGGCTTATTCAAAGTATTACATGTAGATGTAATACAGCTGTTCAAATGTATTGAATTTTAGAAAGTTGTTCGATCGGATGATATATAGAAGTTTAAATGTATAATTTTTATAAGAGAAAGATACAATAAAAAAGAAACAAAATACCGAAGAGTCTTACTATTTATACTGGACCATTTTTATTTAGCCAGGTTAATATGTAAATTTTAATAACTCCGGTTAATGAAAAAAATTAAATCGATAGTGACTGAGAAAAATACAACTAATGAATATGATGTGGATGTCCGAAATTGTGTTTAAAAAGGTGAAAATAACTCGTCTAAAGTTCTTCGCATAAAAATAATATATTTAGATTAATTTGTAAGTTAGCGCATACAAATTCGTCTTCAACATTTGAACCTGATAGATTTGTTTCAACGCGAGGCATATATGTAGAAATTAGTATTTGAAGAAGTTAAGAAATTATTAGAAAACACAACAGTAAACCGTTGTAATGACATCACAGTTTTTTCATTGGGACATCAAGAGATGATTTGATACAAATTATTATTATATGTATGATTGTCATGCTGGATCATCGTTTTATTTTGTTCATCTTTGTTGTGATTAACATAGTGTATACTGTATTGCATTCTACAAAGCGTCTATGGATGACGCTTTAGATTTTTAAATAAGTGATTTTTAGGATGCAATTTGTGACAGCCTAAAATCAACATTAGTAAATCGCTACAAGTTCTCGGTCGTAAGTAGAATTTTTTTCAGTACGCCTTACTGTTCTGGTACCGTGCCTATAAAAGTACCTCACGCATCCATTTCGAAACAATTTTGATGGAATTAAGGTTTTACAAGGTCCTCAATTTGTGCGTAAATTTTTGCAAAAATTGTTCTAAATTGGTTATAAAACGGTGGTAATAATTTGTCATACATACAAATCTTTGTGCTTACTGAAAGGGAAACAGTTGAAAAAATTATCTGATTGCCACGAATCGTTTCTTACTTGAGATAATACCATTGAAAGTTTATATCATGACTCAGAAAACCTACGGATGAAACACTAAAAACAAATTAAGGTATCCTGGTTTTTAATTTCAAATTATCAAGACTTCGGTATGAGTTAAGGATTTTAATATCGTTTTGTTAAGCATAAAACTTTTATGAGGACATAGTATTTAGTTTTGGGCAGCGATGTATATCAAATATATTACAAATCTAGCACGAAACATCAAAACGTTGCCGGAAAAGTATGACAGATCATAAATAAACATAATTTAGTGAACAGATGATACAATCACCACTCTAAACCTCTCCATTTAGATTTTCGAGCAAATATTTCAAAATCAAAAATTCATATTTCTTTCAAAAATCCAAAAATATTCTAAAAATTATAAAAATTTCAAAAATTGAAAACTTTTTCAAAATTCTAAAAATATTCCAAAAATTATAACAAAATCAAAAAATTGAAACTTTTTCAAGAATTCTTAAAATATTGCAAAAATTATAAAACATCACTAAAAATACTTTTTCTAAAATTCTAAAAATATTCCAAAAATTATTAGAAAATTAAAAATTGAAACATTTTTCCGAAATTCTGATAATATTTCAAAAATTCAAAATTTTTTCAAAATGCTAAAAATATTGCAAAAATTATAACAAAATCAAATAAACAAACTTTTTTCAAAATTCCAAAAATTATATTTAAATCAAAAATACAAACTTTTTTCAAAATTCCAAAAACATTTTAAAAATTATAACAAAATCAAAAATTTCCATGTCCAATTTCATGTTCTCATTTCATGTCATACAAATAATCAATATTATTTTTTTCAAAAAAATTGGGTAAAAAAATAAATGAAAATCATTCTTTTGACACACTAGACAACATTTTTTTGATAAACCTAGAATGCAATAATCTAGTTTTTGGTCTCACACACAAATCCCAACCATCAAAATTTTTCCAAATTCAATGTTACTAGTATTATCACTTAAAATTAACGTTTTTTATAGCAAAATATATGCAAATTTCCTTGTTTTGACACACACGATATTTTTGACACACTTCCGGTACAGTTATCGAACACATCGTCCTTTCGAACCTGTCCATAGAGTATACCTATTTTTTATCTCTTTCTAGATTTCATAGGTAATGACGGACGGCCGGCCGACCAGCCGGCAGAGAGACAAACATTTGTTTTTACTTTTTAGAATAAGTAGGTTTAAAAACGTCGAGAAATGCCAAAAAAAGTGGTGGTAAGAATTTCACTTTTGACTCATGAATGTAATACTGAGGTGTTTTAGATCAAAGTAATTTGAACAATCGCTTTAACAAAATACGTAAATGTTTTTGAAGTACTTCATCGTTTCTACTAGTCACCAATGTACTGTCAAAATACACAAATATAAAATCTATTCCCTAAGTAACTTTGTTCATAAACTCCTGAAAGATCTTTGCTGCATTATTAAGACCATAAGGCATAAGGCATTCTTATTAATTCGAAAAGAATGAATGGGACTGTTATGACTGTGTCATGAATATCCTCTGCAGCTACAGGTATGTAGTGGGAACCACGGATTGCTATTAAGGTGAATTGAAAAATTCTGAATGTGAGGATAGTGTACTAAACTGGTAGTGCTAACATACTAAGACGTCAGTAGTCTCCACATCGCCGCCGATCATTTGACTATATCTTGGGTACAAGGTGAAGAGGCTATGATACATTGGAAGATGCTTGGAATTTGCTCCAACTCTTTCGTGGCTAAGCTATATTTGTGCAACTTCTGTCAACGTGGTTGTAAAAAGGCAAATGTCAGGTAGTAATGATGTGATGAATCACTTTATATTGTCCTGGTCCGTTAACTCCGAATTTCTTCGTCAATATGAGGTATCCTTAAAATACATTTCCAAACTTTTCAATTATGGAATATTGTCGCCGTCTGTGTGACGAATTGATTAATGCCATTCACAATTCACTGTCAATGACGCTGTTTCGTGAATTAAACACTTACATTTAAGGTCGAGTATGATGCCAAATTAAGTTTGCTTACTGAAGCGACTACGAAAGAATGTTGTATAATAAAACAAAGGCTCAAATTAAGGGACAGGAGTTTGATAAAATATGTTCGGATCTAAAATCTTTTTGATATGTTTTCGTATTGACAAAAGAAACAATTCATGTAAAAGCATTTATTTTACGAACAAAATATATATTACATGTGTTATAGCAAAGAGGTTTTTATTTGACAACTACAAGAAGGCAACTTGACAGTTAATATAAATTTAGTACATAGGAATAACTATGAGGTGGCAGCACTGATATAGTGTTTTTACTACAACACTTCCTCCAAAAACACTACATACTAGACTTCAGATGACAAATCCATCATTCCAATGCTAGAGCGAAGGTAATTAAATCTGCCTCTATCCAATGGTTTCGTAAATATATCCGCAAACTGCTTTTCTCCATCGATATGTTCCAACTTCAGTTCTTCCTCCAAATACTTTTCTCGTACATAAAAATATCGAATATCTATGTGTTTGGATCGTTTATGATATTCCGGGTTCTTTGCTAGCTTAATAGCACTTGCATTGTCTACATAAAGCGTTGGAACTTCGTTGAGACACAATAATTCTTTTAATAAACATTTTATCCATAATAATTCTTTTGCTCCTTCACTTGCTGCTATTATCTCAGCTTCAGTTGTTGAGAGTGAAACTGTTCTTTGAAGCTGACTAGCCCAAGTAATTGCTGCTCCAGCTAACATTACAACAGTTCCAGTTGTTGATCTACGTGTTTTGGTATCACCACCAAAGTCGGCATCACTGTAAACTTTCGGTGATTCTCCAACATTTCTATACTTTATACAATACCGAGGAGTTCCCTTTAAGTATTTAAAAATACGTTTCACATTACTCCAATCTTTCTCGGTAGGATTCTCCATAGCACGTGCCGCTTTATTGACACTAAACGCGATATCTGGACGAGTTGCAGCTGTAAGATACATAAGGCTTCCGACTGCTTCACGATAGGGAACTTTCCCTTTTACATTTGGACTATCTTCCACTTCTTCTTTACCAATGGGAGTTGAAACTGCATTAGCATCATACATATTAAAGCGTTTTAATATTTTGTTGGTATATTCTTCTTGATTAATACTGATTAATCTATCCATATGGTATTGAATCTGCATACCCAGAAAATTTTGTAAAGAGCCGATAGTAATTTTAAATTCATTCTTCAAAAGCTTCAAAAAACTTTCTATTTCTCGTTCATCAGTTCCAATTAGTAGACCATCATCGACATAAATTGCTACATACAGAGATTTTCCTTGATGAATTCGATAAAAAACACAAGGATCAGTTTTAAAACCACTTTCTTCCATAAACTGAATAAAGCGCTTGTTCCAACATCGTGGAGCTTGCTTTAGACCATATAGACTTTTTTTCAATCGGCATACTCGGTTGGTACCATCTTCAAATCCTTCAGGCTGCTCCAGATAAACTTCCTCCTGAAGTGTACCATATAAAAAAGCTGTCTTAACGTCAGACTGCTTCATTTTCATTCCTTTTATAGCCGCAACAGCTAATAATGTTCGTATGGAATCATAACGAGCAACCGGACTAAAAGTTTCATTGTAGTCGATTCCATGTTTTTGCACATAGCCTTTGGCTACTAATCTGGCTTTATATCGACTTTCTCCATTGATTTGCGGTTTTATTGTAAAAACCCAACGATTTTTAATAATATTTAAACTTGAAGGTCGTTGCACAAGCTCCCAAGTTTCATTTTCTTCAAGAGACTCTAATTCATTGTGCATCGCTTTTTTCCAGCTTTCTCTTTTACAAGATTGCATAGCTTCAATATATGACTTTGGATTATCATCGTCAGTATCTTTTGATAGATCTGATAGCATCACGAAATCACTTGATTTCATCCAATTAGGCTGTTTCTTATCACGAGCACTTCGCCGTGTTTCATTAACACTTTCTTGTAGAAAAGTTTTATCTTCATTGTTGTCATCGACACTCATTCTTACATCTTCACATGTTATGTCTGATTGATCTTCAACTATTTTTTCTTCGTGATTTTCTTCCATATAACCTAAAACTTCCGTATTTGGTTGTGTATTGCACACAATTTCAGATTTAAACAACACATCATGACTACAAATTATCTTCCGTTTTGATGGAATCCATACTCTATATCCATCTTTGTCATTAACATACCCAACCATGTGTCCAAAAACTGATTTATTATCAAACTTTGATCTAAAATACTTCGGAACATGTACATAGCAATCAGTACCAAATATTTTCAAATGATTAAGATTTTCGATTTTACGGTTATACCAGAGCTCATATGGAACCTTATTTTCAACTTTAGTTTTTCCTGTTCGATTCAGAATATAAACTGCGGTATTATATGCTTCAGCCCATAAGAATTGTGGCAACTTATTTGCACTAAGCATGCATCGAGCAGCTTCCACTGTTGTTCGATTTTCTCGCTCCGCTGTACCATTTTGTTGAGGCGAGTAAGGTGGTGAGATAATATGTTCAATTCCTCTTTGACTTAGCAAATTTATAACTTCCTTGTTTACGAATTCACCTCCACCATCACATCGAAACTTTTTAACTGTATGTCCATTTGCTTTTGCTTCATTTAAAAATTGTTCCAGAACTTTACAAACTTCATTTTTATTTTTCAGGAAAAATATTCTTCGATATTTACTAAAATCATCCTTAAAGCAAACATAATATCGTGATCCACCTAATGAAGTTGTTTGCATAGGACCATTAACATCAGCATGAATCAATTCTGCCGTTTCTTCAGATTGACAAGGTCTCTTTCTAAAAGGTAAGCGATGCATTTTTCCTAAAGCACATCTATCACAAAGTTCTTCCTTTTCATCAGTAACATCAATGTTCATACGTCGTAGTAGTTGCTTAACATACCGTTTATTCTGATGAGCAAAACGTTCATGATACAGTTGCAGTGTATCATTTTTCTTTGAAAGATTTACTTGTGTAGAGGATGTTAAATTCACAGCATGCATGTTCAGTATATACAATTCTTTACTTAAATAGCCTGTCGCAGCTAGTTTATTGTTTTCTTTTATTATTATTTCAACCTTTTCTTCATCTAGTATGGTTTTGAACCCCTTTTTGGCTGCTGCTTTCACTGAAAATAGGTTGACACTTGCATCGGGAACATACCAGACATCTTCCAAACTTCCATCTTTCCACCTATTGTTGCACCATACTTTAATATTTACAGTACCATGACCATAGGCTAACATTACAGCACCTTTTTTACCAAGACATATTTCTTCAGGTATACAAAACTCAGTGTATGATTCAAAATATTCTTTACTGGGAGAAATGTGCTTAGAAGCACCACTATCACAGCACCAATGATCTAGTGCAATACTATTATCATAATCGGCCTTCAAACTATAGGTAATAAAAGCATTATTTTTATTTTTATGTTGTTCATTACTATTTGTAACAATTCTTGAATTATTTGCGAAACATTCTGCTGCCCAATGACCAATTTTTCCACATTTGTTACAGGGAAACTTCTGTTTTGCACGGGCAATTTTTTCAAAATTTTTATTCTTCTTGTATCCTGGTTTATTCTTGAATCTGACATCTTTTATTACAAAAGCTACTTCATTTACTTCAGCTTTATTAACTCTTAATTCACGTGCTTCAATAGAACAAAGTTTTTCAATTAAAAGATTTAATATCTGCTGGTCTGTAGGAATTATATCCCACAAGTCCTTGAAGTTATCATATTCTCTCCCTAGTGTTGATAATATTCTGCCATTCAACATCCTTTCAGACAACTTATTCTCGTTATTTTTTTCTAATTCAGTGTTTCGACGAATAACTTCTGCAATTTAGCTACATGGATTGTTTTTTCTTCTCGTTTAGCTTGAAAAAAGGATTCAATCAGCATATTTAACCGTTGTGTACTGCTACGTTCAAAACGAGCACATAGTTTGTCCCATATATCGGCTGCATGCGTACATGTCAAAACTAATTCTGCTAACGTTTTATTGAGTGCACTAGCAATAATACTGGCAGCTTTTGCATCATCGGCATTCCATTTTTGCACTGCTTTCTTTTGTTCAGCAGTTTCTCCAGCTGTAGGACATTTCGATAAACCTTGTACAATATTTTCAAGGTTATATGCACGGAAAACCATATTTATGTGCCATTTCCATTTTACCCAGTCCTCAGGACCATTTAACTGATCGATATGTATCTTTAGATCAGTATTCGACATTTTTATTGAGTTTCTTATTTTTGGTTTCACAAATTATAACCACACTTTTTATAACTTAAACTTTTCACTTTTAAAGTTTATTGATATATATATTTTTTCTTTTTTGTCAATTGCAGATCAAAATTCACGTAGCCTGGGACCATAACCTGATATGTTTTCGTATTGACAAAAGAAACAATTCATGTAAAAGCATTTATTTTACGAACAAAATATATATTACATGTGTTATAGCAAAGAGGTTTTTATTGGACAACTACAAGAAGGCAACTTGACAGTTAATATAAATTTAGTACATAGGAATAACTATGAGGTGGCAGCACTTATATAGTGTTTTTACTACAACACTTTTTATAGCGGAAAGAAGGGTATGTTTGTCAAATCCGAGATTTAAAAAAAAATTGGTTGGTATTACTGAAATTTCAGCATCCCCGTCAATTAAAAGCTGTAATTTTGATTGGTCACAGCAGACGAACATTTGGTGAGTGCGTTTGCCGCTTCCAAAGCGAGGCGATCACAAGTGATATTATGGTACATCAATTTTGTTTAGTTTATTATTTTTCGCCTGCTACTGCGTACGATTTCCGTTTTTTAACTATACTCAAACACTCACTTTGGTTTAATCACAGCTTGTGATGATCTCAGCAAGATTTTTTATATTCAAAAAAGAAAAAGCTGCATAAATAGAACTCAGTGAATATGACCGCCAATTACGTGAAGTCTACTTCACAGATAAATATTTCAAATATATTATCTAATTTGTAAAATGTGTAATATTTACGATTCACACAAATCATCGGTCTATATGCTTTCCCCAAAGCCGATCAAAGGAGCACCTTAACAATCAACACACCTACAATCCTGCCCTTTTATTTCTGCTCCGTCGTTTATTTGGATCTAACAATTTACTTTATTGTAACAAATTCAATCGGATTTTTGAAGAAATTTTGTTTTCAATGCTCAACAAAACTCATATGGTAATCGCTAAACAATGATATCCAAGATTAATCTCAAACTGCCTTATATTTCTTGCCAGTACATACTACTGACTGAATTGATAAATGGTAAAATGCCGAAGAGTTTTTAAATAAAAACTAAATTATTTGATTATATCAAAATTATATTATTTTCAATTAACTTCACATTAAGTCACATAAAAACAACAAATACACTTACACTTTAAACTTTAAAGTATTCAATTTTATTTCAATTTCATTCTCCTAACTCCTTCTCCTTACTAATTTCATTCTCCTTACAAATTTTAAATGAAAAAAAATACGAAAATGTTAAAAAAAATTATTGCATTAAAAATTAATTTTTATTACTAATTAAATTTACTAATTTACTAATATTTTTATTACTAATTTAATTTTTTTTTTTTTTTTTTTTTTTTTTTTTTTTTTTATTACTAAGTAATTTTTATTACTTATTTAATTTAACATTAGTTCAATTTATAAAAATGAAAAAAAAAATTAAGTGTTAAAACAAAACCACTTCCTTCAGTTGTACTAATTCTTCATAAATAAAAAATTTCCGTTTAAAATCAACCGAGAAGAAAAATAAAATAAAGCTCAGGAGGGTAGTTTCCGCGTATTGTGTGATTTTAATGAAATATTAATGCATAGTATTGCAACTTACAGTTTAGATTTTTGTTCATTTATCATACAAATATTTTAACTTTGCTTGTATCGTTTTCTTTTAGATATAAATAAGGAAAATTTTGATTTCCACTTATATCGTATCGGCATTTAAATACAGCACTTACAAATGCACAGTTAGAATATCCCGATAACTGTTTTCACTTTACATTTTAACGAACAGAATCAATTCGTAATCAAAACAAAAATTAAAAAAATATTATCGAGGAATGTTATTTTTTTAATTTTTTTCTAAGATTGTATAAACAGTCAGGAGCTATTAAAATGGATTAAAAACTTAATTTCAACAATTTCATTCAATTTAAAAGGCAAAAAAATTATATTTTAATTTTTAAAAGCAAAACAAAAAAATGTATACAAGAAAAAAAATTAGCATTGAAATGTGTAGAGGCGAAAAATTGTGTTGTTGTACATTGATTGAAAATTAATTGTACTCTTGAGAATAAAATGAACAAGGACGAGAGGGTGTTTGTTTTTTTTTAGGATGAGAAGTATTACGAAATACGTGTTAAAATGAAGATGATAGATAGCTTTGTGGTTTGGACTTACTTTTTATGAGCATATAGGTACATACTTTGCGATGAAGCTAAGATATTGCACAATAGGATCAGTTTGGGTTAAAACTCTGTCAGTAACACTCAAGAAAAGTGAAGTAGGTGTGACCAGCTACCAAGGCATATTTAAGACTGAGAAATCAAATATAATAAAAAATAATAACGACGCTGATTCCTTGATTCCATGGTTCCTTGATTCCCAAAGTTCAAACAAAAGCGTTTCACTAACAAAGGCTGTCGTGTTTCAACACACATTCATTTTGTTGTGGGAACAAAAAAGTTGAAACCTTCTTTACCGGAAGTGACAAGCCAAAAGGTGGAATACAGAACTATTTAAATCATACTAGAAGAGGTAGCAAGTTTCGTCAAATTCGATAGTTAAACATTGATGTTATTGAAGTTTCATATAATTAGATGCTCCCAAATGTCAAAAATTACAAGAAAGCACTTTCGACCATACCAAGGTCAACGAGCACTAAAACTGTTATGCTTCAGCTGCAGAGTAAGTACGATTGTATACAGTTAAAAAGGGTAAGCACAGTAAGATGCCATGGTATCGACTTGGATGAGGTCAAGTCATATTACCGCAATATGCGACAGCTCAAAGTCCTCTTTCATAACTTCACAAGGTTATCACATGAACGATGGGGTCTTGACAAATACACACTACAACTTGGTTATATATGCTACAAAAGGTAGCATATATAACCAATTTCTCAATTCAAACTATGCAAATGAAAGCAAAGTATAATAAAACAGGGAGAGCACATAGAGATACTCAGTAACTGGAAAGCAAGCTGTGAAGTCTCAGATACGAGAAAGCATACGTATCGCTACATCAGTGACGCAACCTTGTTTTCACAAAATCCAAAGGTAGTTCTAACAAGTCCTATGGTTCAGTTCATCACTGGACACGGCAAATCTAGAGAGTACCTAGTACACGTATTGGAGAAACAAACGATGGGAAATTCAGTACTACGATGTGGATGAAACCGCATTGCACGTTCTTCTGAGCTGCTCCGAATATGAAAACTGACGGTGTGATCTTAGATCGCAACTAAATGGAATGCTCTTGAGCTTTTGGCTAATAGAAATCAGGTCTAATTCTTCGGGTTAGGCAAACAAAGCTCAAATGATAGTAGAGAATGATTATTAAATAAGCATGTTCACCATTAACCTCTTCGTGGTTGATGATGGACACGGATAGCATAAAAATCTTTGACTAAGATAATAAAAGATTATATCTTAAAGAAACAAGGCTTTAACCGGACACAGTTGCGTCGCAACATTTCTTTCTGACATATATTTCTAAGATAGTAGAGCACACGATTATTCTGTATGCAAACCACACTAGGTTAGGTAAGGAAACTTGCAACTAATTTTAATTTTTATTGAGGTAAAATTTATTTTTTTTACTTCTGAAGAAAAATAAATGTTCTAGACATAGTTGCCTCGGCCGAACGGTGGTTGAGCTCATGAAAACCCTGCAAAAGTTTTCGATTTAGGAACAGAGATACTTGCAATTGCAATCTATGGTGCTGTCCCTATCTTCAATCCTCAGGGGTCTAATTAGGCCATGATACGGGTCTTGAATAACCCGAGGTACTTGAGCTAACCGGTTGATCGAGCCGAATAGGCTCACTGATGAAAGCATTACTGTTAGTCCCAGTTTTACATTGAGCTTGGACTCGCTTGGATAAATTCTGGTATATGGGAGACTTTACAACGGACTGTAAAACGGTAGTTGCTTTTCTTACTAAGGTCATACTTAATGTTTGAGAAGGTGCCATACCGCGCAAATAAAACTGTATCAAAACAAATGGGGCAACCTGTGAACCAGTGATCTAACTAATACTAAACTTAAATGTGATTTAAACCAGGTTAGAAGAAAATACCAGAAAGAAGTTAATCCAGATCGGAGGCTGCTTACAAAAACCTCAGAAATATACACGTGCAAAAGGTTCGTACAACAAAAAGCAGAACTTCATGAGGCTTTTTAAGAAAGTAGGAAACAAGAATTAGAAATATAAATTTCAGACAGGAAAGCTTGCACAAAGGAGAGAGCATGGAACAACCATCTATTCTTACAGAAACAATATGCACTCATGGTGTACTCCTACAAGCTGTTGCTTGACACTCTGCTATCACATGATACAGAAGACTAACTTTAACATACTGAGATCAGAAGGAAAGCTCATCTTTCCTAAAGAGTGGAAAATTGGTCGGGTTTTTAAAGTTCTAAAAGCCGGAGATGGGGATTTTGGTGATCCCAATTCTTATTAACCAATCATGTTTCTTACAGTGCTGGGTAGCATTTTTGAAAAAAATAATTAATAAAAATCTTTTAAATTGCATTGTCCAGTCAACCTGAAAAAAGTACTCTGTTGGCATTTTCATAGATTTGTCGAGTGCTTTCAATAATCTATAGTGAACAAGTGTCATAAGTTACCTAACAGGGCTCGGTTGTCCAGCTAATCTTCATTGATTGCTGAATAATTATCTAAATACAAAAAATGGGAATAATTAAGGATGATCTAGATTCGGTGGAAAAAGGTTATTACAAATGGAGTCCCGCAAGTGTCGGTTTTTGTTCACATTCTTCGGAATATCATCTTTGATACTAGCATAATAGATGGAATTTCAGACGCTGCGTCACATATAATATTTATGCTTTTAAAATATTCTACCTTGAAGCTCATGAGCTGAGGCGAGCAAGAAGTCAGGTCTTCCGATTTAGGTTAAACTGCCTTCTGACACAGCTCTAAGATAGTAGAGCATACATATTCTAACCATCAATTTCCCCGTAGGTTAATGAGGAAAACGAGCAACTAATTTGAATTTTAATTTTGATTACGGAGGATTAAATTACTTAAATATTAAAAGAAGCTATTTTCTATTAAAAACCTTACGACAACGATTCAAAAATCCTAATTTTGAACAGCGTACAAATATGAAAATACCATTTCACATTATTTTCAATCTCAACTCCTAGAAGTCTAAAAGATTCTTTCTGTTCAAGATCATTTGAATCAAACTTTAAAACGGATTAAGTGTTGATAACCTAGAAAAATGGAAAACTTGAGTTTTGCTTGTGTTGAATTCAACGTTGTTAGCCATATCGCAATCCATATTTGTTTTTAAATCAATGTTTAATGAAACTTAAAAAGCTCATAATATTATAACCAAAGTATTTCTCAAATATTTTAGCAATAACCGACAAAATTGTTATGGGTCTGTATTCTGTTGGATCCGTTGTGGATCCTCTCAACCTTTGGACCTTTTTTGAATCTGGCAGTATATAGCCATTTGACATATTTCAGAAAAAATTCCCTTCTTATATGGGGCTAACTCTTTTGCAAATATTTTAAGAATAATTGAAGCAATACTATCTGGCACAGATGCCTTATTAGTATTAATTTGTAAAAGCATTTTTCGGATTATATTTTTACAAAAATTTATATGCCCCATTTTGTAAGAAACTACAGCAGTTAGTTTAGGTTGGAAATTAGATTCTACTGATGTAGAAGATAAACAGTTGCCCTGTAAATGAGCTGTTCCTTAGGATCAGTAACAGGAATATCTCTTCCAATTAGAGAAAGTATAGAAGACTTACAAAAATTTTCTTGGACAATCTTAGCGGCTTTATAAAAATTGCAAACCACCTGGTTGCTCAGCAAACTTAGTACACTCAGAGAATTCTGTTATTAAAAACTATCAAAATAGCCATTAGATTAATAATTTGGTGATTATTATACAGCTAATCACAACTTGTGATTATTTTCACTAATTTCGTAATAACAGGCATTATTAAACTAATATTATTTGTTCGTAATATTTACTAACAAAAGAAAATTAAATTTTAAATCTAAAAACGATAGCTTTTATATTTATAAAAATTCTTATTGAAATAATAACATAATGGATTACATTTATATTAGGTATCCCTTGGATAAATGACATATATTATTATAATAATAAAGTGGTTTTTAAAATAATATTAGGTTATCAGATTAATAATACAATCTAATTAGATTAATAATAGGTTCTTATTAAATCAATAATAAGATGTTAATCAATTAATAATGAAACTTATTAAATTAATAATGGAACTTATATTTTACACTTTTTAAATAAAAGAGAGCATAAAGTTTTTTTTTTACTACTTGCATGAGAAATTTCAATTATTTACTCAAAAACCCAAAAAAAAAGTTATTTTTCTCAGCTAAGGTTACTAATATAATAATTATTCCCCACACCTAATAATAAGTATTTTAGCACCTTAGTAAATAATGAAAATATAATTTTTGTTCGTTTGTTAACTGAGTTCATCTTTGAATTTTTTTAGTTTCTTCCTAAAATAATAATAATATATTAAAAAATAATATTTTGATTTTATTTTAATAATAATAAATAATGAATGAATGCAAAAATTTCTTTGCAACTATAGTTTAGTTTATTTGAAATTTTAATTCGTGTTAAACAGAATTCTGTTGAAATTTAGTTTAGTTGTGAGTTGTAGACTAAAAAAATTCTAAATTTGGCTCAACAATATTGAACAGATTTTCAATTCAATTCAATTCATGTCAAAAATAAATAAAAGCTATATTTTTTAATGCAAAGCATATGTGATTTTTATATAGTTTTAAGAAAATTCATTGAAAATAAATTTCTAACTAAGCAGCCCTGAATAATAAATATCCAATACGCAATCCAATGATATGATACACAATGTTTCACCAAATTAAAATTTTTATTTATTCACCATTTGCTTATTAATTGACATTTTATTTTGTGAATAATTAAGAGTTTTAGTGCATTTTTTATATCAAATAGTAAAAAAAATAGTATATAAACCTCGGTGAAGAAAATTTTCTCCATTTCGGTGCTTAATTCGCTCGAAACTTCGTTTCTCGCGAATTAATATCCACCTCAATGTAGAAAATTTACTTTATCACCTCGGTATATAATGTACTATATTAACGATTTTATTTATTTCAATTATTTTCATTTAATCTTAAAGATTTATATTTCACAGTTTTAATTCTAAAATAATTCATAATTTTGCTTTAAAGTATTTTTATATTTATATGTGACAAAAATTAAAAGAACAAAAGGAGTCTATGTGCGTATATAAAATAAAAAATATAGTAATATTTATTATATTTTACTATATTTTTTATTAATTAAAAAATAAATTTACATAGATAAACTAATAATATATATTATTGATTTGAATTTAACAAATCATTCAACAAATTGACCGAATAATGTGCTCTTTCTTTATCGCCTTTCAATGTAAAAAAATACTTTTGGATAAAATTCCAAAATTGGTTGCTGATTGCGGATATTTTAAGTTGAATAAATAATAGTATATTTTCCTACAAGAGATGAAAACATTGTTTTTTCGTGAGTAAACATATGTTCCCGAGACGCGCTAGCGTCGAGTCAGACATGTTTACGAACGAAAAACGTTTTTATCTCGCGTAGGAAATGCAATTTTTTCTATGGTAGTATATATATAATCGATGTTTACTATAAACTATAAAGTTATAAATCGACAACAAAACATTCAAAATTCATATTCTATTTTTTCATGGTTACGTTGTTTAAAATACTTTGTAAAATTATATGAAAAACCATAGCAACTATAATTTGTTATTCTTTTTCACTAGTGAATTGACTTTTTGCATAGAAAAAATATTTTGAAGCACACATCAATTACTTTATCCACGACTAAAGAATATATGCTTTCCATGCGTATGTCTTCCATTGTAATTGTATTCATTCCACAACTAGTTAATTTGATTAAAATTCTTTAACAGCAGCCAAATTCTGTAATTGTGAAGCGGTGAAGTGATAAGTTTTTTAATGAAAAGAAACGAAGAAATTTTTATCACTTCACCGCTTCACAGTTACAGAATTTGGCTGCAGCTCTATAGTTTATTAAATATTCCCCTAACAAATTAAACAACAAACTTGTTTTGTTTTTCGCTATCTTTGATGTTTTTATTTCAATATGGCGATACAAATTTTTGCATGAAAACTGGAAATTAAACGAAATATTTTACAGTCGTGGATAAAATAGCATCTTGTATTCGCTTGGGATGATGGCAATTCTTCACTCGGATGATTCCCTCCACTCGCTACGCTCGTTTCGGGAAACTTCATCCTCGTGAAGAATTGCCTTCATTCTAAGTTCATACAAGAATCTACTATTCCATGTTGTATAAACTTCATACCGTACATTATCAAAACATTCTAGTTGGCTTTATTATGGACCCACTGATTAACAAAAGAGGCTGAATTGGTAATTTTTTATCGAAATACTTTTGTAACATCTCTTCATCATTTTGAACATTTTCGCAAAACTGTTTTAAGAATATCGAACAGTGTATTTCTTATAAATTTTATGCTACAAAACTTTATTTGTTGGTTTGACGGAGTATCCTGTTACTGCACATACATAGTTGATAGCAGAATATCATCTAAATAATATAAAACAGAAAAATATTATATTATTACAGAATCTAACATTGAATAGGTTTAATTGTTTTCACTCCAAAAAATTACAAATGACATGTCCAAAAACAACGTTTTAGCTTATAGCCGGGTATTCAAATACATCAGAAACAGAAACAGAATTTCATACAAATTTGACAGCAAAAAATTCTGTTGCTGTAAAATTTGAATGGAATTCTGCTTCTGTTGTATGTGATTTTCAAGTTTAACAAATTTAAAAAACCTACTTTCTGTCATATTCTCTGTATTGCGAAGTTCTTCAACCATCTCTCTTAACTTTTCATCTTTAATTTGTTCTTCAAAAATGGGCTGAGTTTTCTGAATAAATGGTTGGTAATTTACAACCAAAATCGCTGGCTTTCGGAAACATTGCTTTAAAATAAATGTCTAGCTGAAAATTTTAAAAGGAATATTATTAGAATTAATTATAATTATTATATATATATATATATATATATATATATATATATATATATATATATATATATATATATATATATATATATATATATATATATATATTATTATAATTATAATTAAAATGTTATTGAAATATACTAATATTGAATTATTAATTACCAGTTTATAACCAAGCGGTAATTTAAATTGCTTCCATTTGGTTAAAGTTTCCGAAGTTGATTTTAATTTTGAAATGTCGCTGAGTCTCAGTTATTTGGTCCTGTCCCATGCAGACTCAATTTTAGCCTAACTACTCTGTTCATCGAACAAAATTTCTACATGTTCTGTCTGATGAATCTGCTTCAGGAACTGAAAATCCAATTTTTTTACCACACCATAGACAGTACAAAAATTTACAAAGTTTCACATACCATACGTTATCGTTTAATAAAATAATCTTACTTTTTCAATTTTCTTAACACTTTTAACTTATCACAAACCTTTTAAATATTTTTTAAAGTTGTTTATTCAGCGTCTGGATATAAACTGTGATTCTTACCAATATTTTATTAATCGTTATTAAAAATAATAACTTAAAGTATGATTAATGTATACTATTATTAATTTAATAACCTACGTTTTGAAAGTAAAAACGTCGATGATTAATCTAATAAAATTGTTATTAAAATTAACTACAAAAATAATAATTTATGTTTTTATTTTAATAGCTCTACGTTAATCACATAATTTTTTAATTGATTGTCTGCATTCATCATTTTAATAAGAATTGGTTATTAGTTTAATCAACCGTTGTGATTTTTTTAATAATATTGACCGTATTTTTATTTTGATAAACATTTTTATTAAAATAATAACAAAAAGTATTAATCGAACGAATGTGGCAATTACTTTAATAAAAATCGTTATTAGATTGATAAAATAACTTATTACACATTTTTAAAACGGGCGGTTATTAAATTTACTAACAAAATTCTCTGAGTGTAGCTTTTTTCGTAACATATAGATGTTTCTATTGCTTTGATACGTGCATTTCTGTCTATGTGGTATAATCTAGGATTTTCAATAGTTTTGCTTTGGTAACATTTTCGAAAAGTCTTTCTTTTAATTGTTAAATTGCTTTTTTAATTTACTCGAAAGCCATAGATCAACCTTCGGAACGATAAATTAAAATAAACCTGCGCATATACCCACGTATATTATTTCTAAAATATTAGAAAAGCAATGTTTGAATCCTGCGGGAAAGAGAGTGTTTATGCAGATTTTTGGTAACGTCATTGCGACAAATGAAGATTGCGGAAGAATTTCTAAGTTGTGATATGAAAATGTATGTGTGTGATTGCATTTGTTAATGAGGCGTCCATTTTTTCGCCATTTTTTAATGATACAATTTAAATGAAAAAAAAATCAGAATTCAAAAAATTTAAATATTTGGCTTACATATGAAAAATAATAACAATTATCTACAGTTTTTTTAATACTATATAATAATAAATTTAAATATCAATAAACCGACATGAGAAATGACAAACAAAAAATATTAAAAAAATATAATAATTTTTTTGAAACACTAAACTAATTATTTAAAGAGTCTGTTTGTTTTTTTGTGTATTTTTTTATTATCTTCACAAAATAATTTCTTTCGCACATAATTTTAGATGAAAATAAAATAAAATTTATCAATTACTTCGGTCTGAGAGACCTAAGTATTACATTCATGAGCTAATAGTGAAATTCTTACACCTTTCTCGACGTTTTAGGACCTGATTCTGGACAAGCAAAATAAATGTATGTCTGTCTGCCGGCCAGCCATCCGGCCGTCACAACCGACGAAATCTAGAAAACCGCTGAAGGGATTTTAAAAATGTTGGTTTCTAAAAATGTACCGAAAGTGTGTCAAAAAATCGTCAAGTGTGTCAAAACAAGTAAATATGCATATATTTTGCTTAAAAAACATTAATTTACAGTGATAATGAGTAGGAACAAAGAATGCGGAGAAATCTTGATGGTCGGGATTGGTATGTGAAACCAACAACTAGATTATTGCATTATAAGTTTGTCAAAAAAATGTTGTCAAGTGTGTCAAAAGAAAGATTTTTATTTATTTGTTTACCCAATTTTTTGGAAAAATATAAAATAATTTATTTGTATGACATGAAATCTTATTATTATTATTGAGAATTATGGCATTATAAGTTTTTCAAAATAATAAAGTAAAGTGTGTCAAAAAATTATTTCATTTATTTTTTTAGAGAATTTTTTGGAAAAAAAAATTTAGCTGTTTTTATGACGTAAATGTAATTGGAAATGAAATTGGACATGGAAATTTTTGAATTTGTTATAGTTTTCGAAATGTTTTTGGAATTTTGAAAAAAGTTTGTAGTTTTGATTTTGTAATAATTTTTCCAAGATTTTTAGAATAATGGAAAAAGTTTAAATTTTTGATTTTGTTATAATTTTTACAATATTTTTGGAATTTTGAAAAAACTAGAATTTTTTTATATGTATTTTTAGAATTTTGAAAAAAAATTTCAATTTTTGATGTTGTAAGAATTTTTGGAATATTTTTAGAATTTAGAAATATTTTAAATTTTTGATTTTATTATAATATTTGGAATTTTGATAAAAGTTTCAATTTTTGATATTGTAATAATTTTTGCAATATTTTTAGAATTTCGGAAAAGTTTGAATTTTTAAGAATTTTTGGAATATTATTGGAATATAAAAAAGTTTAAATATTTGATTGAATTCTAATTTTTGGAATATTTTTGGAATTTTGAAAAAAGTTTCAATTTTTGATTTTGTTATAATTTTTGCAATAGTTTTAGAATTTTTGAAAAAAGTTTTAGTCTTTGATTTTGTAATAATTTTTGGAATCTTGAAAAAAGTTTGATTTTTTTTAATTTTTACAATATTTTTGGAATTTTGAAAGAAATTTGAATTTGTGATTTTGTAATATTTTCTCGAAAAGCTAAATGGGAGGTTTTTGAGTAGTTTGCTGATTGTATTATCTTTTCACTAAATTATGTTAATTTATGATCTAATGTAATTTTCCTGCAACTTATTGATGTTTCGTCTTAGTTGTGTAATAAATTTCTAAACAGAGATAAAAAAATACCTGTACTCTAACAAAGAGTTATGTTTGATATACATCGCTGCCCAAAACTAAAAACCAGGTCCTCATAAAAGTTTTTTGCCGAAAAATATATCAAAACCCTTAACCCAGACCGAAGTCTTAATATCTCAGAGCTTGAGATTTCAGGCCCTCCATATTTTATTATTACGAAAGGCATATTATATCTAAATCTTATAAAAAGTTAAATGAAACCAGTCATATAAGAAAATGGTAAACTACTTTTCACTCTCCATTTTTTATTCTCTGAATTTATTATTCTTATCACTAAATAAAATTCGTTTTTTATTATTACTATACCAAAATGAATAATAAAAAACGAAATGAAACACGTTATAATGGCCACAAAATAAAGAGCAAATGCGTACATTTTGCTACCACACCTGCCGTCACGCTATGATGGAACTATGATAGCAATATGCGGATGCACTTGGACGTCCAAGTGACAACATGCCATGACGCGCGTTAACGCTTTGTGCTAACATTGGGCCGCTACAATGTTTGTTAGGACGTTTGTGTGCACATATGTGGTGTATGGGTTGTTGGCATAAGATGTTATATGATTGTATTGCCATCTCTTAGTACTAGCACTCCTTTCGTCACATCTGGAAAATAAACTGTCTAAGCTGTCCTACTTTTTACCTAATTGCTAATTATATTATGAGGATGAAACAAAGTAATTAAAAAAACAACCAGCTGAGTATTGAATCTTCTGTCAGGTCGACATAACGTACTCCCGAATTGTTTCAACGTTTTAAATACAACAAAACAATGCACAAAACATATTCATCACATCCAATACCCTCATCAACAAGAGCTTTTATTTTAATTTCAATTTTAACACTATCGAAAGATAAATCATATTTTTTTTTTCGTAATTCCACTGAACAAAAAATCATAAACGATTGTTAATAATTTTAATCTTTTCATTACCAAAGGATTAAAGTCATGTTTTCCAATATTTTAAGGAAACAACAAAAACACTATAGAATCGATCAAAATGGATTTTTTCCTTCTGCATTATATTTCAATATATAACAAAAAATTGAGTCGTGTTTTGTGAAAGTCAGCAAAATGTTTTGAAAAAAAATTGTATTATTTTATGTGACTTGTATATGGTAAATGGAAGTTATTGAATTTTTTAATTGTTGATCAACATTTTTGTTTTAATTGAAAGGGAATTAAAAGCATTATTTTTATTCACGCTTAATTTTGTTTTTGCAAGTAGCCACAAATTATATAAAAGGAAAAATTCTATATTCTTATCAGCAACATTCAATATATCTTTAAACGACATAAATTTTCCTTACTTTATAATCCTTCTCTTCCATTTTATGTTTTATCACCTATTTACCACTATTCACGTTTATTCACCTGAAATTAATAGAAAAGAAACTTTTTATTTGATGAAAAATGAAATTGAAAAACTTTAAAAAAAACATATAACCAAGCAGAAAATATTTACTAGAAATCATTCAGGCAGAACGGAGATAAGAAAAGAAAATTTATTGAGAAGAAAATTTTTTTGTTCCGAAAATTACGTTAAACGTAAAACTAGCAATATTGTCTGGAAAAGGATAATTTTATGAGGTTATGTGTGGAAGGTGAAAATATGAGGATAAAAGTTTTCTACAAATTTTATCTTAATTGAAATAAAATAAATTTAGGTTAAAGTAAAAGGAGTGGATAGTCAATGTTGGCAGGGAAATTTACATTTTTGGCTCCTTATATTGTATGAATTTTTTTGTGCAAAATATTTTATTTGTTGTGATCAGTTGATTGATCAGTTTTTGTTGATTTGTAATTTTTTTTAGACTTAACACGATATAGCACATAGCACAGGCAATAACGGTGAGATATCATAAGAAAAAGGGTCCCAATCTTAGAAGTAATGGAGAATGAACTCTATTCAGTCAAAGGTAGCATCCTCAATTAGTTATGAAATATTTCTAGATGATTTCACGCTATTTATTGCTTGGAAAATCGAGCCCTTCTATAACTCTATATCTGGGCTTTGATAATTGAGAAAGGCAGTGCGCCACATAATTAAGAAATATGTCACTAATTTGATTATATGGCAACAATTAGCTTTTACTCGTTTATTTAATTTTTATTTACTATAACATGTCATGAAATATTCTCGTATGTAATATTTTAATATGTGATTTATTATATAGCTAGCCACCAATAAAAAATTATAACACAAACTATAATTTGCATCAAAATCTTAGAATGCATGTTGCGGTGAGACCTTGGTCTTCAAATTTTTTTATGTGTTCTTATGACACATATTATAATTTCCACTACATCCAGCATTTTATTTAAAAAAAAATAAAATGTGCTGTGTAGTAGAAGTTAAAATTTATGTCACAATTAGACTTACCAACCGTCCCGTTTGGAACGTTTGTTTGCTAAAAGAATATTTTTTTGAACAATTGTGTTTGTTTTAAATGTCTAACCGTAAAATCATTTTTGCGAAACGGCCAAATATATCGGCATTCAAAATTTTCAGGATTCGAACTCACACTCATCAGAGACACATGTTCAAATCTCGTGTGTCTTACACAACTTACCATATATTAATTTTCATGTTAAGATAATTTCTAAATTTAACTTCATCATTTTTCATATTTACTTAAGTTGTATCTTTCATCTATGATTACATATTGGAAATCGCATTTCTTTGGAATTTTAAAGATTATTTTTCTATTTTTATGCAGGTTTAATTCACTGTGGAAATGGGTGGTATGCATAAAAACTGGTAAATACTAAGTTCAACTTTACTATCAAGTCTAGTATGAAATTGCTAGTATAATAAGATATTGGTTTGATTATGAACTTGATTGAAAATGTCATCCTGAATGTTCCTGTTATACTCCTTTCTCTACCAACTCAAAAAACTAAATAGCTCACTGCCTTTTGTAGCGTATTGCGGTGACGGCCACCATAATTATCTTTTTATGGTTTATGATACCATCACAAATCTTAAATCTTTTATCGATACCGGTGTCGAGGTATCGGTAATTCCAGCTCCTTACGCTCAGAAGCTCAGTGTGAAATCAAACTTCACTCTTATTGCAGCGCATTCTACTACCGTGTTTACTTATGGAACGAAAACTTTAACGTTGAGTTTAGGCGCTGATTTTTTGGCAAATACGATATTCCGATTGATATCAAACGGAAACTAAATATTCACCCACTCTCTGATATTTTTACATCAGCAGTTACAGCTCCTACCTCTACTCCTTAATTGTCCATTGTTATCAATGATAAATTTTCTCTTGAAATTGAAGAGCTTTTACACGAGTTCAAGAATTAACCTTTGACTCGGACCTCTCTTCTGCTATGAAACATAATGCGACACATGCGATAATAACTAATGGACCTCCAATCTCCTCCAAAACTCGATGACTAGCAGCTGACAAACTTAAAGCTGCAAAGATTACATTTGACTTTATGCTAGAACAAGATATCTGTAGACTATCGACCTAGTTCAAGTTTAACACCAAATTCCAAATTATTGAGCTGTCTGATATTCCTACGACAGCTATCTCTACACCATTCAGACTTTTCAGACCCGAATGGGATTCGGTTTAAGAAACGCTGGCAAACATTTCAGCGACATATCCACGTTATTTTACGTGCATGGTTAAGATTTCTGCTTCGTCTATCTAGACGATTTCCTTGTCGCATCTATTCCGAACACTTAATACATATTAAGCTCATCTTTCAATAATTGAAGATGCTGGTATGATTATCAACATCAACAAGTTCAATTACACATAAGCTCAATATCACTATAAAAGAACGACAAACAGCATATTTACTATGGTCGAAGTCTTCTTTTCAATCTTTTGCAAAATGCAAAAAGCAACTTAACGATGCCCAACTCGCTTCAACGAGGAAACTACGTCCATTTATTCCAAAACAGTTTCATCAAAATGTTTTCGTGCAAATGCACAACATATCTCATCCTGGAATCAATGTTTCTATTAAGTTGCTGCCTGATAACGTGGTCAGCCGTCAATGAAAAAGATGTCCCGGAAATGGCTCGAAAGTGTTTTAAAAAAATAGTATATTTTCCTACAAGAGATATTGTTTTTTTCGTAAGTAAACATTTGTCCACGAGACGCGCTTGCGTCGAGTAAGACATATTTACGAATGCAAAACGTTTTTATCTCACGTAGGAAATGCAATTTTTTCTACGATAGTATATATATATATATATATATATATATATATATATATATATATATATATATATATATATATATATATATATATATATATATATATATATATATATATATATATATATATATATATGTATACATATATATATATATATATATATATATATATATATATATATATATATATATATATATATATATATATATATATATATATATATATATATATATATATATATATATATATATCAGGGTTGTAACGTATAATACGGTAACGTATAAAATACGTATTATACGTACGTATAAAACGTATAAAACGTACAGTATAAAACACACAATTATTTACGTTTTATACCGTATAAAAGTAAAATCCTTAATAAATAAAAATACATTTATATAACATTATCGTGGGCGTATTATTCATCGTACTCGTGATATTTAATATTTCTAAAGCCTATATTTCAGGACTAATAGGAACAGCTGCTTTAGAAAATATAGCGTCGTTATGATAATTTCTTACCCAACTATTCCTATGAGTTCAGAAAACTTCCACATTTAACGTAAATGCTTCTTTTCAAAATATAATTATTTATTTTCAAAACAAATTTAGTCTGCAATAATCAATGACCAAAATTGAATTTACTCAATAAACTTCTCACTAAACTTTTTCGTTTGACGTAAATACATATTTTAACTGTATACTGTCTTGTATTCTCTTGCGTTCCCCTTGTATTAAAAATAAAAATAAATGAAAACCAAAGAAATATTTTATATTTTAACTATTACAACTTTTGTATAAAAAGAAGATTGGATCTGCAAGAGCCTGATATTTTCAAACTGTGTCTATTAATTGGAAGTGGTGCAACCCGGATTCACACAACAAATTTTTTTTAACAACATCTCTCTAATAATCTCTAATAATTTTCCTAACTGCTATGAAAACAACGACATTTATTCTGCAACAACATAATATTCCCCAGCTGTTCTTATTAGATGGGAGGAGCTGAAGTTGAATTGAACCATATTTTATATATTCAATAACATTTCATGATGCCAAATAATTAAGTTCATGAGCCAAACGTTTCTAATCCAAAATGTTTCCCATTAAGTAAATGTTGGAATCAAAATGAAAGAAAATCATATAGTATCCCTACGTGTTGAAAAATTTAAAAATAATTTAATTGCTTGAGTTGATGTGCTCAAAAAAATCTCTAATATATAATTCAAAATTTTCAATATTCAAATCTAGTGAATTAAAGATTATTAACCAGTTTAATGTACAGTAACATAGTCTTTCGTATAAAGTATAAAAATTTACATTCAAATAACATCTAGAATTTAAATAGTTTTTGTTATAAATTATAAAGTATATAAATAATTTATAACTACGTAATTATATTTTTACTAAAATATATATATTTTTACTAAAAATATAATTAATATCTGAAGTAAGGGGCATTTTTAATTTTTTATGAATGAATTTCAAAAACAAAATCATATTATACGTTTTATACGTTATATACGTTTTATACGTTTTATACGTTTTATACGTTTTATACGTTTTATACGTTACGTATTATACGTGTAACGTATAAAACGTTTTATACGTGTATATTAACAACCCTGATATATATATATATATATATATATATATATATATATATATATATATATATATATATATATATATATATATATATATATATATATATATATATATATATATATATATATATATATATATATATATATAATTAATATTTATATATATAATTAATATTTACTATAAATCATTAAATTAGAAATCGACAACCACACATTAAAAATTCATATTCTATTTTTTCAGGGTTGCGTTGTTTGTAAAATTATATAAAAACTATGGCAACTACAATTTGTTATTCTATTTACACTGTAGTGGTAAAATAATCCATTTTCACAGGGTATTAATCGTGATGAAAATAAACTTTTTTATGCTTTCATAGAAAAAAAAATTTTTTTGGAGCTACTGACTTGACCGCCAATTTATGTGATCAGATTACATCAAAATCATCTAACTTCGAATGTTATTACATTGACTGTGACGAGAGAAACTGTGCCGATAATACATCGGTGCAGTGGGTTGCAAATGTGGTAACGAGGATAACGCTCTCGAAGTTACAGTTACGTACGCTAACAGAGAACGAGTTACCTTCCAGACTGCGCCAAAGAATCAACAGAGAAATTATAAGGTGACTCGGGACCCAAAGTCCGGATATTAGACCGAGATCATGGACCATGCTTGAACACACTGTTGAGAAGGACGTTCCGATGTTGGTGTTCATTCTTGACCCAGCGCTCTTCCACAATCTCACTCCCTCTTAATACAGAAAATTAATTATGTGACACTTCACTATAGCTTTCGTTCAAGGTTTAGCAAACTTTCTATCTCTATAAATTTTATCAAATTTTTCTGTCAATCAATATCGAAAAGTAGGGGAGACTGACCAACTTTTTGTTGCACTTTTTTGGCAATAACTCGAAAACTGTGCACTGCAAGATTCTAAAAAACAACAATGTTTCTTAAATTAACTGTTCTCGTTGGGTCAAACTCGTTGGGTCAAAAAAGATTTATTTTACGCTTTCCCAACCTCACCCCCTCAAACTGCAGAAAAATGTTTATGTGAAACTTCGCGACAGTTTTCGTTCAGAATTTATCAAACTTTCTTTCTCTGTGAATTTTTTTCAAATTTGTCTGTTAATTAAGCTCGAAACCAAAGGAGGACCAACTTTTTGTTCCACTTTTTTGACAATAATTCAAAAAACTGTGCATCACAAAATTCTAAAAAAAATTGCAATGTTTTTTAAATTAAGTGCTTTTTCATATGATATCTCACACGCTTGAGTTTTAAATTGTGTTTTTCCCCCTTATGATTCCCTCCCTCTTAATAAATACGATTATGAGTATTTTACACTTCGCTATATTTTTAATTCAAAAGTTACCACTTTTTCTATATTTCCAAAAACTTGTGAAATGTTTTTATTAAATAGGTTCGGAACTAAATGGGGAAAGAAAACATGAAAAACGGTATTATTCAATTTTATTCAAAAAACTGTGTAGTGAAAAATTCTGAAATACATTTTTAAGGGATACTGAATGCAAGCCCTTGCATATGATACCCTATAACTTGAATTGGTAAAAAAAAGTATTTTCTTAAAGACCTTACATCGCAGCCCGGTAACACAAAGGGAAAAAAGGGAAAGAACTATATTCTTTTTTGTATCCGTCTTTTGTATCCTTCAGAGGGCAGGTAAGCTATATATACGCACCTTAAATTTCAGGTCCATAGGATTTATAGTTTATTAGATAATCGTTTTTAAGACAAAAATACATCGAAGTCTCACCAATAGTGTTCCGTATAAAAAACGAAACCCTAAAAATACTGATACAAACGATCTCAAATTTGAAAATAATTTTAAATAAATAAATTAAAACTTTATATCAAAACTGCTGCTCGGGATACCATCATCTCTTAAATCCACATTATACTTATACTTCCTTAGCTCCAAGAATAATGTTTTAATCTTCATAAAAAATCCAATCTCATACCACTTTTCGTTTAAAAAAATATGAAATCATGATGTTTTTAACATTCAACGAAATATAAAATGTCTACCAGATTTTGGTTTTCTTTCCCTAAATTAGCGATTTTGTTTTCGCTTCTTTCCGAGATCTAACAAACCTGAACTCAATCATTTTTTCTGCTATTAGTTGATAGATTTCATCTATGGGAATCTATGAGATTTAAAATTTATGAAGCCTGTAGTCTCAGGAATCATAGCTTCATTGAGAATCGATTGTTTGGGGACGGATGCAAAAATCCTATCGTTTTACTAGTTTAAATTTTTTAAAGTCAAATTTTACTGTTTGTTTTTATAAAAAAATCCCTTATTAAGTTCAAGAGAAAAGTAGTTTGCACTAATTGTTAGAAAAGTACTTTGTTAGAGTTTGTTGCTTAAGTTGGTGTTGGTGAACCGGGACTCGTTCGTTCATTTAGAAAAGTTGGCAAGTCAAGTCCCAACAACACATACAAACCTTTTAGGATCTTTGGTCCACAACAACATGCGTTCTAAGGAGGTGATGGACGCAAATCTTCTTTCTTTAAAGAATCAATAACTAAATAATAAATCCTATCACATATAACTTTTCCCATAGGCCAATATTTAATAAGATAGAGAAAATAAAGGGTAAAAGGAATAGTTGTTTAAAAACTTGTACTAGCAAAATTAAAATTTTAGCCTGGGTTAGCAATTTAAGCCTGGCTTCTTGATCGTGTGACATGATTTAGTATTTCTATCCCCAGTGGTGTATGAAATCTCATATAAACTCATAGCCAATAGCAAAGATTGGAGCACACGGGCTTGTCACACACGTAGAGATAAAAAACAAGATCTACAAATCAACAAAATAAAACAATTTCTACATAAAACTGGCCATAAATCGACAAACTTCAACAATCGCCAATTTTCCAAACAAAACAATCCTAGATGCATTGTTCCATGTAGCTCTTACTTAAGCACGGAAATTGAGCTAAATAAGATTTGAGTGAAATTCAACATGATTTGGTTTTGCATGGGTTAAACTTTGGATGGGTTCTACTCCGGAGAATTTGCTCCTCAGATTCTAACTATTTCTATAACCCCCTACCAGAAATCTAACTTGTCAAATTTGAAGAATTAAACAAATATAATCTTAACGTTAATTGAAAATTCAGATAACCAGTCTTTGCCCTTCAAAAATATAATCATTATATTATAAGAAGATCACAAAAATTTTTGCTCATCGATTGTGTTCCTACCTTTCTGGGAAATATTCAATATTTCTCGGAAATCATTACATACATATAGTAATACATGTGTTTCAGACAATAGTTTTCATACACGTGTCGTATGACACAAATTTTAAAAAAATGCTATACACATATATGTGTTTTTAATTCCTATAGTACATATAAATTTTCATTTTGGTTCGTTAAAAAACAGTTATTTTGACTTTAGTGTGAATCCTATTTTATGAGTAAAAAAAATAAAAATAAAATTCTGTACTTTTGAGGTATTCTATAAAAGCATGGCCGTCGTTTACAAATACATATTGCTTGTAACTATTTTACGTATATGTAAGGTTTTGTTAAGCGAGTGAAGAAATTTATTTTACATTCTTTCTTTTTGAGCTTAGATGATTTTTTGATCAAATTACTTTTAGCAAAATATACTCTCACCAACTTTTCTTTGACCAAGCAATATTAAATAAAGTTTGATGAAACAGAATAAGCCATTGAATAATGATTCAATAGCCTGATATTGTGAATAGATATGTTCAATCATTGGGGACTTTTTTAAGTAATTAAAATATGCAGCTATCAAAATCGTTTGATTTTATTCGAAAGGATTTTAGGGTTTTTGGAGAAAAACTTTACGTATTTTGGACTATGATAAGGAAAGGAAAACTAAGCTAGGTATGTGTGAAGGAAACGATATGTATGTTAAGTGTTAATCATAATAAATAAATAATAAACTAAGATCTCTAAATAAAAAACATGAACTGCGGTCTACATAATATGTTTTTAAAATATAGTAAGAGCAGCGCTTTTTGTTCTATGCTGGCACGAGTCAAGACTGTTAGTAAGATTTTAATTCCCAAAAAAGTTAATGATTTCCATTAAGCTGGTCGTAAATACTCAACCTCAAATGTGGAAACAACATTCAAATACGAAACGTGCGTTTAAATGATTTAAAGTTCAACGGGATATTGTCGCTATTGAAGAATTTGCGACATCGTCTTAAAAATCTTTCTTTATGAGCAGAGCCAAGATGAAAGCTTCATATTATTTTAACGTCGACTCCCTGAGGTACAAAAGATTATGTTAGTATAGATTTTCAGCACCATACTTCAATGGAAACCAATTTAGTGTTGACAAACATATTATGTAATATGGCAAGTTTGTGTTTAACAGGATTTGAGCAATCAATCGAATTTGATGTGTTTTCATAAAAAATTATTTCTAACCTAATTACGGTGTTGCATGAGGCGTTTTAACTATTTCATTCCACAAGTTTTTAATAAAAAATAAAAAAACGGTGAGAGGCAAAACTAACCTTTGCAGTACTTTTAAGTTACAGTTGAAAATAGAAAGTTGGCAAATATGGTTGTCTTGCCCCACTTTGTCAAAAACTTTAGATATTTCATGTGCAAAACTGAAAGTGGTTTCTATACTTGTCATTTGAGAAAATTAGATTATTCTAAATTAGTCATAATATTGTAGCTGATTTTTTGTAAATATTTGGATGACAACCGACAACATTATGTTCGGTTGTTTTTCCTTATTTCGACACAGAATTTTAGGAAATGCCCATTAATCAAAAAATATTAATTTTTGTAAGGATTAAATTGCAATTTCATGTCAAACCAGCATATGGTTTGCGCGTTGTTAAGATGCAATGCAAATTATTTAAATAAATTTTTTATTTGTTAATTCTTTGAGCTCAATTCAAAGCTTTCATTTCTTAAAAAAAATATCAAAACAAGTGTTAGACGAAATTGTTGTTTATTAATTATTGTTCAGAAATTATGGAGAGTTAACCATAGCATTTTAAAAATATGTAATCGTTATTTTTGAGTTCGCGAAGCAATCTAGTTGTTAATTTACACTTTATGTTAAGCTCATACTCAACTTCATGTGAAAAGCCTTCAAGCCATTTGCACTGGTGTAAAAATGAAATGATCTCTTTTAAAGATAAATCTAGCATCCAATATTTAGCACAACCAATCAAATGCATGAAATGTAGATCCAACATCATAATGATTATTTGGTCGTCCTCATGCTAATCGCTTCGTTACTTGTTGTTATTAAAGGTCCATCAAACAAAGCTACTAACGTATTTTATTTATAGTTCATACATCACTCAGTGGTCCGCGAGCCAGCTTTGTGGTCAGATTTATAATTATTTAATAACTTTTCCTTTTGTCACCCCAATTGGCAAAATTTTCATACTTCTTCTTTACATTTTGCTACCGTTTCTCTGGGTTGGATTTGTTCGTTCATGTTGATACCAACTGAAGAAAGTGCGACGAAAATCCGTACGCAAACGAGCTTGTTGTTCAGGTTGGCAAGCCATATTCGATTAAATGCTGTTGAGATGTCTAATGCATTAACCACGTTTTACCAGCTATTTCAAATATGTTGTTCCAACGGTGGGCTACATATAGTTCTATAGATCAGTTGTTGAAAAACATATTGGCTATCATTTATCAAATGTTTGTTTTCCAAAAAATTTGATACAAGTGTATTAATACAATGCTCATATTGATATGAAGCTCGTATATTTTAGATAGAACTAAGATAGTAAGGCTATTGGTCTATAATTTGAAATGTCACATTTCATTCCTTTTTTGAGGACTGGAGACTTTTACAAATATTATATGTTTTGTAACACTTAACTAGTTTAACAAATTAGGAATTCTGTTGAAAACTAGAAGTTAAGGGTGAACAGTGTTGCATTAGTAGAAAGGTACAACTCAAGAAACATCACTTTATGTTGTAAAATTCTTTCCAATTTCTGTCGCTGCAGGTTTTTTCTCAACAGATGAGTTCTTTTGATTTTTTATCTTTAATCGGATTTGATGGATACCTTCCTTTTTATCTAAACCTCAAACCATTTTATCGGTAAGTTAAAAATTATTGTTTATATCTCGAATAAGCAAAAATAAAAACAAAAGTTAAAAATAATAAAAATAATAAAAACAAAAATTGTAAATGTTAACGGCTTCATCATGTTTATTATTGTTTAGAAAGTTAATTTGTCGTAGTTATTCATGTTTTTGTAAATGTTGATTAGTGTTTTCTGATTGGAACTCAAGAATTGCGTATCTGTTTTATTGTTTACCGTGTTATTCTGGTTTAAGTAAATGTGAATCATTTCCAAAGTTTCCCGTTTTCGTTTTTTTGTCTCTATCTCTAAAATTTTTGTATTTGTAAAATCAAAAGTGTGTTGACTATTTTTAGCATGTTTTGCCAATGCTGTGGTCTCTGCTTGATTTGAAACATCTCGTTGATCAACATCAACGTTAAAACAACATCAACGAGATGTTTCAAATCAAGCAGAGACCACAGCATTGGCAAAACATGCTAAAAATAGTCAACACACTTTTGATTTTACAAATACAAAAATTTTAGAGATAGAGACAAAAAAACGAAAACGGGAAACTTTGGAAATGATTCACATTTACTTAAACCAGAATAACACGGTAAACAATAAAACAGATACGCAATTCTTGAGTTCCAATCAGAAAACACTAATCAACATTTACAAAAACATGAATAACTACGACAAATTAACTTTCTAAACAATAATAAACATGATGAAGCCGTTAACATTTACAATTTTTGTTTTTATTATTTTTATTATTTTTAACTTTTGTTTTTATTTTTGCTTATTCGAGATATAAACAATAATTTTTAACTTACCGATAAAATGGTTTGAGGTTTAGATAAAAAGGAAGGTATCGAAACCTAAATAGATTGATCATCGAATTTCGGGCTTAGAACACTTAAAGTTAGTAACTTTAGAACTGTTGTTAGTTCACATACAAATTGTTAGATGAGACTAACATCACTCAAACTCTCGCGTTCGATATCAAATCATGCGCATTTTAATTTCAATTTATTAATTTAGAGATCTTTAACTAATCAAGTGATTAAGTAAAACTAAAATAAATTTTTAAGAGTAATTTAAATTATAAAATGGTTCATGATATATTTTGATTAATTAAACAAACGATTTTTAAATTTAAAACCATGTAAGTAATATTTTTAATGTGTTTATATTAATTTATGAATTTGTTATTATTTATTTATAATGTTTAACAATGACTTTGTTCACTTTGTCCAATTATAGTCAATTTGCCGCTCATTTTATATTATGTAAGAAAATTATTAAATTAAAAAATTAAAATTCTGATGATGCCAATTAGGCGAAATATTAATTAAATAAATCTTAAAAGTTAAAAACAGAAGATCGATTGTTTTAAGAGAGGAGACTGGGAAGTTGCCTAAAAACTTTCTTTCTTAAGAATATGCAAAATCTGATAAAAAATTTTCTTTTCTTACATGCAGTCTTAAACTTAATATTTATTTTATCTTGTATACAACTAAGAAAACTTGCTTCAAAAGTTAAGTCCTACATTTTAGGAGAAAGAAAAGATCTCCTGATTGTGTAAAATAATACAGTGTTGAATGACTTTGATTAACTGAATAGATGTTGATGATTTTGCATTAAACGTTTAACATACTTAATTTTTAATCCCGGATTTTTCAAGTTCGATTCCAAAATGGAAATCAATAAATAAACATTAAATCACTTATTGGCATAGAAAGATTAAACCTGTACCTACACATTTACAAAATAAATTGACACAGAACTTTTTTGAATGGCTATAATGATGTCATGTCTTAGTAACCCAAAGCAAAGAAGACCATGACATTCCGTCTGAGATGCCATTAAACATACAAAATGAATGGCAAACGCTTCAATCAACCATCATATCCGCAGCACAAACAACAATCGGAAAACGACCACCGAAATCACGTAACGAATGGTTTAATGACGAGTGCCGCGCAAGCATTGGGCACAAACAAAAACTGCGAGAAAAATGGTTAACCAGAAACACCCAAAGCTCCCAAGCTGATTATCTATGCACCAGAAAAGCCTCAGCAAAACTCCTACGGAAAAAGAAATGAGAACCCATGAAGAGCTGCATCGAAAACATCAACCAATATGCGACTAATGGAAATTCGAAAGAGTGCTTTGCCAATGCACACAATCTGACGAAAGATTTCCACCCAAGATCTACAGCCATCAAAATGGAAACAACGAGCTTACAACAAGTGAACGTGATGTGCTGGAAGTATGGCGATCCCACTTTCAAGACCTACTGAATAGGACGAATGATGTTCATCCTATTCGAGCAATTTTTCCGTCAAGTGAGGATATTTTTGTCCCTTACCCAACAATAGAAGAAGTGGAAGCTAACATCAAAAAAATAAAAAATGGCAAATCACCAGGTATCGATGGAATCCCTGCAGAACTATTTAAGAATCGAGGAGCAGCTCTGGTCTCACGTATATATGATCTGATTCTTGCAATCTGAGACCAAGAAGAACTGCCTGCTGAATGGAAAACAGCTCTCATTGTTCCGCTACATAAGAAAGGTGACCGCCTTAAGTGTGCGAATTATCGTGGAATCGCACTGTTGAACACTGCATATAAAATATTAGCTAATGTCGTACTCGCTTGGCTCATCCCGTTTGCCAAATCTATCATCGGCGACTATCACTGTGGTTTTCGTCCCAACCGTTCAACCACAGATCAACGTTTTACTTTAAGAATGATTCTGGAAAAATGTTGGGAGTACAACATCAGCATTTATTAGCTCGAAGTTGATTTCAAGCAAGCATATGATAGCATCATCCGCGACAACCTCTGGTCTGCGCTCATATGCCTTGGTATTCCAGCCAAACTTGTTTCTCTGTGCAAACTCACAAGATCGGGATCAAACTGTATAATAGTAATCGAAGGGTCAGTTTCTGACTCTTTTGATAGATGACTCATCAGGTGTTTGACAAGGTGATGCACTCGCGCCCGTACTATTTAGTTTGGCGATTGAGTACGCGATAAGAAAAAGCCGAATTGAGGCACAAAACTGCATATTTAACAAATCTAGTCACAAATCTAGTCATACTGAACGTGTTGAAAACTTCAAATATTTCGGGTTCGTCATAACATCGTCGAATGACATGCAGGCAGATATTAAAGCCCACGTCTCAGCCGCATACAGAGTTTTCTTCGCATACTCAAAACTTTTGCGATCAAAACATCTTTCGCAGTCGTGCAAATTCACACTTTACAAAGCATAAATCCGACCTGTGCCTACCTTTGGAAGTGAAAGCTGGACATTGAATTCCTACGATTGTAGAATTCTATCAACATTCGAGAGGAAAGTCATACGAACAATTTATGGTCCATGCAAAGTTGTTGAAAATCAGTATAGAATTCGAATGAATCACGAAATCAGACAGCTTCTTGGAGGCTGCGATGTAATCGGATTCTTTAGATCCAACCGGATTATATGGTTTGGTTATGTAGAAAGGGCACTATTAGATAGAATTATTAAAAAAGCGTCCCAACAATAACCAGCTGGTGCTCGTCGAAGAGGAAGACCTAGAAAACGCTGGCGCGATGACATCATCCAAGACCTTTGTGATATAGGATGTCGAAACTGGGGTCAACTGATCATGGAACGAGATGATTGGAAGCTGATTGCACAGACGGCAAAATCCCTCCATGGGATGTAAATGCCAGAAAGAGAAAGAGAAATAATGATGACAAAGACCTTCCAGTATACCATAGGTGCAAATTATGTAACTCAAATTTTTGTGTAGATACAACAAAATTAAATAAGAAAGAATTTTACTTCAAATAGGGCAAGGTATCCAAGGATTTCAATTTTGTGAGCTACGCTAAAATAAGGAGGGTACCCTAGGGAAGAAGTGTACATTGAGTTGGTTACCAAATATCAAAAGGAGATAAAAACCTTATTCTTTCTAAAGCACGGGCTTTCGAGATTGGTTGTCAAATACGAATATTTTAATTTTTGAGTAAATTAAAGATTTAAACACAAAACCAAATAAAATTAGATTATACACCAAGGAAGCCGAACGGCAAAGTCTGAGGGCTACATATAACTGAGGGAGATGACTGTTTATGTTACGAAAATTTATAGCCAAAGACAACTATTACGAAGTTTCAAAATTCAAGATTAAAGAGTAAAATAATTGGATCGAATTCTATTTCCTCTTTCAGTTAGTATTATGCTACTGTAACAGCATACTCATGTACAAAAACATGAAGAATCTTGCACTTCATGTAACATAATTACTTAATACTTCTTTAATTAGATTGATCTTAATGTATGGTATGATCATATTGTAACGCTGGTCCCTATGGGAAATATAAAATCCATTATTAAGCCACAACGTTTACTCAATTTTGTAGTATTTTGACTGGAACTATTTTTTTATTTGTTTCTAAGTCTTCACATAAAGAACGACAATGGAATTTGGCTATCGAAATGGATGAAAAAATATACATGACAGATCTTGTTCCTAAATAGTATGAAGTGAGAACCAAAGCTTCTCCTCACAGAATGCACTCAAACACGCAAAAACATCCTTTTTTCCATATCATTCCGTAAACCAACAAATGATAGCCAATGTTTGGGATCAAAAACTATGACTTCTTTGTTTGCCAGCGTTAGCAAACGTTCGTAAATATTGCACGGTTGCGATGGACGAGCTCTCAAATTCGAAGTTTTTTCTGTGGAAACAGATCGAAATAGAAGTGATGTTCTCTCGACTAGTTTTTGTTATACCGAGGATGTTGGTGTAATTTTTTTGGAAATAAACGGCGCGTCGGCTGAATTGTGGAAGATTGACATTTTGTGAAATAGATGGGAGAGTTTAAAATAAAGAGGGTGTTGTGTGAAATTGTTTTGGCTTGTAAGCGTGGAAAAAGAATTCAGAAAAGTTTTGAGTGTTGACAAGTACGCACTATGTGCAGGGGAAAATTAATTGTTTTTTACTTGGTTTTTATTGCATGAGAGATTAGTTAGTAGTGAGAAAAAAGTGTTTAGTGATTTTTTGATATCGGTGAGTTTAGCATGGATGTCTGCTCATCGGCTCAAATTTTCCACAGTTTTGATATCAACTTTTTAAAGATATAACTCATTGATGGGCTGGAAGGCTAGGTGTGGTACCTTGATCACGTGGTGCCTTGACATTGTTCAATTTCACATGATAAGGTCATACATCTTGCTAATGTTGAATCTATATATCAAACTTTTAATTATATCCATAATATGCATCCAGCACATCGTATATGAGGTCAACCATTGTACAGTTGTATATGCAAAACTCATACATGTAGGAAGTAGTACAAATTGGTTATTGATGAGTGAATTTAGAGTGATGTGTCTACACTAACTTCACTTCGAGAGACGTAGTGAGGTATATCAGGTTGATCGTCTTGGGTCTTATGGGTGTTGTTCTTACCTTGTTTTGCTGTGGGGTCTATCTGTACTGAGCCCGAACCAGGTTCACCAACTAAAAACACTCTGGTAAATTACATAGTAAAGTATTCCAAAAGCAATCAGCACCATATGCTGAGCTCCACTGTCTAGTGCAAGCAACCTGGAAGTGGTCTAACAAGCGCAAAGAATGGCGGACACGTGTGACGTTCACGTGTCATTCTTCATTTTCTACTCCTCGAAATGCTATGTCACCAAAAGCAACCAATTCAGCCTCTCAAATCAGCGCTAAATCACATTGAATCGAAAGTCAAATCGGATACTCAGAGATACTTTGATACCCAAAATATATGGGTGCTTGGTTAAAGTGGCGGTAGGGGTTATTGTATAGCAGACTCTCTCACTAAGCAAGGAACTAAACTGGATCTAACTTATGACATTGTTATCTGGATAATCGATTGGAGGTGGTCACACACCTACAAGACATGCAGGAAAAACTGGTTCAGACTAAATCGGCAGTGCTTCAAAACTTATACCCATTCTTATTAAGAATAACTGGTCACTGCTTGGAGAACGTGTACATAGGCTTGGTAATGATTTCTGCAGAAGTTGTAAGGATAAAAAGGACGAAGAAATGGCGTTCCATGTACGAATGCATGGAGGGATCAGTTTTTATTAATTTGTTAATTTTTTTCTATTTTTTGATCCACGGGTGTGACAACCCCGCGCACTCCAGTCCCTGTTATTGGCACATGAGTTAACGTGAGATATCACATACCACTGGCAATAGCAGTGAGATATCACTAGCCAAGGTGATATCTTAGGGGTGCTGGCGGATGAACTGTATTCAGTCAACGGTAGCACTCTCAATCTTAGCTAATGAATATTCCTTGATGCTGGAACGCTGTAGCTTGCTCGAAGAAACGAGCCTTCATATAACTATATATCTGAGCTTTAATCATTGAAAAATATACTGCGTCCCATAATCAAGGATTATGCCATTAGCTGGACTATTGGCAAACCAATTTTAGTTTTGTTCCTGCAAATTTTTAAAACAAATTTGCTTTTTATCTTTTATTTTATTTTTTTATTTTCCCTATCCTATCACGAAATATTGGCCTATGTCATATTTTATATGTGATAGGATTTATAGTTTAGTTGTCCATTATTTAACAAAAAATATTAAAAAAACAAAAAAAAATAGATTTGCGTCCATTAACATCCTTAGAACGCATGTTGTTGTGGGACCTTGGTCTTAAAAGGTTTTTATGTGTTGTTGTGACACATATTGTAATACCTACTACACATCACATTTTATTAAAAAAAAAAAAAAAATGTTGAGCACTGAGATAGACGCGAAATTTATTTTGGAATGAATATATTAAATACTCACGCCGACCTATAAGTAGTTTTAAAATTAAGGAAATACTTTGCTCAACAGACGCTGTAAATGGTTTGAGCAGGGCTAGTATATCTTTATTAATTTCAATGAACCTATACTGCTGGTCTAAGTGTTTCGACACAGTAGACGCAGTCAGCATAAAAGTCACTGCAATTTGACCAAACCTCACATTATGCTTAAAATATTCTTTTAATTTTAAAATCAATTTGAAATTACAACTCTTGAACAATTAAAGTTTTTGATACATTTCATACAAATTTCAAATCGAAATTTTTGATAGAAATGCATCATTTTAAGGAGGGCTGTATGTTTATGTTTCCGTTATGTTTTTTTTATATTTATATTTATATAAGTATATGAAAATATTCGCTCCGTGTTCAATGTTCATACTTTACACCTGGAACCATAAATCGACGAAAATTAAGTGTATCTACAATAGACTGTTATGTATTTGCTGATTTATATTCTTGAGAGTGGTTGTTAAAAATTTCTATTGTCTTAAAAGTCTATGTGGTTCAAGGAAAGAGTTCACTTTAGGTTATCTTGCGTCACCGATACAGCAAAAGTATCTCATACTATCGGATATGTTCGTTCGGATTTGTCCGTTCTTGATATTAATATTTACAACCAAATTTTAATTGATATCTACGTGGTCCGCCTGTCTTTTCTAACCATACCACCGCATAATTTTTTGGTTAGACCTAAGTGCTGTGAGAATAAAAGCATACTTGATGTTATGGTATAATGCTTTCACTACATAGTCGTAGACTATACTTTTTCTATACTATGAATGGACCTCATGGACCTGCACCATATACTATCCTGCTGATGGTGGCAGAAAAAATCAAGGATTAGCTGAACAACTCATTTGAAGTGAATCTAATCCATCCGATTCAAATGTTTTCCAGAATATCACTGAGCATTTGTTATATGTTCAACGACAAATGCTATTGTGCTTTACAATATCATAATACAATAGATCGATTTTGATCGTTTCCGTGTAAAATACGAAAATTTTCTGCAAATAATGGCAAGAAAGTACAAAGTTCTTTTTCCAGGTCACACCATTTTGTATATCTTCAAGTTAAAATTATAACTTTAACAGTATTAATATGTTACAGTATATACATCATAATTCAAAACATTTTTTACATTATGACATCATATTATTTTATTTGCGGCCATGTCATTCAGAAGCCATAGATCAATATATTAACTGATTTTATTTTTGCATGTGTGAATATACATAATTACAAAATATATGTCGCGAAAAATTCCATACATACATATATATATTTGGTTAGTAAAATAATTTTATTCTCTTCCATTTAATTATATCAGCTTTATTTGTATGTTTTTTCGATAATAATAGTATGTATTATTGTATTGTTTTTTAACCTATAGCCTAATGAACTTAACCTATTGCCTAATGAAACTTTTATTCAATTGGTATGATTCCAATTGGTCAAATTATTTTGATTTCATTAAAATTATTTTCAAATTATAATCACATTTGCTTTGATAAGTTTTGTTCAAAAATCAAATTTTGAGTAATTCTCTTATTTCGTTTAGTTGAACTTGGTTGATTGTATGAGAAGGGCGTTTTTTATCATCAGGGTTTTTTTATTAAGAAATTTGATTTATCAATTAAAACAATAAAGATTTATTGTTTTAATTGAAGAAAATGTTTTTATTTTTTATAATACACAATTCTTTTTTATGATAAAATCTTTGTCAGAGAATAAAGTATTGTAATCGATTCGTGAATAATGAATTTTATTCTCTCGCAAATTAAAATTCTCGCTCGTGCCTCGCTCAAATTTTAAACTTTTGCTTGAGAATAAACCACTTCATTATTCACTCATTGATTAAACTACTATTATAACCTTTTTCCATGTGTGATGTGTTACATAAGAGAAAGGGATAAGGTTTATATATTTTTTTTAATATGTAGGTACAAATAATTTTAACGGACATTTAAAAATTAAAACTAATTTCCTGGAAAAAATATGAATTCATTATTTAAGAAGATTTTATCAAAATTAGACCTAAGGATTTTTAAATAAAAATGGCCCTCTATACCTTCAACGGGCGGTCTTACACAATAAGCCAAATAAATGGACAACGGATAACAACATTAGTGGGATGGAGTGACACAAACGAGCAGGATTTAGATGAGGTAGGTTAATCTTACTATCACGTTCAAATAATTTTAAAATCTCTTTTAATTTCAGATTTTCATCTCTGGACTACCACGATTCGTAGTTGAAGATACCTTAATGCCATTGCTTTCCGAATATGGTTTAATATTAAAACTACGTTTAATGATGTGTTATTCGGGATCAAATCGTGGATTCTGTTACGTTATTTATCAAGATCAAAGTATTTTAAATTATATCATCAGTCATCTGATGACACGGAAAATTGAAAATCAAAAAATTTTTGTGGCAAGAAGTTTTAATGTTCGTGCAATACAAATTAAAAATATTTCGAAACATTTAGCAAATCTTACTATTAAAAATTTAATTATCACGGAAACAGCACCAACACAATTACATTTTATCATAGAAGAGAATTTCAAGCATGTTATTGTTCATTATAAATCGCATCGAGATGCGGCGTTATCACGACGATTATTGATCGCAAATGTTTTCTCATTTGGACCATCTGCTATTATTAAATGGTTCAAGACTTAGATTATGATTTTTATTATTATTGTGAATAGTTTATAATTTTATTAATAGTTAAATCTGAAATTTAATCTTATATTGAGTGAAAAAATGGTAAATGAAATAAATAGAATATACAGTTTAAATCATTGTATGATTTTTGTTTGATTAAGTGTTAAGTTAGAAATAGTTGGATATGGTCTAGCCTTACAAAATAGTACACACTGATCTGCAAAGTCTAAGAACAGATGATAGGTGTTATGAACACAACATTACCTGTACAGAATCGTTCAATCAATGTGTAGTTTATAGTTATGTAGTTTATTTAAAGTTGGGGTTTGATCAACACATAAACAACTCTAGTTTATGCACGAAATTTTACAAAGTGGTACGAAAAAAATATGTAGACGCTTATAATTTAACTGCCTGCCACGTTCTTTGGTAACGACTTTTAACATTAGATGCAGTTGGAACTTTTTTTTATCGATTATTATATGCGATATGCACATTGTTTTATTATTAGAATAATTTTGAGTTCAAAAAAGATTATAATTTAAATTCTTCTTCGCAGAATATTTTATTTCTTAATATCTGCAATCTCATGGCATGGTTTGAAAACAAAAACTTTAGTACTTGAATTTTACAGAATGATGACGTTACATTAACTTTTTATAATTCAACACACTTAAAATATGAAACTACGATATAGTAACAATTATTTTTTTTTTGAAAGGGTTCCTTAAAATCTATTAGAAAAGGTTCAATACAATATGCCGACCAGGATGAGGAATGATAACTCGATTTACCAATTGTGTGCAAAAATACGAATTTATTTAAATTTTGCTTCATTTTCTACTCTATTCGGTTGTATGCTTGGTTTTTTACCTCATCTTTGTAAGTGTTAATTTGTCGAAAACAAGTCTTCCTAATGAGCCAATGAATAAAATTTCGAATTTTTAGTCTTTCGGAACTGTGGATCAGAAAAACTGGGAAATATATATTAACTGTCTTGTTCCCGATCAAAGCCTTTGTAAAAATTAAGTTCATCATTTGACATAACAGATGGTTTCTATTTGTATGGATTAAATATTATATAAGTAATGAAAGATGATCGGTTGCGATGCTTAGAGTGCGTTCCTAAAAGTAATTGTTTAATGGTTTTTCACTCATCGAGCTTAGAATGTAAAAAAGTGCTGCAAATAAGAAAATCTTGGTGTTTATTAGATACCCAATTGATTTAGGATGATCAAACTAGATGTGCAAAGAAAGATCTTATGAGCATGCTTGACGTTTAAAATATCCATATTCTGTTCTTTGTTAGATCAAAGGAAATAAGTTAATAAGCAATGAAACCTGTTAAATTATCTTAAACATGCTTATGCAATTAAAAAAAATTATTTAATTAATCTTACCATTCATGTTACCAAATGTTTCAAAGTTACCATAGCTGGTCGACGGAAATACGTCTTCTTGTTGCGACCACATATGACCTTTTCGACATACAAGCCATTACATTTTCTTTCAGTGGCATATTATTATTTCACTTTCTTAGAAGCCATGAAACATGAACATTTCCCAACATTAACTATTTATCTGTTGATCTGATGGTCCTTACGAATATAATTATCTAATATTGCTTTTTACAGATTTATGCCTAAAAACTAACTTATGGTACACATTTACAGATGTAAATATTAGTCTCAGACAACTTAGCATCACTGACGTTACTTTAATAAATTCGGTAGCTAACTTATCATTACAAGCTTTCGATCCATCTTAGATCTTATAGCAATCATCTTTAATTGTAAATTAACTGTGGCAAACGTCTTTAATTTAAATATTGGTTTCAGACAATTTGGCTCTGTCAGAACCTTATCATTTGCACATGCACCTTATCAAGCTCAAACTGACGTTGGCATACCTACAATCTTATTCGATTTATCCAGAAATCTACTTCATAAGACCCACAGTTTAAATGATACAATTGTCCCTGCTGCGGTATCGTTTATCTCTGTACATGTAACCGTAATGTATATATATATTTCGATTTATAGATTTGACACTGCTGTGTCACTATTTCTCTTTATCACAATTACCCTATTATCACCCTATTGGCCAAATTTTTTTTTTTTTTCATATGACTCTACTCTTGTTAATATTTTTTTATACATATCACTATTTAACGTTAGAGCGAACATCGACAGATAATACCTTACTTTAGGTCACATCTGAAGATAGCTTGCCTCAACCACTGCTACCATCTAGCACAACTGTCAGTCGCAAAAAATCAACACTGTCTTGTACAGAAGACTGTCAACTCTACTTCGGACAGCTTAAATTTTTTTTCTTTTCGAGAACTTGCTCGTGCACCTTCTGAATACTCTAGCATTAAAAAAACTCGTCGCTTCTTTTTTTATATCGTTCCATCCTCGATGACACTAGAGAAGGAGTTTTGTGGTGAACAAACCCACAATCAGGTTCACAACTTTGAATACTCCTGTAATTTTATATTAAACAAGCCACAAGCTGATTTTCTAAAAAGAACGATCGAAAGATTAAGAAACAACATATTGTTTATTCGTGTTGTTTGACTACAAAAAATTAGGAGTCTTTGTATAGTTTTGTAAAAATCAAAAGTATGATTAGCGTGTTAAAATTTTTTTTATTTTAAGTGTGTGTTAAAAAAATATTGCTATTATTGTGTTATTGTTGTGCGCAAAAATTTAATAAAAATTTATAATGTTAAAAAAACAAATCAGACATATTTCAGAGAACATATGCATTTATTAAAATCAAAAATACGATTTGTTCTGATGTCTTTTTATATAAATATATATATATACGTATATAAATAATACAAATGTTATGACGTCCATGCCATGCTACTTGAATAATGATGACAGAATTGGTGTATCGGAGACAGGCAGAGTAAAAACTGCTTAGTCAATGAAACTTTACCATGACGAATTGGCGCCTTAAACCCAATGCAACTCAAACGTTAATTCTTCATGTTAGGGGCGTCTTGAGTGGCCGTCTGTCTTGGATCAAGCGGCTCGGTATATAAACGTGTTAAAAGATTCATGGTGAAGGAAAAGTGTAAGGGTATTGCAAGCTCCAATAAGGAACATCAATCGCGTAACTTCTTTCAACAGGTTAAAACAAGGGACCTCAAACTAAATCGGCTGCTATCCAAAACGAAGTTGTGGAGCTACAAGTAGACCTTAAAAACATTTCAGATGCTTGGGTAGCTTACTCTGAGAATCTTCTCAACTTAAGTGACCAGCAGCAAGTCGGGCGACGAGCTAATCTTATTCGTGCGTCAGAGGTACATGTAGACAACTCCACCAAAGAGGAATTGGGAGCAGCGCTGTCAAAATTAAAACGCAATAAAGAACCTGGCATCGACAATATAACATCCGAAATTATTGAACAATAAAAAAATCTATCTTCAGGATTGTTTGAACTTGTTCTACAACAAGAGCAAAACTACAGGGAATCGCACCCCTTCCATAGCACATAAGATCTTTTCATACAATTTGCAAGCCAAAATCAATCCTTTTGCTGAACAACTATTTGGATAGTATCATTGTGGTTTTTGGCAAGGTCTAGATACACCGATGCTCTTTTCTCGATAAGGATGATTTTAGGAAAGTATCGAGAGTTCAACATACCAGTGTACCAACTCTTCATTGAGTTCAGATAGATACTCCTTGATCTGCTCTATTATCAATTGGAATATTTGCTAAACTGGTATCACTATGCAAAATGACAGTAAAGAACTCTTAATGCTGTGGGCGAGTAGAGAACAAAATATCAAATTGTTTTTTAAAGTCGACTCCAGGTTAAGACAAGGTGATGCTACCTCTCCTATGCTCTTTAATTTATAGCAATCGACTATGTGTACCGACTAACAACAATACCTTTTCAATAAACTCAGTATAGAAGATCGCTTACGCTGATGATTTTGTTATCCTCGGCCGAAGTGAAACTGTTATGAGTGAGACTTTTAATCTGCTTAAGAGTGGTGATAGAAAAGTTGGTCTGCAAAGTAACTGAGAAGAAAGATTTGATGTGCGGTGATGAACGAATTGAGAGAGTTGAATCTTTTAAATATTTGGGATCAACGTTTGACTCAAACAACAGCATACTTACAGACAATATAGCTCAAATCGTAATTGAACTTTCTACTCAATTAAACCTCTCTTTAGATCACCGTATGTGTCAACTAACACCAAACTGAAGTTATACAAGACATTAATTAGACTGGTTGTGATGTGTGAGTCACAAACGTGAACCCTTACACGAAATGGCGAATCGCAATTATACGAATTTGGGTGCAAGATCCTACGCTTCATTTTTGGTCCACTTAAAACAGACAATTTATTTATTATTTATTTCTTCTATCCTATCATGAAATATTTACCAACGTCGTATTTTACTATAATGTAGGATTTATTTTTAGATACCCATTATTCATGTTTACAGTTTGGTCCTATACTACAGGTACACTGTAAAAATCAAACAGATTGCTAATATTTTCCTAGATTGAAACCTTTTAAAACTTGGCTATGAATATTATTCTGTACTAAGAATTGTGTGTAAGAGTTCTTATTCCTAAAATGTCCTCCATATGTGTTACATTTATCATTTGAATCCACATTTTTCAGTTAGACAATAAACATAATTTTCCAAGACTAAAATACCATTAAATTAAAAACAATTACACCATAATCAGAACAACAACAGTCTATACGATTTTCTATCTAAACTTATGCTATTGATTTGATACTCATTGTTTTTCTAATTCAAAATAATTATATTTAAATTAGGAGAATTTCCGAAATGGTAATTAAAATTATATTTTTTTTCGGTATTGTTTATTATATTTTAAATAAATTTGTAAAATTTGTGCTAGAAATGACATTACATGAGAATCAGATCACAATTGAATTTTTACCACCGAACAGAAAAAAAAACAAGAATTGAAAATATAATGCTAATATTAAGCAAATCTGAACAGATATTATAAAAACAACAAAAACGAAATTGCGAGACAAATTAATAAATTCGTAAAATAATCTAAATTACATACTAATTCGTTCAATTGAATATAATTTTGTTGAGTATAATTTTAGATATGATGATAAGTCATGTCGTTCATAAAATTATGTGCAATCGCTTTACTGTTTGAAAACAGACAAGAGATAAGTTACAGATGAAAAACGCGATCTACGCTGGTGAAAAAGTCGAAATTTTGAACTTGACCATTTTAGATTTTCCTGAAACTTGACATGTAAGTAGTATGGACAAAATAAAAAATATAGCTTATTTTAAAATTTTTTTAAAGTGTTTAGTTTGAGCATAGGGGGCACCCCAACATGCATCAAAAATGAAAATTCTGTCAATCCGATGTAACTTTGAAATTAAATTGCTCAAGAACGGTTTTACCGATTTCATCAAACTTTTTTTGTTTGATAGATGATTAGATAGTCCTTTGAAAAGAAATTAATTAATTGTTTTTATAATTAATTTTTAAATAAAAATTTTATTTTTAAAGATGGCGCTAGGGTCGAAGATCAACTGGAATTTAATTAATTTTTTTTCTGAAATCAGTTCTATCCTTGCTCTGAAGTATATAAAATTAACTCAGAGGCGTTAATTTTTGTTCTAGAGATATTTAATTTTAAAGATTTTTAGTACGACTGAAATTCGAATTTTTCTTCATTTTTTCAAACAACTTCCATTATCAAAAAATTTTCATACCAATTAAATTTTAACTTTTTTTTTATATATAGTTCTAACCTTAATTTAAAATATATCAAATTTATAGAGATGCGTTAATTCGTGTTCTTGAGATATTTAATTTTAAAGATTTTTAGTCCGATTAAAATTTTAATTGTTCATTATTTTCTCGAACTTCAGTGGTTAAAATTTTTTGATGATAAAAATTGTTCGAAAAAATAATGAACAATTAGAATTTTAATCGGACTAAAAATCTTTAAAATTAAATATCTGAAGAACACGAATTAACGCTTCTTTGTAAATTTGATTTATTTGAAAGTAAGGTTAGAACTATATTTAAAAAACAAAAAAATTTATTGATTTTAAAATTTTTTGTTAATGGAAGTTGTTTGAAAAAATGAAGAAAAATTCGAATTTTAGTCGTACTAAAAATCTTTAAAATTAAATATCTCAAGAACAAGAATTAATGCCTCTTTGTAAGTTTGTTATATTTTAGAATAAGGAAACTTTAAAAAAGTTTTTAAATATTTTTTATTTAAAAATTAATAACAAAAACAATAAATTAACTTTTTCAAACGACTAACTAATCATCTATCAAACAAAAAAAAAGTTTGATGAAATCGGTAAAGCCGTTCTAGAGCAATTTAATTTCAAAGTTACATCGGATTGGCAGAATTTTCATTTTTCATGCATGTTGGGGTGCCCCCTATGCCCCAACTATGCACTTTAAAAAAATTTTAAAATAAGCTGTATTTTTTATTTTGTCCATACTACTTATATGCCAAGTTTCATGAAATTCAAAATGGTCAAGTTTTCACAACTCTGTCTAGAACACGTGTTTCATCTATATCAGGTATACCTGTACGTTCTATTAAAATTTAAAAGAGGATGTTTCACCACTCATCTGTTCTAGCTCACTGATGGAGAACTACGAAAAAAATGTATGGATTTTCTAAACCTAATGCACTGTGCAAACTTGAAGAAATTAGTAAATCTATATTTTTCATTTGAACGGAAAATGCAATGTCCGAGTGGACATTTTTGCAAATGATTTTTGCGTGTAGGAACGAGCAAAATCTTTTGCCGGTTTGAAAGAGAACGGTCGACACAATTTTTTTCCAGTCATAGATTTTTATGCGAGAAATTTATTATATTTACAATATAGTATCTTTTTAACGTAGTAAAATTGTTTTTTGTTTTATTATTTGTAACTTGAAGTGATATGTTTATTCTTTATACTTTATTACAAAACTTTTATTTTATTCTTATAATAAATAAGAAATACAATTTGTATATGTACGAGTATAATACATTTATAGAGCTGAATTATCAACATTTGAAATTCATAGCTAGGTAGTTTTTTAACTTCTTTGAAACCTCGATATCCCAAATTGGTTTCGCAAACGTACCACTTTTTGGGGTATATTCCCCATTTCAATTTTTTGAAAACCCCCGATGTGTACCCCAATTTGAAATATTTGGTTTGGTCTCCCTTAGTTGGTTTGGTTGATTGTATCAAGAATGTAAAATTATAACTATAAATAATAAGCAAAATACTATATGAAAAAAAGTTAAATTCTTGCAATACAAAAACTAACAAAATTTACTAAATGTGAACAATTTTGACGTTATCAAAAGTCGGTTGTATTGTTAAATTTAATTGTATTCAAAAACTCAATTGTATTGTATTAAAAGTGACAATTTTTGTTTTTTTTAAAGTGACTAGAATATAATTATATAATAAATTGTGATAAGGATTGATAAGAATTGTACAAAATCTGTGCTAAATATTAAAAGGTGAGCTACAATAACAACATTCGTGGAAACGGAATATTGAGGGAATATTTAATCTAGAATAAAGTCACTAGAACAAAATGTATTCAATTGAATGCAAAATTTGCTATGAAAAGTGATAAATCCGTGACAAACTCTTAACTCACAAAATTTTAACTCAATCCCAGATCGGCATTTTGGCCTTTTTTATCATAGTCTAGGGTTAACAATTTAACACTCTCGGCCAGCGACGAAATAAACATTTGTTTTCGGACGATAGATTTAACATCACAATTTTTTACTTCAATTTTAATGTCCATTTTTATCTAACTACATAATGGTTTAACATAATGGTTAGATCTATTGCTATATGATATAGATAAAAATCTTAATGAAATCTTCAATATTTAATCTATTACAGAAGAAAACTGGTGGATATTTAGATACCCGAGCAGAAATTTGTCAGGGCTCAAGTAATGCCCTGATCAGGATTGCCCTAAGCCGGATCAGGCATTGGTTGGGCTGCCTGATTGGGCCCTGATCATGAGTGTAACGCTTTTGCCTTATCAGGTCCTGATTGGGATTACCGGATCAGACCCTGATTGGGATAATAGGATCAGGCCCTGATTGGTGTATCCGGACCAGACCGTTTTGTGTTTGAAATGTAATTGTTTCATATTAACTCCTGAAGACTGAATTTGGGGTATTTCTTCAGGAGATTCTAAAACTGTCGAATTTGAAGCAAAGCGTTCCGCGGACAATGTAGCTTTCCTTGCAGAGTTAGTAACGATTGAGTCACCCACCATCAATAATAGGAGGGATAGAAGATTTAGTGCCAGAATATAAAGAATTAATGACACTGCAAAAACTTTTGTCAGAAATTGACATACTCGAAAGTTTTGCCGCTTTCGCTCTGTAAATCACTGCTTTTTCGTTTTCAATTATCTGGTTTGATATTTTATTGACCTTTAAATATTGGGATCGATTAACAGAGTTCTTTTTATGAATCCAAATATTAAATAATCTACGTTTGTTTCTAAGAGCCAATTTGGCTGCCTTCGAAAATAAATATTTTTGTTGGGGTTTCATTAATGAAAAGGGAACGAATTTGTTAATACCGAATTGAATGGTTTCAGTAAAGTTTTGAGCAGACACATTTACATCGTCAGTATGTCGACGATCAAAAGGGAAACCTTGAAAAAAACTTCGGAGACCATTGGTGTCCATTTTTGAAAAGTGAAATATTTTACGGGGTTTGGGAACTTGTAGCAAATCAGTTTTGATAACTGATGAGTGATGTGATTAGATAATGGTCAGAATTTTCAATACTACCCTTATCGACATCGACACTCGTAATATCTGGCATAGATGTGGCATATAGGTCTAGGAGAAAACTTTTATCACCGCCATTACGAGGAGTGAAAGTTGGGTTTTTGATCATCTGCGTCAGGTCGTGCGATGCAGCAAATATTTCTGCCTGCCTTCCATTGCTGTCGTCGAAATTTTAAAATTCACTAGAGTATTATCCATTTTAGAAATATATAGTTAAAATTGTTTCATGTATGTTTTAGTTATCGCTTCTCAGCTGAAAGTCTTTAATAATAGTGATTAAGGTGGTATGTATGTTTTAATTTTTTCAGTTGTAATTTTTTTATTTTAATTTGATTAATTTAGGCAGGTGTGTAATACTCAAAGTAACACAAAATTATGATGTAATTTGCATTAAAATGTCATACTAAAAAAAATGTTGCGCGTAATTTATTTAATGCAAATAACAGACATTTTTAAACAACAAGCTTTTTTATTTTACTCCAAGTACTCTGTTAAATATTGATGCAAAGAGCATTAGTTTAACTTTATATAGCAAGCTTTGTATTGTTTTGTAATGGAAACTTCCGTAGAACCTAGATGTGTAGCAATTTGCATTACATATTCAATTTTTTTTTAACTGTGTAGGGAAAGATTTTATGGAATTCTTTCTGAATATAATAACGAGATATCCCGTACTGATCGCTGTATTGATCAGTGGGCTGGAAAAAATAGGAAAAATCTAGAAGCGTTGTACCAAAAATTTACATAGCAAAGAAGAATGGTAAACCAATGCTGGATGAGGTTCAACCAACACTAGACAATCACCGAGAATCAAAACTTTTAAGATAAGAGTTACTTTTATTATATATTAATATTATTCAATTATTTTTAGATGCTAGACTAGGAAAACGAAAGAAATAGACAAGAGATTCCTAGGGCAAAATCCGTGTGTAGTACGAATTCGTATCCCGTGCTAGATTTTTATTACTTCGGTCTGAAAGACCTAAGTATTACATTCATGAGCCAAAAGTGAAATTCTTACCCCCACTTTTTTTGGCATTTCTCGACGTTTTAGGACCTACTGATTCTAAAAAAGCAAAAAAAAAAATGTATGTCTGTCTGCCGGCCGTCCGGCCGGTTGGCCGTCCGTCATTACCTACGCTGCAGGGAATACGGCTGGAAGGATTTCAAAATTTTTTTTTATAAAAATAGGTATTCACAAGGGACAGGTCTGAAAGGACGCTGTGTTCGATAACTGTACCGGAAGTGTGTCAAAAAAATCATTATGTGTGTCAGAAATAGCAAATTTGCATATTTTTGGCTTAAAAAACGTTCATTTTAAGTGATTACGAGTAGGAACATTAAATTTGGAGAAATCTTGATGGTAGGGATTGGTATGTGAGATCAAAAACTAGATTATTGCATTATAAGTTTGTGAAAAAAATGTTGTCAAGTGTGTCAAAAGAAAGATTATTATTTATTTTTTTACCTAATTTTTTGGAAAAAAAATAAAATTAATTGTTTGTTTGAAATGAAGTTTTATTATTATTATTGAGAATTATGGCATTATAAGTTTGTCAAAAAAATGTTGTCAAGTGTGTCAAAAGAAATTTATTTATTTTTTTACCTAATTTTTTGGAAAAAAAATAAAATTAATTGTTTGTTTGAAATGAAGTTTTATTATTATTATTGAAAATTATGGCATTATAAGTTTGTCAAAAAAATGTTGTCAAGTGTGTCAAAAGAAAGATTTTTATTTACTTTTTTACCCAATTTTTTGGAAAAAAATAAAATTGTTTCTTTGAAATGAAAATTTATTATTATTATCGAGAATTATGGCATTATAAGTTTGTCAAAAAAATGTTGTCAAGTGTGTCAAAAGATTTTTATTTAGTTTTTTACCTAATTTTTTGGAAAAAACTCAATTGCTTCTTTGAAATGAAATTTTATTATTATTATTGAGAATTAAGGCATTGTCAAAAAATGTGGTCAAGTGTGTCAAAAGAAAGGTTTTTATTTATTTTTTACCCAATTTTTTCAGAAAAAAATAAAATTAATAGTTTGTATGACATGATATTTTATTATTAATTTTATTATTTGTATGACATGATATTTTATTATTATTATAGAGAATTATGGCATTATAAGTTTGTCAAAAAATAATGTCAAGTGTGTCAAAAAACGATTTTATTTATTTTAGCCAATTTTTCGGAAAAAAATGTAGCTGTTTTTATGACATAAATGTAATTTAAAAATGAAATTGGACATGGAAATTTTTGAATTTGTTATAGTTTTTGAAATATTTTTGGAATTTTGAAAAAGTTTGTATTTTTGATTTTGTAATAATTTTTGAAATATTTTTAGAATTTCGGCCAAAGTTTTAATTGTTGATTTTGCAAGAATTTGGAATATTCTTAGAATTTTGAAAAATTTTTAATTTTTGATTTTATTATAATTTTTGGAATTTTGAAAAAAGTTCCAATTTTTGATTTTGTAATAATTTTTGCAATATTTTTAGAATTTTGGAAAAAGTTTGAGTTTTTAAGAATTTTTGAAATATTATTGGAATTTAGAAAAAAATTAAATATTTGATTTTATTCTAATTTATGGAATATTTTTGGAATTCTGAAAAAGTTTGATTTTATTTAATTTAATAATATTTTTGGAATTTTGATTATAATTTTCCGGCAACGTATTGATGTTTCGTGTTAGTTTTGTAATAAACTTTTAAACAGATATAAAAAATACTAGTTCTTTAACAAAGAGTTATGCTTGATATACATTGCTGCCCAAAACTAAAAACCATGTCCTCATAAAAGTTTTTTGCCGAAAACTATATCACAATCCTTAACCCAGGCCGAAGTCTTGATATCTCAGAGCTGTGAGATTTCAGCCCCTCCATATTTTTTCTATTATAATCATTAATCTTTGTTATAAAAGTTCAAATTTCCCAACAGGTCTTACATACGGATGTCAATCATCCAGATTTCTCCAGATTCAAATTTCCTACTCATTATTACTGAAAATAAATGTTTTTTAAACCAAAAATATGAATAAAATAAAATATTTTTTGACACGCTTCCGGTACAGTCATCAAACACTTCGTCCTTTCGAACCTGCCCATTGGGTATACCTATTTTTAAAATTTTGGAAATCCCTCCAGCGGTTTTCTAGATTTCGTAGATAGTGACGGCCTGCCGGCAGACAGACAAACATTTTTTATTTGCTTTTTTAGAATTAGTAGGTCCTAAAACGTCGAGAAATGCCAAAAAAAGTGAGGGTAAGAATTTCACCTTTGGCTCATGAATTCAATACTTTGGTTTTTTCAAAACCGAAGTATTTAAGCATAAAAATACGAACGACATTACTTATGACAATCACAAAAACATCCGTAAACAAATCCATCGATTAGATTAGTTTTTGTTCTACAACATTTATTATATAAAAATAATTTTTATTTTTTGTTCAGCCTAAAAATCTAACAATTAATATTATTTTTACCATTATTTCAACCCCTTAGAAAATCTGAATTTTCTATTTTAGTAAAATTTTAATGTGTAATTATTGATATAGAAAGAGATTTTGGTTATTGGATTTAATTTTAATATTTTTTGTTAAATGAATAGAAAATCTATAGTGATGTACGGACTTGTATCTATAATGTAATTTGAAATGAATATAAAAAGGTTGTTTGTTTGAAAAGGAAAAAAAACATTAAATTAATTTTAACATATTTATTTATTTCTCTATACTTTGCATTGAAATGGGAAAGTGTTTTTGAAACCACAAAGTCATATCAGCAGTTCTACCTCATATATTGCACTATAACTCTCCTGTCTTAAGATTTCTAACATATTAATTGTTTTGTTAAGAAAAAAGATCGAGATTTGTTTCTTTTTAAGATTTAATATTTTTGAACAATACCGGAAACCGTTTTTAATTTATTTTTGGTTATTTAAAATAGTTGAAGGTAGAAAAATGACTTTAATGCTTTATGATGTAATATAAAACGACTATGCTATAGACTCGTATAAGAAGTTAAAATTCTTTACTTTGTACAATTTATTTATTTAAGTTCATTATCCTTCTTTTCACTTTGTTGATGAGAGAATCCGAAGGTGGACAAATCCGAAATAAATTTTACTCAACTTGCAATTTAATAGCACACAAACAATACTAAAACTGGTTTATTATTTTTCTAGGTTTCTATATGTAGACTTTTTGCTAGAACAGATTTTCAAAAGTTTTTCACAACTTTCTGTATATCCAATTTTCTTATTTGGGTAGTTCTACAAACATAGGAATTTTGGACGGCTCTGCTTATTTCGTATATTAATATGAAAAAAAAAATTTTTTTCACATTAAATTTGTAAACCTTAACTATGTCTAGCTGGTCACCCAAAATAAACCCGTTTCGAAATATATTTCTTAGGAAAAAAATTATTCAAAGCGTCAAATTCTCAGTCACCTGGCTTGTCCCACCTTGAAAGTCAAAGCTGGTAAACTAAATAATCAATGATTCTAGGTGTGTAGAGACAAATTTACACTGTAGTAATAATTATGAATAATAATGCCTTAATAATGTGTAAATAAACATAACATTACTGTATATTTCATATAAGATATATCCTATTAAAGTTTGTCGCACGAATTTGTTATTATTCTCCTGCCCAATCAAAACACATTGAAAATATTGGAAATTCATACTTCTATAAAGTTATCGCTCGTCACAGGATTTAAGTAAAGTTCAATAAATATAATATTGCAGGTGTTTTACTTAGTCCGAGGTTTTATCATTCAAAACAGTCATCATTAGTAGCAAGATCGTGTGTTGTCCGGTCAAATTATCAGTCCCCTGGCAAGCATTTTCGTAAAAAGTATTTTAATTACAGGTATTCTTGTAATTTTATACGTCGTGAATATGAATTGCCTTGGTATAGAATCCGTTTATTTTTTTTTTTTAGACGTAGTTTTGTCATTTTTAAGCGAAATGGAAGATTTAAAAGTGGGCAAACTTAGATAAATGTTTATTTCGTATTTTGAGATAATATTGAGATAATTTTTAGTTAATTTAGGATTATAAGAAGGATATTTTTGAATTTTGACTCTTGCATTTTTTTGTTTTTTTTTTTTTTTTGACTGGCCACATTCAGAGAGGTAGCGAAAGTCCGAAATTCTACGTCCACGCCGTGCTACCTGGGTAACGCTAACAGAATTAGGTTGGTGTAGTTGAGAGGGGCAGAGTAAATACTTCTTATACTCAATGATTCTGCACCATGGCGAGTCATTGGCGCCATAAAACCAGTGCAACTCAAGCGTCTGTTCTCCATGTTAGGGGCGGCTTGGAGCGGGCGTCTGTCTTGGATCAAGCGGCTCGCTATATAAATGTGTAATATATATATATATATATATATATATATATATATATATATATATATATATATATATATATATATATATATATATATATATATATATATATATATATATATATATATATATATATATATATATATATATATATATATATATATATATATATATTTATCTATATATATATATATATATATATATATATATATATATATATATATATATATATATATATATATATATATATATATATATATATATATATATATATATATATATATATATATATAAATATAAATATATATAAATATATATATATATATATATATATATATATATATATATATATATATATATATATATATATATATATATATATATATATATATATATATATATATATATATATATATATATATATATATATATATATATATATATATATGCGAAATATAGAAAGAATATATATATATATAGAAAGCGTCTGTTCTCCATGTTAGGGGCGGCTTGCAGCGGGCGTCTGTCTTGGATCAAGCGGCTCGCTATACAAACATGTAAAACGGTTGTTTCTGGTGACCTTAAGATGCAGAACGAACCCATTCACGAAAATTTGGGTTGGGCGAAGGGCTAACACCCCATTTCCGTAAAAAACTACTTGTCTTGAATTCTGTACACAGGCCTCGGAATATCTCGGATTCAATATTGGAACGACCTCGGAAACTGTACCCGGACTACGATTTAAAAATGGGAACCTGGAACGTGCTAAGCCTCAGACGACCAGGAGATCTCCTAAAACTAACACAACAAGTCGAGAGCTACACACTTGATATAGTGTGATTACAAGAACTAAGATGGCCAGGTAGTGGAATCCATAAACAGCGAAAGGGTACACTCTTTATTATTGCGGTCATCAAAACGGAGGAGAATTTGGAGTTGGCTTTCTTATACACCGTCGCGTGAATCAGCATGTTATCGACTTCTGCCCAATTAATATGCGGCTATGCACACTGAGAATCCGCACGCAAAAATTCAATGTAACGATCGTCAATGTTCATGCACCTACTGAAGATAAATCAGATGATATTAAAGACCTGTTCTTCCTAGAACTCGAAGAAGTCATCAATAACATCCCGCGGCACGATATAAAAATCGTGGTAGGTGACTTTAATGCTCAAATCGGTAGGATTGCAGAACTTAAAACACATATCGGCCCTAACAGCTTGCATCATACCAGCAACAATAACGGTTTTCGAGCCGAGCTGGCTATGATGTATGATCTAGTAATTTCCAGCACTTTCTTCCCTCACAAGAGAATTCACAAAGCAACGTGGAAATCAAATGACGGAAGAACGGAAAATCAAATCGATCACGTCATGATCTCTAAGAGACACTCCACAAGTATAACTGACGTTCGATCATACAGAGGTGCTGATATGGACACCGATCATATGCTTGTCATCTTTAAGTACAAGTGCAAATTATTATCTACATTTAATAGGCAAGCAAAAAAGACCGTGCGCTGGAATGTCGAAGCATTTAAACATCCGGAAACGCTGAATAGATATCAGGAAATAATAACACAAAACATAGAAGAGCATGACATCTCTTCTGAGATGCCATTAAACATACAAGAAGAATGGCAAACGCTTCAATCAACCATTATAGCCGCAGCACAAATTACAATCGGAAAACGACCACCGAAATCACACAACGAATGGTTTGACGACGAATGCCGCCAATCCGTTGAAAATAAACAAAAACTGCGAGAAAAAATGGTTAACAAGGAACACCCGAAGCTCCCAAGCTGATTATCTATGCGCCAGAAAAGCCTCAGCAAAACTTCTACGTAAAAAGAAACGCGAACACATGAAGAGCTGCATCGAAAACATCGACCAACATGCGGCCAACGGAAATTCAAAAGAGTGCTTTGCCAATGCACGGAATCTGACAAAAGATTTCTACCCAAGATCTGCAGCCATCAAAAATGAAAATAATGAACTTACAACAAGTGAACGCGATGTGCTGGCAGTGTGGCGATCACGAATAGAACGAATGAAGTTCGTCGTATTCGAGCAATTGCTCCATCAAATGAGGAGATTTTTGTCCCTTACCCAGTAATAGAAGAAGTGGAAGCTGCCATTAAAAAACTGAAAAATGGCAAATCACCAGGTTTCGATGGTATTCCCGCAGAACTTTTGAAAATGGAGGAGCAGCTCTGGTCTCACGTATATATAATCTGATTCTTGCAATCTGGGACCAAGAAGAACTACCTGCTGAATGGAAAACAGCTCTCATTGTTCCGCTACATAAGAAAGGTGACCGTCTAAAGTGTGCGAATTATCGTGGCATCGCACTGTTGAACACTGCATATAAAATACTAGCTAATGTCGTACTTGCTCGACTCATCCCGTTCGCCAAATCTATCATCGGTGACTATCAGTGTGGTTTTCGTCCCAACCGTTCAACCACAGATCAATGTTTTACCTTAAGGATGATTCTAGAAAAATGTTGGGAGTACAACATCAGCATTCACCAGCTCTACGTTGATTTCAAGCAAGCATATGATAGTATCATCCGCGAAAACCTTTGGTCCGCACTCATATGCCTTGGTATCCCAGATAAACTTGTTTCTCTGTGCAAACTCACAACATCGGGATCAAATTGTAGAATAGTAATCGAAGGGTCAGTTTCTGATCCTTTCGATATAACATCAGGTGTTCGACAAGGTCGACACTCGCGCCCGTTCTATTTAATTTGGCGCTGGAGTACGCGATAAGAAAAAGCCGAATTGAGACACAAAACTGCATATATAACAAATCTAGTCAAGTTCTTGGCTACGCAGATGATATTGTGCTTCTCGGACGTAGAACAAGCGATATTAAGGATAGTTTCTCTCAGCTTGAAAGAAATGCTAAACGGCTTGGATTATGCATTAACACCGGCAAAACTAAAGTGTTAACAACACCTAAGAACATAC
>OY856187.1:337819697-338224061 GCA_963693315.1 Diogma glabrata
GTGGGATACACGATTACGTGCGAAACAATACGTGCGAGTTCAAACTCATAGATATTTAGCTAATGTTATTATTCTGAAATTGATAAATCAAAACAAATTAAAATATTTCATGACTAACTGAAAATACCTTTTAGTTACGTTTCTGTATAACATTCAATTAAAAACTTCGGTAAGAAAAACTAAAATATTTGTTTTCATCATTCACCGGATGTTTATTGAAATTTAAAATAAAGAAAAATTTAAGAAAAAAAACAATTAAATACAACACAGCCAGACAGACATAATTTAAAATAAATTAAAAACCGTGGAAAAATAAAAATTTACCTATTTATAGATTCAATTAAAATTGGAAGAAAATGTATCGAATTTTTTGTTCGTTTCTTTGTGATTTTAACTGAAAAGTATTTCAATGCAATTTTTCTTGAGACATCACTCATCCAATACAATGAGAATTTCAGGTTTTTAGATTAAACATCTTTTTCCTACAATCGTTTAAGAATGTATCAATCCCGCACCCAAATCGAGTGCGCAAAGTGATCAATTCCCGCATTAGTGCTGGAAGGTCAATAGTCGAGTGTTGAAGTTAAGTTGAGTGTTAAGTGATTGTTGAGTTGAGCGTTTAGAGTATTTTTTCGAGTTGGAACTCACACGTATCGTTTAGCGTATTGTTTCGCACGTATCGTTTAACCTTCGACGAATACAAAAGATCCATGTATCCCAAGACCAGTGTCGTCGTTAAGCACTTAGGCACATAAGTCACCTGCGGAAGGTATTGCAATTCTTTGGAAATTACTGTATATTACTGAGCGTTTAGAGTATTTTTTCGAGTGTTATGTTGAGTGTTGCCCGGTATGCGGCAGCTTGAATATCCTCGGGAATTCAGTTTTCGTCATTTGATTCGTTATTTTTCAGCATTTTTCTTGTCACAATAATTCACAAATGCACAATTTGTTTTCCATATTTTTTGTTTACAAGTTACATCCATAGGAACCATGGCAACTTGATTTTCACGATAAATTAGCAGTTTCAAATCTTGACAAAACTAAACGATTCTAATTAGACGTTTGTAGGAAATGGTAATTCTTTAACGATTGGAGGAAAAAAGTTGTTCCTAACATGCACGCGAAGGTGATTCCGAACCTAGAGCAGGTAACAAAACTCGCTACGCTCGTTTTGGTAACATCATGCTTTCGTTTCGGAATCACCAACTTCGCGCACTTGTTAGGAAAATAACTATTGCTGGATTGTATTTTAATTTGTCATCGATGCTAATAATATTTCAATTCGCCCTACCTCCAATTTTCTGTCATTTCTTGATGTTTTGGATTTAAATGATATGATTACAAACGCTTAAACAACTGACTCAATTTCCAGGTTTTTTTTAATTTGTTAACCTGATGCAATAACATGAAAAGCTTTTGAGAAAGATTGAATAAAATTTGAAACTCCAATATTTCAATATTTTTATTCGATTTTGATGATTCTCGGTCTATATTCTTTTATTGCGGTCTTGCATATGCCATGCATTCTATCATCCGGTTGTCGCTTCCGCTAAACAATTAATTTGCCGTTTTGTTAAGGTTCGTATTCACATCACAGTCTACAGCTATATTAAGGTTTGATGAACGTATTAAGTTAGCTATATTAAAGTTTCGTGCAGTGTGTTGAGTGGCAAAAGTGGTAGCACGCAGGACTCCGAACTCGGAGGATCCTGGCTCGAATTCCCATATAGGTCAAAGAGTTTTTAAGGAAAAACATTAACAACCTTCAACAATTAAATGATAGTCAAAGAATACAGTTGATAAAATAGAAAAACTATAGGCTGATCAGCCATATAAACTAATCGATTGAATTAAGTCCTCAAGTAAAACTCGACCAATGAAAATTAAGGTTGGTGTACGGTGATGGTGTTGTATATCAATTTTGAATAAATATTGACAAAAAGTGTACATTTGTAAGGCCTATTAGTTTTTGGACGATATTGAACAAAATGTTGGTAATAATTTAACAATAACTTAAGAAACATGTTTCAAATAAATTTTTATTTATTGTAAAAAATTAAATAAATAAAAAGGTATTTTGTTTGATCTCCAAGTTGTTGTATATTAAATGAAATCAATAATTTAAATTAATAAATTATTGTTAAATTGAATCACCAAACAATCTTTTTACTAAGTATATTTATTTATGACGCGTTTCGAATATTAAATATTCATCATCGGTACAAAAAATATGACATATTTTGAGTCATATTTTTTGTACCGATGATGAATATTTAATATTCGAAACGCGTCATAAATAAATATACTTAGTAAAAAGATTGTTTGGTGATTCAATTTAACAATAATTTATTAATTTAAATTATTGATTTCATTTAACTTAAGAAACTTCAGTTTTCTTCCAAAAATTCAGTTGTGGATTTAAATTTGGCTGCGCTATAGGCCCTGTTCGATATTTAGCCGATCGATCTACAGTCGATCTACAAAATACGTTTTTGTTAATATTTACCTGTGGTTAAATTATTTATTAACTGAACAGAAGAATATGGACTATAATTATTTTATATTATTTATTTAACAGCTTAGTGAAGCAAATACAATGTTGAAATAGCAACAATTGACATAGCTGAATGGAATAACTTGATAATTATCAAACTTGTTACGTGCAAATGGGGAGGGATTTGTCCCAACCAAAATACGTATATGACCGATTGATCGTGCTAAATTTTACAAATATTTATTATATGGTTCCAAATCTATCAATAATTTGTTTTTTTTAAGAGAAAATGGGTCAATCCAGAGGAAATCTAATTTTGCTTCACAAAACTCACGTCAAGCGGACTATAGTTCCACATTCAACGAATTGTACCAAATTTTGCTAGAATATTTATATTTCTGGCTCTGTTCAAAATTTCTATTTTAGTGGAGAACATGTTGAAATCAACTAAAAAGTAGTTTGTTAAACTGCGTTAATTTTAAATTTTCTCTCAGGGGTTAAGTAATATCTAAAATATTAATTGATCCAATGTGTCTTTTCGTGGTGGTGAAAATTTGTCAATGTGAATCATGTTGCGCATCAAAAAGTAGGCAGCGAAATTTATTAATAATCAACCGAATTGAGTTATAATATAATAACCAAAGTATTAAATAAATTAAATTCGTATAAATTCATGGCAATATCAATCTTATCGAAATCGTTATGCGATGGAACTGTAGACAATTAATTAAATTTTTTGAATTAAAACAATAACACTTATATTGAATTAAACCGATATGAATAATTTGGAAATGGTTTTAGGATATACTTCAACTCGGATTTAGTAACTAATAATACAAATTGACTTGACTCTATCAGTATGTATAATCTTTCTGTTCAAATATTACGATGTTGTAATGGTTTTGTGTATATTTAAACAAAGAGATTAGAGATTAATTTTCAATATATTGCCAATATTTTGACCCATTCGTACCTCAACCACACGGAATGTTATGCTTGAATTTGTTACAACCGAGATGTAGCATGTGAACAATCTTCTTAAAAGGAAATCTTAATGTTTTAACTTACCTGATACGTCCGAATTGTTGAATCTGTTTGACCCCGATTCATTGAAACTTAGTTAGAAAAATTATGTTGCTTTGACGGATATGTAATAAAATTAGTTAAAGTAGAAATTGTATTAGAAACTTACCAAAAAACATACAACGAAATTAAATTGTAAATTATCATGTAGTGGTGGAACTCGATTTATTTCCTCATGTATTAGAGAAATATGATTTATTGTAGAGTCAAGTCAATGAGTTACATTATGTGAATGTTTTAATAATGTTATTAACTAGAAGAAGAAATCTTATATATTAATACGTTAGAAAAAAACTTTGTGGAGCCTAAGGCTTTTTTATTCGCAGATGGATTCATTTCAAATTTTTACAGCTAACTGATATTAGTGTAACCTATATTCGGATTCGGATTCACACAAATCGGATCATAAATAAAAAAGTTATTATATACGGAAAACTTTTTATATACATATGCATTATAAGTTTACATACATACAAAAACGAAATTAAAAATTTATTTTATTTTTTTATATTTTATTTTTTTATATTTTCTTTTTTATATATTAGCTATCCAACAACGAACAACAAAAACGAAACTTAAAAATTTATTTTCTTTTTTATATCTATTTTTTCTCATGCACTTCAGTCGTCTTTTGTCGAACAAGGACGGTTTTCGATATTTTTTCGATTATTTTGTTTATTGATATAAAGATATTTGATAATTGATATAAAGATATTTGATATCTTATATATTAATACGCTATCGCAAAATTTTGTGGAGCCCAAGGCTTTTTTATTCGAATTTTGATTGATTTCAAATTTTCAGTGCTAACTGATATTACTGTAACTTAGGTCAGGGATTGGGATTGGGATTTTTCGGATCATAAATAAAAAGTTATTATATACGAAAAACTTTTTATATACATATGCATTATAAGTTTGCATACATACAAAAACGAAATTAAAAATTTATTTTATTTTTTTATATTTTCTTTTTTATACGAACAACAAACAACGAACAACAAAAACGAAACTTAAAAATTTATTTTCTTTTTTATATTTATTTTTTCTCAGTTTATTTATATATTTAGAAGTGAATAAACGTACGTTTATTTCATTTCGAAACGTAATTTCATTTCGAAGTTTTTCTTATGCGTGAGATAGGTTTTGAGTTGGATCGTGTTATCGTGTTATTTTTTTATATTTTCTTTTTTATATTTTCTTTGGTAGTTGGTATTAATAAACGTATTGTATGCGATTTCAGTGTATTTCATTTCAGTCGTCTTTTGTCTTTGTACATGGACGGTTTTCGATATTATTTCGATTATTTTGTTTATTGATATAAAGATATTTGATAATTGATATAAAGATATTTGATATTGATATAAAGATATTTTGTTTATTGATATAAAAATTGATATTATTTGTTTGATATTATTGATATATTGATATATTGATATATTTATTTATTTCGATGCCAAAACCACGTCGTAAACGATTGGATGTGAGTGGTAGATCGAGTCGTCGGAATAAAAGAGATCATATGCGTAATATGCAATGAAAAATAATCAGAACTCTAGCTGATCAGTTCGGATATATGACAAATTAGCGATCAAATAAGTTAGAGATCAAATAAGCTTACTTGAAAACTTCTTTGATCGCTAATTTTTCATATATCCGAGCTGATCAGCTAGAGTTCTGATTATTTTTAATTCATATATTTAAAAAGAAAAATTAAAAATTATATGCTAGCATTTCTCATTACCATTTTTTGAAATCATTGCTTCTACGTCAACAAAATGTCTACGCAAAAACTTTATTTATAAGCGTGGTCTACGCAAAAACTTTATTTATAAGCGTAGCGAAGCACGCCGGGCCCTCCTAGTAATTATTGTTGTGATTACCCAATAAAAGGCTTGCTAAAACAAAGGGTAATTATATAGAATTCTTCCGTCACTTCCGATGACCTTGAAAATGGAGTATGTTGTACAGCTTTTTATACTGAGCAATAATACACATATGTATGGGGCGCGGAAAACATTACTTTAGGAGCTATTTATAAAAAAAAAATTTTATTTTTAATTATTTATTTAAGTATAAAGATATATTATTTATGATATATTACTTTTTTTTTTTATTATAAGTTAGGCATGTTTAGTGTTAATCATAATAAATTATTAATTAACGTCTCTGAATATCCGAAGATACCATGCCAACTAGGAAGTGTGGTTAAGTTTGAATAAATTAAATTTCTTTTAGAAATTTATGAACGTTAACTTTAAAACTTTGAGGATTAAAGCTATCAGGAAAAACCCATGAATGTAAGGCGTTCCAGAGATGAGAGACTCTGTTGAAAAAATCACGCTGAAAGGCAACAGTTCTGCACCTTTTTATATGAACCGTAAAAGGATGGGCTATAACATTTGCTCTGGTGTTACGCAATGGAATTGCTAGTTCAGGTAAAATTGATTTAATCTCTTCAGAAGTTCGTTCATCTATAATGTATTTGTAGAAAATTGTCAAATCCGCAACATTTCGTCTGTGCTGTAAAGAATCAAGCTCATCAGTAAGAGTTGAGTTGCCAATCAGTTTAACAGCTCTGCGCTGAACAGAATCAAGGCACTTCAAACTACTATAATAGAACTACTATATATTTTTTTTTATATATAACTACTATATATTTTATGTTTCACTCGCTTCTGCGACCCTGCAGACCTTCGATCAATAGCACCCTCTATTCACCCTTTGGGTAAACATTTATACCGTCTTCTGGGCATATAATAGAATTGGTGCTGCAATCATTTCACAAATACATAACGTGTTAAAATATATTACCATCAACTTTTGTAAGAAAATTTGAAACGTTTTTGGCTATCAACTTGTCATACTGAATGCCGTACTGAATTAGCAAATAAAATTAATAAGAATGAGCAGTTTTTGAGAACAACTAATTATACTACTAAAATTGATGCAACAATTAATAAAATTATGGATAAACTCACCATCAAGAACATTCTCAACCTCGGCAAAAAACACCCTCATACAATTGGATTAAGCGTAGTAAGCTACTATTAGGTTTGTTTTTCATATATAAAATCATAATTTGGCATTTTAATCGGATGAAAGCAATAGAAATAAAAAAGATAAAAATGTTACTTAAAAATTCAAAATTCTTGTTTTTTTGAATCTTACATATTATAAATTTTTGTTGTGACCACGGGCTATATTATTTAAAAACATGGATAGCTGATGCCTCTCGCGTATTAAAAACCTGGTTTGAGAAAGACAAGACGCGTGCAAAAATCCCAAAAACATTTTCTATAATAAAACAAGCACAATTTCTAGAATATGGTTTTAAAATTCAGGATACTAAGAAGAGGAGTGATGTTTTATCGTGTCATGCTGACGAATCACAAAATAGGCAAACAAATGTTTTACGTAATGGTCCGCATTTTAAGTTTTTGTACCGGCAGTCGTTAGCTACACGGCTTAGAAGACGCCTAACACACACAATTAATTTTACAAATTAAAACTAACTAAATGGATTTTGAAGTAGATCTTGATTATTTAACGTCTGTATGCAAATCTTTTGACATTGATTACCATCATTAATATTTCTCCGAATAATTTATTGCAGATTTATTACAGACGGGACTGTAATAAATAGTTAAAATTTAATTAATTTTTCAATATTATGCGTTCCTTGTTTGTCCTTAAAATTTGCACGCCCTAAGCTCTCGCCTGCAAAAACTCCACCATTGCAAAAACTTTATATTAAACCAATCCTAGATCCCTAATCCGGACACAAAATTGTTTTGCAATGTTTGCTTTATTTTTTATGAAATGCTATCCACTCTCGTAACCCTCTAATTATACAGTAGCGATACTAATTTAATTATCGTTGTGATATTATTTTTCATTAAATCAAAGACAAAATCGCTTATCTCAAATGAAATTTCAATACTTATAAACATAAAAATTCAATTTAAAGATTTTTCTGACGTTTAAAGCAAAATATTCTAAATTGGGAATATTACCAGCCCAATTCATGTCAAACAAAAGTTCTTTTAAAGCCACCAAAATCTAACAAATATTAGGACGCCTGGATATTTACTGGTATTAAACAAAATCTGTTAGTTTTGTCCTTAACGATGTGGCATTAGGTTGCTCTTCTGAACTGAAACTACGTAATTATGAATGATCCCATAAAATTTTATTTCAGACCGTTCGTACATTTTATTTCGTAGCGTCGTCTATTAACATGGCGTATTTTCCTTTCCAGCTTACACAAAAAACATAGATACAGTGAAAATATTTATTTGTTTTGTCTTATATTTGAAATTTCTAAAGTTAGACAGTTATAAGTTTTGGACAGTACAATAAGTAAGAAAATTCCCAAAGGAGTACATTAAAAGTACACAAAAACTGAGGAATAGAATCTCTATCAAAGGAGTAATGTACTCTTGAAAGTAGTACGTCTGGTCACCTTATTATAAATTAGTTTAACCAAACTAACAAAAAAGGTCCCGATACTATATAGCAAAAGTAATTACGGTTAATGTATTTTATTTGTTTTATATTGATAAAATTTGTTGAATAATTCTATTTCAGTCGATTCTACTTGTTCTGATCAATCTGTCTGATCTAGAAATCTACCAATTTCAAACGAACATCTTGACGATCAGACTCTTTTGAAAGTTAATTTATTTCAAGCAAGATTTCTTTTTTTAACAAGTAAAATGAAAAAGCAAAACTATGTTATTTTATCCAGCACGCAGCATCAGAGTCATTTAGGAATTCTTTAAGAAAGATAATGGCTTTTACCTTTTATTTCTAGACAATTTCTACCAACCCTAGTTTAGATATTTTTCTGAGTTTCATTTTATTCAACAAAAGTGTTTACAACTTCTTGAAACTAATTTTTGCAGACTAATTAATCTCACAAATAAAACTTGTGTTTTTATTTTTAAAATTGGTCAATAAAAACCAAACATCACCAGCGTAGGTTACATTGATAATAAAAAAACAAACCGGATTTGTTCTTGCTGGCGTAGGTTTAGAGGTCATAGGCAGCACCTAGGTCGAAACTTAAATAAATGCAGTCCTGGAAGTATTAACTAATAAAATGGAAAAGTGGTGGTAACAGTAAGGCTTAAGGCAAGAATAAACATGATTTTGTTTAGACAACGCATTTAATGTAGTTCAATCAAGTGCTAAAAATAAAAGTATGTATTTTGTTGAGATCAATCTACGAAATAAAAACTAACCAATTTCATATTTTAAATAGGCTAATCTCTATAAACCAAAGAAAAACTAGAAAAACACTTGAATTAAATTATAAAGTGTAAAACAGATTTTAAGCAGATTAATAAAAAATAATTAAGGTACTTGAGATATTTATACAAAGAAAAAAATATATAAAAACATTAAATTAAATAAATAAAATCAATTTTTTGTTTCTTTTGAGCATTCACATACCTATCACAAAACTATAATTTATAAATATATTATATGTTAAAATATATTATATATTATATATTGTATGTATATATTATATGTTGAACTGATTTTTTGGCGCCAGGTGATAAATTTTCTTTTTTTTTATATTTTTAAACTCAAAAAGAGTTCAAGATTTTTATTTGTTTGAATTTCATATCGTAATAACTTATTATGATATATTAATTTAATTTTAAAATATTTATGAAAGATGCTTATGACCTTGATATTAAACAATATTTCACAAAAATTGGATTGATTGATAAGGAAAGAGTTAATAAAATAATTTACATTTTCAAAGTATTTCAATGTGTTTAGCAACTTTTTCAACAGCCGAACTCTCTAACGTAGAAATTATCCCAAAACTCTCTTTTGACTAAATGATGACTAAATAGTTCAACCAAACCCACCTCGTCTGGGTAGCGATGTGACGGGGTAATAATCAAACTTCACCTCGTGTGTGAAAATCATAAAAATTTGGTCTGAATTCCACAATTTATTATCTGACCAGCATGAGATCATTGAAAAAAAAACATATTTTTTAAAAAAATGAATTCAATTTAATAATATATAGTTTTACGGCGTTGTTCACTCTTGAGCAAAAAACTATAAGAGCAACATTAAATGTCAATTTTGTTTATGCTTAGCTATTCATATTAAAACGTTTTGTATCTTACGTAAATAATCCTGAAATAGATTAACGATACGTTGTTGTAAATATATTATATTGCATTTAAATTAATTAATTATTTTAATAAAACTAAATGAACCAAACATCGAACTGATAATCAAAACAGTCCAAAGTAACTGATTTACATTATTAATTTACATTTTCTTTCTTCGTGATCGAAAATCTCGTTTTTCCACTTGGTTGAATTTTACACCACTAAAAAATCACATTACATTTTTCATTTATCTATTGTCATCGTCAACTTCATCATTATTGTACAAGGGGTTTTGGTTGATTCACCTTTCTTTTTTCTATTTTCTTTACCAAAAATTTTCTTTTTTGGCTTGGTTTTACAAGAAAAACACAAAATTTTACATTTTAATTTTTATTATATTTTTTCAGAAGTTATTATTCCCTGTCTGCGGTATGAGAAAATGAAATCAATGAAAGGAGTTGGATTCAATATCATATTATATTTATATACCTTAAAATATAAAAGAAAAACGAACTATTAATAAAAAGGATAATAAATATCTTTTCGGATAAAAATAAAATTTTAAATTAAGAAAAATGAAAATTTATGACAATATTGAATTTGATTTATTATATTTTATTTTGAAGTTTTGGGGATGGAAATTATTTTACAATAGTAACATTAAGTTTTACGAATAATCAATATTATAGATATTATTTACGAATGACATAGAATAGAATCGATAGCTTTTTTGTGTTTATGATAAAAAACTTCACTGTAAATAAATAATAACACAAACTGTTGCAACCTTACTCATTACATCAATAATGATTGTATAAAAAATTTCAAGCCAACAAAATCACAGGAACCTTACTGGTCCAATAATGAAATATCAAAACTTGCTTATTAAATTAATTAAAGCTTCACCTAGTGCTACGAAAAACGTTTCATCCTACAAAATATGACGCATTATCGAATTGTATCGTTGTAGTTTTTTGACGAAAAAAAACCAATTTGAATATTTACTAATATAAAAATGACAGCTCTGGATCAGTATAGTATTCTTATAAGACCTTACTTAGTAGTAAGTACCTTTCAAACAAACCAAAAATTATTAAAATCGGCCAACCCATTTGAACGCAATTTAACTTTGATCTTTATTCTTTATTTGTCTCTAAATTCCTTGACAGATTTCGCAACATCCTGTATCAAAACTAGGAAAAAATAAAATGCAAAAAAAACACGTTTTATTTATTTTTATTTTACTAATGATTACCGAAGTTTCATGAAGATCAAAAATGCGGTCAGATATACATTTGTATTTTATCGGTGTTTTTGGTCGATTTTCCATCAACTAAGAAACGCTTTAGATTTCATTTCTCAAATTCTAATTAAATCATGTTTAATAGTTAGCGGATTGCACCAAGCTTTACAAATGTTAATACGTATTTGGATCCCACGTGATTCCTGATGCTCTTGCGAGGATGTTCTATATCGATACGCCTACCGAGGACAGAACATGTATTATTAATCTTGATCTAAAATCCCCTGCTTTCAACAGCGATATAATTATCTTAAATTAGTAAAGATGGTCACTGAACGTAAATGGTAAAACTTGAAAATTGTAAATTCCCAAAGAGTTAACGACCAAGTTGATTTCTCAGGCCCATGATCTTTTCATCTAGACTGGCCCATCCATGATGACTTCTGCATACGGTGGAGTTGCGAAAATCTTATATCAACTGCATCGGTTTTACTGTTAGCCCCATATGGCCACGCAAATTAAACCTAATGTTTCTTAATGGGACATCTGTAAGACTGTCAAAGCGACTATCACCGAGTTAGATGCTCCTATGGTGACACCACTTAAATCTGAAAGATTTGGTCAACGATTTTTCATTGATATAATTAACCCCTGAGCTAAGTTCGGTTATAAAGCATTTTGATTGTCTTAGACCATCTCACTAAAATTTGTTCACACAAACGCAGACCCTTATACAAAATGATGAATTACATTTATCTGTATTTGAGCGTAAGATCCCAGACTACATTTATGGTCCACTTAAGAACGACGAGAGTACAGAACGCGATATAACTTTAAGATCAAAGACCTTCTTGAGGGTCCAGATATAAAAAGTTATATCCGTTCCAACAGGCTTGCTTGGTTTGGGGATGTTCTACGAGCCGATTCACAGTCTGGAATGAGGGAGTGGGCGACCGCGAGGTAGACCACGACTGCAATTGGAGACGGATGTAATAACCGACCTTAAAAAAATCGGCTGTCATGGTAATTATGTCGCAGTTGCGCATGCCCGTGGTGAATATTCGAAGCTTGACAACGCTCCTACATGGAGCATGAACGCCATACAAAAAAAAAATTTTTTTTAGGAGGAACAATTACGAAAAAATGAACTAATAGTTGTTGAGATCAGTGAGAGCAATCAGTACGCAAGAAAAACTAGATATACGGTGAATATCACAACTTTGTTTTAAAGGTCTATAAAATGGATATTACTATTACTAATTATAGCCAGTTAACAGGTGGTCATGACTCATAAGTCTCCTCAAACCGAGCTAGAACCTTTAAAGTCAACCTTTAAACCATACCTTAAAGACATGTCGTGTGAATTAGAGCTGTTGAATTTTTAGATCGAGACTATATCAATAACGAAATTAAAACAAAATCAGCCCAGTCACAGTAATTTCATAAAACCACCATGGCAGCTTCACACCAATTCTTTGCTCGTAGCATGGCATCACCTCCGTACTCAAATTGAAGTATAGCATCACATATGCCTCTTCAAGCAATGCCTCTTAAAGCACATTACTAAGAGCTACCCCAAGAGCCGTCGTTGAAGATCCCGAGTGAAAAAATATAGGCCGAAAAGACACTGAAAAGAAGACAAAAAGCCGATTTGTTGTCGAAAAGGCTCCCAAATATTACTAGAGGCCGAAAACAGCCCGAAAAGACGTCGACATATTATTATTTAAATGTTTGGAGTTTGGACAACGAAAGCGGACCGGTAATTTTTTCATTTGAAAATTGTAGCCGAAAAGACACCCAAATATTACTAAAAAGCCGATAATATTTCGAAAAGGGGCCGATGAAGTAATAATATTAAATTTATCTACAGTTTAAACAGGACGATATTACACTGATAATAGTGGCATTATTAATTTTGACAAAATATATGTATTATAGTTCATTTCGGATTATTTTTTAAAAGCCTTTTGATTCAAATAATAAAATATCAGTCGTTATTTTAATTTGTTAACCATAGAGACGTGCGTTCGTTTGATAATACAAAAAGTTTAAATAAAATGGGTTAATTCCCGATTTTTAAGACAGCTGATATTATTAGGTATGTTGTTTATAATTATAAAAAGAATTATAAGTTGGATTAGGTTATAGATCCACATTCTTTTGGGAAAAATTGTTGATGTGCCGTTAACAAGTTTTTATCCACAAATGCCATTAGAAAATGTCTATCCACTACCAAAATACTCAACCACCAAAATACTACCAGCAGCCAAACTTTATAATAATAAAAAACATTTCAACCATTAAGCTAGTACAAAAACCAAACACATTAAAACAAATGCCATCAGCAAATTTCGATCCACCACCAAAACCCTCAACCGCCATAATACCATCAACCAGCCACTATAATAATTAATTAACATTTCAACCATTACCAGCACAAACACCAAACACATTACAAATGCCATCAACACATTTTTATCCACCACCAGTAGCTCCAATGTCAATGTACGATTGGTACAAAAATTCTTTCAATTATTATCATGAGTCATCAACACAGGCCCATAACATGATAGAAATAAGAAATATTATAAATCTTATTGTATACATATCTTCTTATATATTAATACGCTAGATTAAAACTTTGTGGAGCATAAGGCTTTTTTATTCGCAGATGGATTCAATTCAAATTTTCACAGCTAACTGATATTAGTGTAACCTATATTGGGATCCGGATTCAAACAAATCGGATCATAAATAAAAAAGTTATTATATACGGAAAACTTTTTCTATACATATGCATTATAAGTTTACATACATATAAAAATATATTTGCTATCGAACAACGAACAATAAAAACGAAACTTAAAACTTTATTTTGTTATTCTTTTTTATATTTAATTTTTTCTCAGCTGTTAGTATATTTATTTCTTTGAATGTGAATAAACGTACATATTGTTTTTCTATGTTTTAAATTTCATTTCGAATTTTTTCTTATGCGTAAGATAGGTTTTGAGTTAGATCGTGTGAATCCTTTTGTTCGTTCTTTTAAATCAATGCATGAATTTTGTGAAAGACCTGAGAATGTTACTGCTGATGTGTCAATGGTTATAAAAGTTAACAGAGAATGTGATATTCGTCGTTTTAATGATGCTGTTCAAACTGATGTGGTTGCTATTTTTAAAAATGATGAATTTTGTTAAATTTGTCAGATGAAGATAGAATTGATGGAAATGAAATGATTAATAAATTTGTATGTACTGAAATCCCTGATCCCATTCTTTTTCCTAAATTACATGAATATGTGAAACGTCATATGATGCATGAACCATGTGGTGCTCTAAATCCCAATTCTGTTTGTATGAGAGTGGTAAATGTAGTAATAATTTTCCAAAACCTTTTTCTGAAAATATTAAAGAATATGTGAATGGTTATCCTTTGTACCGTCGACGTGATAATGGTATGAGTGTTGATGTACGTGGTGCATCTCTTGATAATAGATATGTTGTTCCGTATAATATTTATCTTCTTGCAAAATTCAATTGTCATATTAACGTGGAAATATGTACGACTGTTAAAAGTGTGAAATATGTTTACAAGTATGTATATAAAGAGTATGATTCTGCCAATGTTGAATTGAGAGTGAATGGAGAGAATGCAGTGAATAATGATGATGCGATTGTGGGAAATGAAATTCAAGATTTTTTGAATGGACGGTATGTTGGTTCGACTGAAGCTGCTTGGCGCATATTTGAATTTCCAATGCATTTTCAATCTCATACAATTATTCGACTTGATTGTCATTTGCCTAATAGAAAAAATGTTTATATCAGGAATGGTAATGTGGCTGGCACAGTCGCAAATGTATCAAGAACAAAATTGTTAGCATTTTTCCATTTGAATTCCATTGATAATTTAGCTAATGAGTTTTTGTATACAGAATTACCATTACATTATGTTTGGCATGATCAAAGTAAATCGTGGAAAAGAAGACAACGTGGGGCTGATAAAGTTGTTGCTCGATTATATATGGTTACTCCAAAAGATATAGAATTGTTTCATATGCGTTTACTTCTGTTGCATGTTCGTGGTCCAAAATCTTTTTTTGATCTACGTATGTATGAAGGTGTACCCTACCCTACTTTTGTTGCAGCATGTGAAGCTCGAGGTATTGCAACAAATGATAATGAATAGCGTGAATGTTTACTTGAAGCTTCAGAAATTCAATCACCAAAACAGTTTCGTCAATTATTTGCATTTATCTGTGGTTTGAATGTTCCTCCGAATGCTTTAGCTTTTTTTCTTGACAGCTCATGCAGGTTGTGGCAAAACTTTTGTTCAAACGGCAATCATTCATAAATTTAATTCACTAAATCTTTCGTGTATTGTAACTGCCTCCAGTGGTATTGCATCAACTCTTTTGATTGGGGGGCGAACTTTGCATAATGTTTTCAAATTACCAATTCCATTATTAGAGAATTCAATGCCAAATATAACTCCAAACAGTGTACATGGCACATATATTAATAATGCATCAATCATTATTATAGATGAAATTTCAATGTGTTCTATTCCTGCTTTAAAATTAACTAGGAAGGCCCGGCGTGCTTCGCTACGCTTATAAATAAAGTTTTTGCGTAGACATTTTGTTGACGTAGAAGCAATGATTTCAAAAAGTGGTAACGAGAAATGCTAGCATATAATTTTTAATTTTTCTTTTTAAATATATGAATGAAAAATAATCAGAACTCTAGCTGATCAGTTCGGATATATGAAAAATTAGCGATCAAATAAGTTAGAGATAAAATAAGCTTACTTGAAAACTTATTTGATCGCTAATTTTTCATATATCCGAACTGATCAGCTAGAGTTCTGATTATTTTTCATTCATATATTTAAAAAGAAAAATTAAAAATTATATGCTAGCATTTCTCGTTACCACTTTTTGAAATCATTGCTTCTACGTCAACAAAATGTCTACGCAAAAACTTTATTTATAAGCGTAGCGAAGCACGCCGGGCCTTCCTAGTATTAATTAATGTATTTTAATAATAAGCATTTGAATTAAGACAATAAATACGTTGAATACAATAATAAACAATACGTCTATTATTTTAAAATATATAAAATATTTAGACGCGATTTCGATGTAATTTAGGCTTCTATTTTGGGGTAATTTAGGCGTAATTTTGGTCTTTTTTAAGCGTGATTTCGGTGTAATTTATAGCGTAGGTCTAAACCTATTGCGTAGGTGTTTATTCGGCCTTGTTTTGCCTATTATTTAGACGTTATATGGAAGGTATTTCGGCTTAAAATTATTCCTATGTTGGCGTGTTTTCTGTGTAATTTAGGTGTTTTTCGGCTATATTTTCGGCTTTTTTTACCATTATACTTTTCAGTCTAAAATACGCCGAAATTTTCGGCGTGTTATTTTCACTCGGGAAGTAATAGGTACAGTCCGCCGCTATCGCTAAATTGAAAACAAAAATTCACTAATAAAATTTGATCAACTGTCATTTGCTTATCATACGGCCATTATTCATTTCAAGTAGGTAAAGATCAAATCCAACATTTTTTTCTTAGGATCTGAAAAAAATTCCCAACTCAAAGTGCTGCTCAAAGTTTAGTGTCTTATATTAATAAGAAGAATAACATAAAACAAAAAATCGATTTGAGCACATCAAGAAATTAAAAATTATTAAATACGCTAATTTTAATGGTTTTATATATGCACATTAATCCAATAGATTACAATTATTAAAAGAATAAATAATTTCACAACGATATCAAATTATATTTATTAGACAATTAACGTTAGTTACATTCGACTGAATACAGGATAATGATGACCTCGATCGATCAATTGAATAACATGATTACAAAAGTTACAATTTGATTATAAAATACACACATACACTTATATCATATCATTTATATATAAATATACGGGGTATATAATTCCAGACTCTATGTATAATTTTAGGACGTTCTTAATATATAATAAATGGATGGACAGGTACCAGTTACCAGATAACTGGTAATAATTTGATAGAAAATCAAATCCAAAAGCCGATAAAATAAAAAATTTGAACCTGATCTTTTTCGATTTTTTTGAAACTTCGTATAGTAAAAAACAAATAAAACCTGTTTTTAATTTTTCACTACTTTTGAAACAGGGTGGCTCGAAATTTTTAAAAAATTTAGTGACAATTTTTGAAAAGTTAAATTGTTCTGGAATGGGTTATTCGTTTTGAGTAAACTTTTTTTGTTTTGAAAGGTACTTAGTGAGGCTTTATAAAAATATTACACTGACAAAAAAAAATTATATTTTTAGTTTATTTTTTTTAATTTTAGTTCTTCAAACATGGCGATTTCAAAACATACCTTTTTTTAATTTTTGTTTATATTTCAAAGTTTTATTATTAACCAAAAACATACTAGTATTACAGACAAGTTTTATTTTTCGTTTTCGAGAAAAATGCACTTGCATATACAGGGTGTCCCACGAAAGTTGTCCCACCGGTTAACTGGGGATACCTTGGAGTAGCGCCAACAACTTTTGTTCAAGCATTTTGCGAATAGCTCTTTTGTTTCGTGGAGAACGGTTTGTTTTGTTTTTTTATTCCTTATCAAATTAAAATGCCTCTAAATTCAATAGCGAAGAAGCTAGGAGGTCGCGATTTTTTTATTTAATTTATAAGTTTGTGTTTTAAAACGGGTGAGCATTTGACAAATATTACTTTGATACTTTTGACGCTATTCCTTTACAAAGTCAATTTTTAGTTAAAATTAAAAAAAAATAATACTTTGCTTGCCATTATTTCAAAAACGGTGATATACGTCATAAATTTTTTTTCAATGGAATTGTTCCTTGAAATGTCAACTTGAAAGTTACTTTGGTTAAAACCAGTATAATCCACTTCAGTTATCTCAAACCAGAAATATCTCTCAAGCTTTCCAAAGAAGAATGGAAATATGGATGGCGAATGAAGGTGAACATATTGAAAATTATCTTTAATAAATAAAAATAACTTAATATTTTTTATTAATAATTTCTTTTGTGTTTTATTTCGAGGTTATTTAAGTTTTCATTCAAGCTCAAAATAAAATTTTGAAGTTTTAATTTTAAGAGCTAGCTCAAGATGGTCTTGAAATTTTTGGTTTTAACCAAAGTAACTTTCAAGTTGACATTTCAAGGAACATTTCCATTGAAAAAAAAATTATGACGTGTATCACCGTTTTTGAAATAATGGAAAGCAAAGTATTATTTTTTTTAAATTTTAACTAAAAATTGACTTTGTCCTTTACAATAGCGTCAAAAGTATCAAAGTAATATTTGTCAAATGCTCACCCGTTTTAAAACACAAACTTATAAATTAAATAAAAAAAATCGCGACCTCCTAGCTTCTTCGCTATTGAATTTAGAGGCATTTTAATTTGATAAGGAATAAAAAAACAAAACAAACCGTTTTCCACGAAACAAAAGAATTATTCGCGAAATGCTTGAACAAAAGTTGTTGGCGCTACTCCAAGGTATCCCCAGTTAACCGGTGGGACAACTTTCGTGGGACACCCTGTATATTAGGAGTTTGATTTTCTTTGTACTATATGCCTCTAATAAAAAGCAAGTTTACCGATTCTATTGAATTTTCTTTTGTTTAGAAGGTATTACATAAGGCGTAATACAATAAAATATAAATTACACTGATTACTTTTTTTGTATTTTACATGAATTTTTTTAGTGTTATTTTTTCAAAAAAAATTAATTTTCTAGTATGGCAAAAGCTAAAAGTATAGGTTTGATCTAAGAAGCTGGAATTTTGTATGATTTTATGTAGGTCCAATGCTAAAACTCGAGTCTCTGGGAACCAAAACAAATTATAAAAATGAAAAATTCACCCTAACATACATGATTTTTCTAACATTTTTTCATGACATTCAAAACTAGAATTAGCTACATTACATGAAACTTCGATTAATCCAGATGATGTTCTATATCCATTTTACATTATATAAGAGGTAATAGTTAATTAATACAAAATTGGTTAGTAAGATAAAGAAAATTTGCAAATAAGAATCATATTTTACCAAGAAGAGTAGAATATGACAAATCTAGACGAATACAGACAGATTAGTTTAAAATTGCTTTTTAGATAGGAAAACACTACAAATTATGCATATATTTATTTAAAAAAGTTTCGATCAGCATAGCGCAGGCCGCAGAGCATTGGTCTGTCATCATTGGTAGATTTCATAAGACTCGAAGATGTTAAATGATAATCCGTTGGAGTTGGAAGTGGAACAGTATTAGATTTTTATAACCTTTGTGAACGATTGAAAGTGCGTAAGTTTTTTAATTCTGAATTAAAAATCTAAAAAAAATCCAGCTTGCATTATGTTTAAAAGTGATTCTACGTTAGGGTGTGCGATTTAGCTATTGTTCCCTTTTTCAAAGCACATGAAGTTGTTGTTTCTAATATAGAGAGAAATTTCTCAAACAAGGAACAAAAACGGTTCAAAAACTTAGTGAAGACCCTACACGGCATTCGTCATGGTAACAATATACCACGTATAATATCTTACAAACTCATTGAAAAGAAGATGCTCACAAATTGGTGTATGTTTTAGAATTTGCGCTTGTTTTCATTAGAAATGAGCAATGACAAACTCGCTTCAAACTACATAAATAACGATTGTGAAACCGAGTTCTTCTGATTACATTATCCGGTTTGTTCTGTTTTGAATCGTACAACAAAGCGGTTTTTGTATTTATAATTCGTAAACTAAATTTACAAATATCTTACTATCTTATAATGTTTATTAACGAAAATCAAGAGATTTCTATTATCAAAATTAAAAATGTTATTTGAACATAATTATTTATAGATTTTATTCAACTTTCTCCATTCAAAAATTATTTCATTGAGAAATTTTCGTTTCCAATCACCTGTTTCCGGTTGTAAAACCAAACAGGTTTGGTATATTGAAAAAATATTGGTTCAGACAGAATTGTTTGTTATAGCTGTCTGATTATTTTTAAAACATTTTAAAATATTTCCATTGAAATTAACAGAATTATTATTTCACCAATCATAAAAAAATTATTAATAAATATTGCTAAATGTTGAAAAATATAACATGAAACGTTTTTTCGCTTTGTACTTTTTCTAATAACAATAAGTTCTCATACGTTAACATATCAGAAGGTGTAAAATATATTTCATGTCTACCTCAAATCATTTATAACTTCTTACCAAACATTAATTTCAGTTGACTTCTTAAAAGATAAAATAAGAATTTAGCGACACTTAAAATTAAAACAGGTGTAGTTTTGTGAATTAAATTTTTCTATTCACTTTGTTTGGGAAAATGAACTTAGTATGTAGCACAAGACAGTTGAAAACTATTTGAAATCTCTTTTTATTTATGTTGTTTTAAGTATACTATGTGTCAGTTTTGCAGACATTGGCTACAATAAATTATTTCCCTGAAAATATTTCAGAGACGCAACAAAGTAAATTCGTTTGTTTGGATTAACAATGTATAATGGAATTTTTGAAATGACATTTTATATGGATTATTTAGAAAAAATAGAAATTGATTTATTTCCGTTATAAACAGGGATTTGCAAAATATATCAAAGAAAATTGTTTGAATATAATTACTCTTGAATACACGCTAACGATGGGTGGTTTATCGTTATCATCTGTTATAATCAGTATGGGAAAGGCGTATTTTGAGAACTCACGTCGAACTCTCTTTTCAGGATATATCTCTAATATGAAAAAATTATTCTAATGTCCAAAAGTGTTTGAAGGCTTCTACACAATAATTGAGTATCGAAATTGATCTAAATCTATCGATTTGAATTAAACTACTACCATAGTAAGAATGTTTACGGTTCAATATTATTTAATAGCAAATCATTACTGGAGAACATCCAAAGCTAGTTCAAAACATAAAAAATAAAGTTCGCAACAGAATGATTAAAAGATTCGGCTAGAAAAGTTTCATAATTTTTATGACATGGACAATAATTATGATGGTTGTCTTTAAATAATAATATCCTCTGACCACCGAGTGTAGTACCTTTTCATTGTTGACAGCCGAAATTGAGTTAACATCAACTAGCAGCTCACGTGGTAGAGAGAAGTAATCGTGGTGTGGTGAAAGACAAAACACAATTTAAACCATTGTGCTTAGCATACTTATCAAGCGATTTACAATTTTGTACGCACTTCCCCATTTGTTATTCTGAACTTCATCTCTGCAGAACTGGAATCTGCTATTGCTTTTAGCGATTGATTTCCGCAATTATTTTCGCTATTTCGAGAAATTATTGGCAAACTGGATAAAGTGCTCACGATTTCTCATCCGTGTACATATCCTACGGCGAGTGAGGAACTTTTTTTTGTATAAACAAACCATGTTTTTAGTCCACAAGAATACTGAGTCCCATCTATTTTCGTTATTTTTATGCAGCATGGATACATCGCATGAACTTTTAAAATATCTCGTGAATCGTATATATAGATTGTCATACATTCAATCATGTAGTCAAGCACTTCCGTGACCTCTTGATTTTTCACTCATTAAACAGCGTCTTTCACTTGACTTTATGCTTTTTCAAACTTTTGTATTGAAAGGGTTTTTAGTATAATAACACGATGATCACTATATTCGTATAAAAGTCAGATACGGTTCATTTTGTGCCTCTCGAGAGTGTCCCACTGGCAAAAGTAAAAGGAATAAGTCAACTAATTTCACCTTTACTATATGTTTTTGTGGTATCTTGGATGAGCAAGTAATGTCCTAGTCCTACCTCTAGCAGTTGTACTTTTACTGCCCCGCTGAGCTGCTCAAGCGTTGAAATCACATGCAATTAGAACGGGTGACTTTCTTTGAAGTTTGCTATTAGTCTGTCAAGTGTTTCCTGAAATTCAACAATGCTAGGCGGAATTAGCAGCTGTAGAGGAAAACATCTTTAATTTTGGAATAAATGAATGTTTCATGTTGAGGATTAGATTTTTTCAAACGGAATAGCATTGCTGGTTCAGATTCCAGTTTTGCTCATCCTTTCTTCCACCTAGTTTCTATCGGTAATCGGGCTCTTACATTTTCGCAAATACCGTCACATTTACATTATAGTATCGAACTGTATGTCAGTAGGTAGACCTTGAGCCATTTCGCAGTTGTCATAACGGCGCATCTAGATGCACTTTATAATTACGGGCAGAAATAAGTTTTGATGATTTTCTGTCGGCTGGACATCGCCTGGCTCCGATCGAATGCCTATGACTCCCATCTCATCTGATTCAAATGTGCACAAGTTCTACAATCGCATTTGCTGATAGTTTATGAAAACTGATTAGGGTCGTTTGAGTTCTGTCTCATATTGCTCTCGAAGAATTTATTGCAGTATAGTCTGAAGGTTCATACTGTAGGAAATTGGGTATTGGATAGTCTATATATCGCGAGACACTATAAAACTTCTTCGCATACCAATCCAACACTTAACGAACCCTTTAGAAAGAACTAGTTCTTCTTTTTTTTAAGTTTTTATATGTCCACGTTTGTTATGTTCAAAAAGCAGTTCCTCTCTAGCTGTCTTTCTATGCTTAGTGTTACTATTGAGGCCTTTGAGAGCCTTTGAGAGTCCCAATTTAGCTTTAATATCTTAAAGTATTTCTGCGTACGTTTATCCATCAGGCCTAGATGATGTTCTTCTTTTAGGTTTGCATGTTTCATTTCCCATTTTTTTCCTTTTGCATTTTTCCACGGTTTTCCATTTAGTTTCGGATGCTAACGCAAGGAGTAAATTCGGTTTAATATGTTTACGCTTCACTCGGCTCTTGACTTAAGTTCTTTTAGAAGTCGAGGGTATAACTCTTTTTTGGCGAAAGTAGTTAAACAAGCATTTTCTCAGCATTTCTACTTCAGCGTCTTTCAGTTACTTCGTTAGAGCTTGCTGTAACAGGTCGTTCAATAAGTCCGTAGGATAAGTAAGAAAAAAACAACATTTTGACAAAACTCGATTTTTTTATTCAACATAGTTGCCTTCGAGGGCGATACAACGAGTATAGCGATTTTCCAACTTTTCTATACCACTTTTATAGTACGATTTCTCTTTCTCGTCAAAATAGGCCTCAGTTTCAGCGATTACTTCATCATTGGACTTAAATTTCTTTCCAGCAAGCATTCTCTTGAGATCTGAAAACAGGAAAAAGTCGCTGGGGGCTAAATCTGGAGAATATGGTGGGTGGGTAAGCAATTCAAAGCCCAATTCATTCAATTTTGCCATCGTTTTCATCGATCTGTGACACGGTGCATTATCTTGGTGAAACAGCACTTTTTTCTTTTGCAAATGTGGCCGTTTCTTTGCGATTTCAGCCTTCAATCGATCCAAAAGTTCACAGTAATACTCGCTGTTGATGGTGGTTCCTTTTTGGAGATAGTCGATGAATCTTATTCCGTTCGTATCCCAAAATACAGACGCCATCACCTTAGCGGCCGACTGTTGCGTCTTTGCTCGCTTTGGATTCGGTTCATCGACTGCTGTCCACTCAGCTGACTGTCTTTTGGATTCTGGTGTGTAATTGTGAAGCCATGTCTCATCCATTGTCACATATCTACGATAGAATTCCCTTTTATTGCGGTTTAACAGTGCCAAAGACTCCTCCGAAGCATCGATTCGTTGTTGTTTTTGGTCGACTGTGAGCTCACGCGGCACCCAATTTGCACAGAGCTTTCGCATACCCAAATGTTCATGTAAAATGGTAAAAACACTACCATCTGCTACCTTTACAATGTCAGCTATTTCGTGCACCTTCAATTTGCGATCGTTCATAACCAATTTGTGGATTTTTTTTATGTTTTCTGGAATAACAGCCTCATTTGGGCGTCCACTGCGCTCTGCATCTTTTGTGCTGGTACGACCACATTTAAATTCAGCCATCCACTTCTCTACCATTTGTCTCGATGGAGCAGAGTTTGGATAATGTTTATCAAGCCATTGTTTGGTTTCCACTGTATTTTTTTTCATCAAAAAGCAATGCTTTATTAAAATTCGAAATTCACTTTTTTCCATTTTTTTTCAAAAACAAAAGTTGCTTCACACAAAATGCTATAACTCACGAATAAATAGTCAGATTGCTGTCAAATTTATACACGTATCGTTTGAAGGTTAGTACTAAATAAAAATCATATGGAAAAAATTCTAGTAACGCCATCTATGTGTCATCCTACGGACTTATTGAATGACCTAGTAGATAACTATGACGTATGACAATGACACAATGTGAGCTTTGACTTGGCACATTGAACTACAGTGAAGTCGTTTACAGGAGATATGAACTCTTAGGTTATACAGCCAAGCAGTAATAACGCATCATTTTCATTGTTGATTATGCTCCTAGCACCTCCTATTGTCGTTGGCTGTTGGATTTGTCCAGTCTTCACGTTAATCCTAAGGGTGGTCTACGGAGTTTGCTTATTCTTTCCATAATATCTATATCTAGCGGTTCGTTTCATATTTATTTGCGTTTGTCGTAGTATAGCTGATGTAGCGGCCAAATTTTATTATTGTATTTAATTAATTTCGACAACTGAGAGCGTGTTTGCTCACTCACTGCAGTTTACGATACTATTTTATGTGACCTTCCATGTATAATTTGTTATCAAAGCTACCAACACTTTTACCATGCCTGTTTATACCTGATGCAGGTTTGGAAATAACTGCTGCCTCTAATCTGAAGACAAACGCTAACCAGAAGACGCCCGCTATGAATCATACGCTTCTGGACTTAAAAGTTCTTGTTTTATTGACACTTAAAGCTAAATGTGATTCGTGTACGTTGTGGATTTTAGTGATTATACAGTGTGCTTAATAAATGCACCCATGTTTGTGGTTTTTGCTTGTTAACCTCAGACAGGATTTATTCATTTTTAATATTATGTTAAGATAGATTAATTGTTTCGTATATAGTGTCGTTGTGTTTTTGTGAGAAGAGGTTGGAAAAGATTTTAAGGGTGAAATTGATGTACATAATGCTCGGGTCAGTTTTAGAAATGGGTGTTCTCTATCATCCTTTTCTACGGACTGGCAAGCTGAGTTTGGTTGTGGTGTGATGTTGTATTGTATAGTGGTCTTAGTTGGAGGCTTGAGTAATTTCAAAGATTCTCAGCTCACTTGTATTTCTGTGGACCGTTCATTATCGGCCACCTTAGACCTCCGCATCGGAGCTTTAGGGTGTTTATTTATGTGTGAAAACTGGACAGTGAATTTATTTTACAGCAGCAACAGTGCAACATATTGTCGTGAAGCCACTGGGTAGAACGTTGACTGTTACAAAGTTGTTCACCCCATAAAAGTTAATTTGTTGGAACACTCTATCTTATTCATGAGCCAGCGCGTTTAATGCGACATATCTCATCCTTGAATCAATGCGTTCAAAAAACTTAGCCGGACATACAACTTATCGTCTTTCTGTAATTTTTTCTCTTCATCTGGTCCTGAATGATACATTTTTGATTTGCTATTTCATTTTTTTATATAATGTTTGTTCAGCAAATTTTCCATATATGTATTTGCTTGATCATCTTGTACATTTAATCAGTTCCATAAATCTACTCAACGCTTGAGCTCAATTAGAACAACATAATTTAAAATTTGTTTAGAAAAATTGTTTATGCTGTTAAATTTATTTATAGTGAAATTTGTTAAGATCTAACTAAAGTTAGCTGTGAGTTGAATTCAAATTAAAACAAAGAAAGATATTGTTGTGCCCAATGCATCACGCATTATTTTAATGATTAAGATAATAATTCTTAAGATAGATAAAGACTTTGTATTTGTATTAATTCTCAAAACTGAAACAAAGAAAACAAAAAACATCCATGTCATACATCATACCATTCATATTTCCAAATGAACTAAAATTAATTCAAATAATGAAAATGCATTCGAACCAATTTTAATTTGTTACGAAAAAACAAAATAAAACTATTTCATTAATGACATAATTTTTTGTTTTTTTTTATTACAATTTTGCTAATCGTAAATTCTTCAATTTTATTATATAACAATATGTTATATAATTTAAAATTGTAACAATTAATTTATGTCATCAAAAGAAAACAAATAATAAATTTGTTATTTTTGATAAAGAAATGTTTTCGTGAATAAAGAAAACTAATAATAAATTTGTTATTTTTTTTGATGAAGAAATGTTTTCGCGAATAATGAAAACAAATGATACATCTATTTTTTCTTTGAGAAAGAAATAATTTTGCAAAGAATGAAAACAATTCTTGTTTTCTGTTGGAATGATGATGTTCGGATGATGATGTATGAAATGAGAAAAACACGGATGTAAGTATCGGGTATATATGAGGTAATTTTAAAATTAAGAGATAGTGTTAATATTGTTAATTAAGAGTTAACTTGAATGAAGTGTTTCGATATGGAACAAAGAATTTAAAAAGAAATATAATATTATTCAAAAACATTTAAAGGAAGTGTCTTGATTTATTGTGTGGAAATAGAGATCGAAAGGTCCAACTAGCCTAAGATCTGGAATGATCATCCTTTCTATTTCCATCATCTCCCTCTATAGAAGTAGATCTACGAGAGGTTCTACATTATCAGTTTAATATTAAAAAGATTTATTTTGATTAATGAAAGAAATAAATAAACGAATTCTATTTGTTTGCTTTTGCGGCGATCGACAAATTTTGATATTAGACAAACTAGTCAAATCAATTTGTGGAGCTAAGAAAGTTCTCAAGAAGAAAAATATAATTAAGGGCGATATCCATATCTTGCGTCCGATTGTTTTTGATGGTTGGAATGATTCTTGATTTGATAACGAGCCATCAGTCTACAATAATTCTAATAGTGATGCTATGTTAATGTATATTGATGTCATTCAACTGGTTCCATGATCATTACATGTTATATAATGTTATTGTAATTTACATTGTCTCTTATTGTCCCTCTTATTTGTTCTATTTTTTGGAAATTCCAATTATACTTTCTCTTTTGCTTGCATATCTGTTCGTTTGTGTTGGACAAGGGAGGGGTATTACCACTCGAATGCACATGGCTGAAGCGTTTCGTATTATACCTTATCCAGGCACGCAGTTTCCTCGTATACTTCCTGCTAGTGGCTCACTAGCAGGTTCAGTGTTTATAACAAACTGTTTTCTTAATAAAATGCCAAAAGTCGCGCTTCCGAATACACTGTATTTGACAAAGTTCACTTATTTGATGCAAATTGCATGTAAATTGAACGTTATTTGAACGAAGTAAATGAGGACAGTTAGTGAGTGAGTCTTCGAATATTTTGATAAATTCAAAGAAACTACAAAACGTGGTGCTGCCGAATCAAGATAATTGATATTTTCATCGCATGCTGATGGAAAATGTGCCCAACTCAACATCTTTCCAAAAATTCAGAATTGTCAATTGCATATTACAAATGACACTTTCGGTAGTGAATGTCAAGCTCTGAATTTGTTTGAAAATGACTTACACTGAAAACATACATTCTATTAATTACACGTTACATCAAAATGAAATTTTTTATGAGAGTTATGAGAGAAATATAAATAACAAATGAATGTAGTTGTAGATATTTTACTTCAATTAAGTAAAGAAAATTCAAACATGATGATTCCCTTTAATCAAAATCTACAACGAAGCATTGATAATGATTTGTTACGTCTCAGCCATTGGAAAATGCTATTACCGAAGCAAAAATCGAAGCAAATAATGCAATCGTCTCGTTGCTTGTCATTCGTCTCATTTCATTTATTTATATATCAACGTATAACATTAACAAAGTATCCGCCATACATTATTTTAATTTTTTAATTATTATTTTTATTAATGGTCTAATCGTAGAAGAAGTGGTATGTGTGATGGTCTTGGTTCCTCGGACTCTTTGGGTCATCAGAGTACCTGTTCTATTGTAGAGATCAATTGGCGTTTAAAAATGTTTTTGTTTCGACGCCATTTGTAGAGAATTGGACTTTTATAAAAAAAATACCTAAACCCTGACCCTGGAATCTTTTATTTTATCACAAAATGTATATAAACTATGCAATAAATACATGACGAAAATAATTTAACAGCATAAAAATAAATTAATAAAAATTATATAAATTAAAATACATTGGCTGACATTATTGAATGTTGCATGTTGATCCGCTGTAAATTGACATTTCACTTGTTTCAAACTATAATCTACCGTTGCCGATTGATTACAATATTGAGCCATCTCGCCACATAATTTTGACCTTACATAAACTTCCACATAATTGTCAAGGACTTCAGCACTTGTATCCATTTTTAAAATTGTAAATTTACCACTCGTTTTAATTGGTTTAGCGTAATCATCCACTTTATCACATATCATTCCCAATATTTCTGTTAAAAAAGTTACTGATCTTCAAAGTTGAACACTTTTACTAACTGAATTTCCAGATTGATTTAACTTAATCCACTAACTTCAACAATCTTTTTTTTTTCAAGTTTATTAATAGTTTCCTCTATTTCAGCAACTGTTGCTTTACCAATATGAGACATTTAACTCCTTTTGATGTAAAACAATAAACTTCATATGGAATTATCAACAGAATCAATAATTATTGCCAATCTAATTTTTTGTTAACAAATCAATTTTAGAGTTCTAAGACACTAGAAATTGAATGTATTCAATTGAATATAATGAAAAATTGCTTTGAAAAGTGAAAGATCCGTAACAAAAGTTTAATCTCAATTCCGGTCGGTTCGGAAATCGAACCGGCGTCCCTCTGATCAAAGTTTATATGGTTAACCATTTAACCAACTCGACCAGCGACGAGATAAAAATTTGTTTTTGGACGATCGACTTAACATCACAATTATTTAATTCATTTTTAGTGTCAATTTTTTTGTCTTATTTATTTATTCTACGAACACGTTTTACCGTTCTTCACACCCCAACTAAGTTGACATTGAAAGAAGAACATTATGGATCTACGAATATGGGAGACAAATCCCAACTAGTGGAGAATGGCCATTAACCAATTTAAATTCAAGATTTTTATTAAGAGTTTAGCAATGGATCTAACCATTATGTAGTTTAGAATTCTAAGACACTAGAAATGAATGTATTCGATTGAATAGAATGAAAAATTGCCTTGAAAAGTGAAAGATCCGTAACAAAAGTTTTATCTCAATTCGATCGTCCAAAAACAAATGTTTATCTCGTCGCTGGTCGAGTTGGTTAAATGGTTAACAATATAAACTTTGATCAGAGGGACGCTGGTTTGATTCCCGAACCGACCGGAATTGAGATAAAACTTTTGTTACGGATCTTTCACTTGTCAAAGCAATTTTTCATTCTATTCAATAGAATACATTCATTTCTAGTGTCTTAGAATTCTAGACTACATAATGGTTAGATCCATTGCTAAACTCTTAATAAAAATCTTGAAATCAATTTTACTTTAATGGCTCAACAAAACTCAATTCTCAAAATTCAATAAAATAGTTCAAATTAAATTAATCACATTGGGGACCCAAGCACCTGTTTATTTGAAACTTCAAATGCGTACATCAGTTCCTGAGAATGGATTTTGATTAAACTTAGTAAATATGTTTAAAGTTAGCAAAATATGGGGATTTACATAAGCAGGAGCTGAGAAACTTAGTATGTAGGAGTCGCCGGAGCACCTGTTTTTATAATTAAACTACGTTAAATCTTTAACAATAGCTAGCGAATAGCTAGTTAAAGTGCTTGATGGATATAGACTCACTATATATTGTAATAAACTTCGTCCAGAATGGGTTAATTTAATTTACTCATAAATAACCAATACATTCTGCATTCAGACTATGGCAAAGATGAATTAAAAGTTAACTCCTTTTAACTAATACATTTTGCATAAATGCAAATTGAATTCCGCTAATGCAAATGTTTACATTAATGAAAGTAGGTGTGGCCTATTCTTGACGTACGTACTACAGTGAGTTACCAGAAGTTTCTGCTTATTTGTTTTTGGATATAAATAAGCGAACAAAATATCAGATAATCGGTTTTTTAATTTTGCAATTAAAAGTGTTTTACAAATATTTGCAAGTATAAGGAATAATCGGTGGTACTTGAGCCTGGGTACTAATAGTGAAAGAATTTGAACCTAGTGGAATAGTAAATACAGATTTTACGATTCCGAATATCATTGATTCAAATTGTGGAAAAGCGGTGAAATTTACCGTACATAAATTGGAGACCCTAGAATTTATTGTAATTAAAATTGGAAGCTGCTGTAATTTGTTGACAAATAAAGTTTGAGATTTTGTTAACCAAAGATCCGTCTTTTTACTGTCGTATTTGCTCAATAATCGAAAAGAACTAACGAAGAGTCGTTACAGTTACCAATTTATAATTTACAATACAATATACAGTTTACCAATTTATAAACCTAATCAGTCGACTATTAGTCAATTTAAAATCGAAATTCAATCCTGTAATCCTGTAACAGAATTTAGAGGGACTGTCAACAGCACTAGACCAAACGGCATATAAAGGGAACGATTTGCCGGCGACAATAGTCATTGATAAACAGAAATAAATAAAGTCAAATTTTCATCTAATTGTGAAAAAAATGTTTGCAGTTATGTGGCTCAGGATATGCTTCATTTCATTTAATATCACCATTGTCTTGATTGGTGAGGAATCTGTGTACCAGATCTTTACATTTTAATAATTTTGTTTGGTCAAACTTAACAAGTATTATAATAAATTTCACTAATAAAATTAAAATAAAAACGCCAATTTCTTGTTAGCTAATAGTTTTTATTTACTATATACGTATTTCGAAAGCTATGCTTTCATCGACAGTAGTATATATCAAACTCAGATCTTTACCATCATTTTATAATCATCTTTCACCACGCATACCGAAAGATTATTGAATAGTGACAATAAATTGAGTTAGTGACCATCTCTGTGTAAAAATCAAATCCCACATCACTAAATCCAACATTTTCTGTGATATCACAGTAAATGATTATTTAATCGCTCATTTAAAATCTCTAATCACATCATAATACGTGTAATCAACCATAAAATTAATTTTATCGTAAAACTTACTATCCGCTTAAATGCCGTACGAAATAAAATTAATTTCTTAATAGCATAGACATTAAACAAACAAACCAACAACAAATTCAAACCATCAAGAATTTAATTTGATTTTATCTTTTTTTACCCGTAATTTTTAATCCAACTTTGTAATAAAAATATTAAAACATTAACGTAAAAAAAAACACGAGTTGAAACGGTAAATATTTTGTTGGTTTATATTAAAGTAACCTAACCTGACAACGATGTTGTTAAATTAAATAAAAATGTTAAAAAAGTTTTTTAATTACCATTTCCTACACGACCGTTGTTATCAGACAGATTTTTACATAACGAACGAATCCTTTAACATTCAACGCTTTGGGGTCGGGGGTTGTTTTATGATATATATGTATTTTCTTTCTCTTTTGAATATCATCACAAAACAGATGTAATTAATTTTAATTATTTTTATTTACGGAATTGAAAATTTATAATAGTATATTTTTTTCCTATGCAATTTTTTTTTGGTATCAATTTATGGAGAAATTAACGGTAGAGAAAAGTTGGTTCTTATTAATTTGCGTTGAATTTGATGCGAAGGGAAAGTTTCGTTAATTATGGAAAACGTTGAATGGTAATTAGGATGTACATTGTACAAGGTAGTGACAAGTTATACGTAGTTAGCTAGCATAGTTATAAATCATCATGGACTACATTCACTTCAACGCCAAGCTCAGTATATTGCTGTTTAGCTTTTTAGGTCTTTTTGGTTTGCTGGCCAAAGTGACCATACAGTTGCTGTGAAGCTGAACGATAGAAGCTGGCGAAATGTAGGGGATTGAAAGAGTTCCTAGATATATTGAATCATATGAACATTATATTTCTTTACATCAAGACTCTAATGTTAAAGAAGCTATTGCAATTTTCTGATTGCCTAAAGTCTACTTCCCTCATTTTTTCGTTACTTGTACAATGTACATAGTTGTTGCGTGGACTTTTTTTCCAGGATACACTTTTAATGGTGCTTCGTAAATGGGCCTCTCTCCATTTTTCTGCCATTTACAATTTGCAACTATTTCTCAATTTGTATGAATTCTTCGCCTATTGTTGATTTCAGGAATTAAATGCAATTTCAGCAAAAGTTAAACTTATGATGTTTAGTTAATTGTTAAAATTTATTTTCGAATTATGTTTAATAATTATTTTGTTTTATAATATTTAGATGTTGATAGCTTGATGTCCAAATTAATAAGAGATAAAATTATGTAGACAATTATATTATTTTACAATTAACATTTTAACAATTACAGTGTGTCACAAAAAGTTGTGTAATAATTATTACTTAAATTGTAACGACGGTCTATTTCGAGTTTTACTTTAAATTACGATTATTCCTAATTTACAAAATTCGCTAATGATTTGGTATTTTATTTCGGTTCCGTCCTTTAAATTTGAAATAACATAAAACATATTTTTCATTTAATTGCTTTGGTGCGTCACACAATGTCAATTAATAATACATTTTTCTGTCTACATAAACGATGAAAATTATTTTTGAGAGGCTTAGTCATAGTATATAATACGGTTGTTCAAGTTTATGGGAGGTAAAATTATTGTCTGTAGTTGTGTGGAACTGATTTGACTCACATTTTACATTGAGATGAGATGCTGGTTAATTTTTAATTTGTGTACGATGAAAGGGATAATAAAAAAAGAAACAATAGAGAGAGAATTTTACTATGTATACTCGATCAAAATAATTATGTAAATTTTTATAAAGTGAACAAAAAAATGAAAAATAACAAAAAAAATTTGAAAGTTATCACAAACTCAACTATTTATTTTTATTAGAAAAATTAATTTAACTAGGAGGGCCCGGAGTGCTTCGCTACGCTTATAAATAAAGTTTTTGCGTAGACCACGCTTATAAATAAAGTTTTTGCGTAGACATTTTGTTGACGTAGAAGCAATGATTTCAAAAAGTGGTAATGAGAAATTCTAGCATATAATTTTTAATTTTTCTTTTTAAATATATGAATGAAAAATAATCAGAACTCTAGCTGATCAGTTCGGATATATGACAAATTAGCGATCAAATAAGCTAGAGATCAAATAAGCTTACTTGAAAACTTATTTGATCGCTAATTTGTCATATATCAGAACTGATCAGCTAGAGTTCTGATTATTTTTCATTCATATATTTAAAAAGAAAAATTAAAAATTATATGTTAGCATTTCTCATTACCACTTTTTGAAATCATTGCTTCTACGTCAGCAAAATATCTACGCAAAAACTTTATTTATAAGTGTGGTCTACGCAAAAACTTTATTTATAAGCGTAGCAAAGCACGCCGGGCCCTCCTAGTATCAATAAACAAAATATCTTTATATCAATATCAAATATCTTTATATCAATTATCAAATATCTTTATATCAATAAACAAAATAATCGAAATAATATCGAAAACCTTCCATGTACAAAGACAAAAGACGACTGAAATGAAATACACTGAAATTTTATTAGAACGCATACAATACGTTTATTACTACCCACTACCAAAGAAAATATAAAAAAGAAAATATAAAAAAATAACACGATAACACGATCTAACTCAAAACCTATCTCACGCATAAGAAAAACTTCGAAATGAAATTACGTTTCGAAATGAAATAAATGTACGTTTATTCACTTCTAAAGAAAGTTTAGAAACTAACTGAGATGAGAAAAAATAAATATAAAAAAGAAAATAAATTTTTAAGTTTCGTTTTTGTTGTTCGTTCTTCGTTGTTCGATAGCTAATATATAAAAAAAAAATATAAAAAAATGAAATAAATTTTTAATTTCGTTTTTGTATGTATGCAAACTTATAATGCATATGTATATAAAAAGTTTTTCGTATATAATAACTTTTTTATTTATGATCCGAAAAATCCCAATCCCAATCCCAGACCTAAGTTACAGTAATATCAGTTAGCACTGAAAATTTGAAATCAATCAAAATTCGAATAAAAAAGCCTTAGGCTCCACAAAATTTTGCGTTAGCGTATTAATATATAAGATTAAAACCGTTTATCCATGTGTGCAAACAGTGATACTCTAAATGTTATCTATGATAAATTGAACTTTAGAATTGGATTAGGAGTTTGTTTTGGAAATGGAATTGATATTAGCTAGTCTCCCATATTCAGGAAAACAACAATTGTCCAGCATATGGAAAATTTAGTGAAAATATAACTGTTAGATTCAATATGAGGAATATAACAAAAATAGGATGTATTAATTAAAGTTTGAGGTATTGGTGGACACTAAGATTTCGTTTCATGTGTATTCAACATAAATTTGTGTTTTTTTATATAAATTTTTTGATATAATTTAAAGAGATTTTACAATTCGGTTCCCTGTTTCAAAAATGTTTCTATCAAAAATCCAATTTCTTCAAAATATTTAAGACATAAACGTAATAAATACATTATGAACAACTCATAATATAATTATAGGGATTCTGATGATGATACGCTGATGACAGTATCATTTAAATATGTACTGTGACCGGGGTAGGAGCTACCAATATTAAACAACGGACCAATCTCGGGCCAGTATTAACGAGCCAAGCATTGGCTAGCCAGCTTTGCCAGGTCTGGGCCAGTTGTAAATGCCTAGACTGAACCAAGGTTCAGTTTATTATATTACGCGTTATTAACCAGTCTAATGCATTGTAAACATATGCAGGTCATATTATGTTTATCTTTATTTTCATATATGTTACTCTTTCCACAACCTCTTTGAAAATGTTAAGCTTGGCCCAACCCCTAAAAGCTATGGCGCCGTCTTGACCTGGCTTGGCCTCTTAGTTTTTCTTACCCGGGCATTTAACAGGGTCGTTTGAGCCGTCTCGGGTGACATATTTGAGTAAAACTAGAAATGATCAATATTTTCGTAATCAGTCGCTTATACGTTCCTTGCGAAGTTTTTATGGTAATCTCGCAAAAAAGATTATCTTCGTCTAGATGAAGTTATTCGATTCGTCCTATAGTGACCATTATCCTGTAGGAAGATTTTCCCTGCGAAGAAAAACAATATCCCCAATCTGGACTTCAATGAATTTGAATTGCATTTGGTGAGACGAATAAGTGAAGTTAGTTACTCGTTGTACCAAAGGTTCCAAACATTTTGCTACAAAGCTGCTTCAGGTGGTTGTAAAAAGAGCGGTTGCTCAGTCAATGGACTTCAAATAGTAAGGGGATTGATGTCGTCATCTTACAAAGAGGTCTGGAGTTTAAGGTGGCTTCAATTTACTCCAAAAGTGTGTTCTTTCTAGGTGGGTTTTACATCACGTATCACAAAACTACAATTGTTATTTGGCTAATTTCACCTTTGCTTCACACAACCCGTTGAAATGAGGGGCTGATGATTTGACAAAGTGCCAATTTGTCAATGCCAGTTTTTGGTTCTTGATAATTCAGGATAATTTTGACCTCCCTTGCAGCTCCAACAAAATTCCTACCGTTGTCAGTGCAAAAGTCACTACATACGCTGCGATGATTTTGGAACCTCTTTAATGCTGCCAGGAATCATTCAGTTGATGGATCGCGGACGAGCTCTAAGTAAACCACTTTTGATGCCATACATGTGCATACTGTTATATATAAGCCTTCTACGTAGTGCAGGATTTTCGTTTATGTTCAGTTAGTAGAATTAAGTGTTCAGCTTAATGAATGCTTGACTGGAGAAACGGTCGGATTATATTAACTCTTAATAGCGGTAGTTGTCCCATTATAGTTGGGTTATAGTTTCTCTCTTCATTCGTCAGCAAGTTTATGTATTATTTTTTTTACAAGATTTTTACATCTCACTTTTGTGAATTTTTGACGTATAACGGACGTAGGGAGCCACGGTTCTTGAACGATCATTTCAGATAATTTGTGGTTATTGGCAAAATGCGTTTTGCTTCAACTGGATGCTATTATTATCTAGAAAAGGACTAAAAGAAATTAATTTACCGATGCGTGATAGTGATTTTGTTTATGAGGGTAAGTTTTTTTTATCTTTGTAAGAATCATATTGAGTAACCATAGTTTTTAACATTTCCGCAGCCGAGAGTTCTTTATAACTCAAAGAATTCAAATTGGAGCTTTTAAAATAACGGAAATTATATAAACTGAACGTAGTACCCAGGAACAAATTCATTTTGATTGGTAGAAGCTGGAATGGTTGTTTATTATACGAAAAACTTCGTTAATTGGTGAGAGACTTTTGATCAACCGATGTTGATGTTGCCGGAACTGTCATAACGAATATATTTTCTTCTTGTTTTCATTTAACACGCATTTTATTCTTCTTTGACACGTACATTGGTTTTTGTTAAATCAAAGATCCTTTTCACCATAATTGGTACGTTACGAGTTCTACAAGTAGAAGACACCTTAGTGCACAATCAGCTAGGTGCCGTTCACCTGGTACATGTTGCCCCATATAGTTGTATTAAAAGATCGAAAAATTTGGTCTACTTTGTTACTGGCAAAAATATCTTGAGTTTCAGGTGGTGAACTTAACCAATTAATTGCAATAAAAAAATTGGTAAAAAGATAAATAGTTTTTTTTGTAGATCAAAGAGTCCACTACAGTCTTCAATCGGCTGGTGTCTGGTGAGCAGAACAGCTGCACATAATTCTGTTCTGGGAATGATATGACGCCTAATGTCGGATAATGGTACAACCTTAGTCTTAGCTGCAATTAAATTGGTTAGCACACTTCCGTCTTTCTTCGGAGTTCAAAACCGATTAACTCGATATCAATCGAATAGTTCAAGCAACTCGAAATTTGTAATACCTCCAGCATGTGTAAATTATTTCTAATCTAAAGCCAGTCATTACTTGTTTCGATAAGGACTTCATCTTCTAATCTACATATAACTCCAAAAATGCTTGGTGTAGAATCTTAACACCAATTACAATAGGTGAACGCCACCCTAAACGGTAAAATATTTTCGTAGTTTCCGACATGATAAAATGTTTTGTTGTACGGTATATATCGTATACTTTGAAAAGCAAAGGTTTTCGAACCTTCTGTGATTTCTAGTGGAGTGATCGTCTGATCTGGCGAGTGCAAAGTGAGACATCAGATTAACGTTATTTGCCCATCATTTTTTCAAATGAAATCCATCACACTTGAGAATCTCGATAAATTCTACCTGTCATTTCTTCGCCTTTTTAATTGCATCTGCCTCAGACAACGTCTTCCATGTAAAAATTATTTGTCACAATTTTAACCGCTTATGGGGCTTTTTCGACAAATTTTTTGGCTGTTACTTGTAGGATCTTTTCAAAGCCGGAGACGGTGAAATGGTGAGTGGTGACGTAAAGACAAATCAGGTGATTTTATCCAAACAATTCGCTAAAAGTCAGCATCAGACTTAGGCACCCAAAATTGCCGAAACTTTTTTTCGACATCGCCTGTGAAAATAAAACTATGCTCTATGCTATTTTCAGTGCTTGGCCGAGAGATTCACATGGGTCATGTGCGATAGCCTTGAATTTCAGCTCACTACTCTAAACTTTCCTTCATTATCTCTAATGCATCCCGACTTAAAACTTTCTAGGCATAGCTCTTCATTCTTTTGACAATATAGGAAAACTACGTGAAACTTTTTCAATTTCCTAAAACGAATTTAGTTAATCGGCTGCCTCTCTATAAATTCCTCCTACAATTTATCCTAATTTGGTATGTTGACCTGCACACAGAGAGAAAAAAAGGGTTAAATTTGATAAAAAAATCATCAAATTGATGATTTTTGTACATCAATATATGGACGAGAATATGAGTTCTCAAATTGATATAAAATGCTGCATCAGATTGAACTCTGGTTTATTTTTTTGAGTTGATATAAATCTACTGATTATGATAAACAAATTTCTTATTTTGATATTATATACTCTCGATATTATTCTCAAAGCTTATAAACTTGTTGTATCAAATCAATACCAAAAGTATCAATTTAAGATGGAGTTGTATTTCTTCAAGAATTTGAGCGGAAGAAGTTGAGAAACCAAAAGCTCATTTTAAGAAATTCTGATCATTTTAAGAATTTTTTTGATCGATATGATCGTATGTTACTTTTGGTATTGATCTGATATATTTCATTTTGAATCAATTCATTATCATTTTAAGAAAAATGTTTTCTCAAATCGAAGATGATAATATTTAGTTTGAGAAAAGATTTTTCTCAATTTTAGTGGCTTATATACGGGCGGGAATGCGGTACGTTCAGCGACACGTAAAATAGCAACCTTGGAAAAAATAAGGCACTGGAAAAAAACTCTCAATCCACCGATGTTCCATTAACCTTAAACGGGATAAAAAAATCATTTTTTTTTTTGAAAAATATTCTTTTATTTCACATAAATAATTCAAAAATAAATTAATTATAATTTTTAATTATGGCTTAATCTAATGGCTTAATCTAAATATGGCTTAACATACTGTCTGCCATCTAAAAAATAATGGACTTGCAATGGTCTGTTTACATCATCACCAAGACAAAGAACTATTAATTCATTATCTTCCTTTTCAATAAAAAAGATCCGTAAATGAGAGTTAAATTGAGAGATTATAACTTGTTTAAGTATCAAAACTACCTTTTCATCAAAGATAAGTATATCAATAATGCAAAAAAACTTCTTTTTCATAAATAAATAATATCCGATTTTGTATTTTGTACCTTGTATTTGAGGTTTGTATTTTGTATTTGAGGGCAGATTTTTTAGCTGCAGAGATAGCAATATTAACCCTAGAAGCAGTTGAATTAGTATAATTCTTTATTTCCCTATGCTTCGATTCAAATCTCATGGACCAAAGCTTTTTTAGTGGTCCTGACTTCTGAATGTATGTATAAGATATAAAATATATACAATATAAAAGATATATACGAGATATATATATACAAGATATGTACGCGTTCATCTGATGAAAAATTCTCTCACTGAATAATGTCGTATCGTAGTTTTTTCTTCGAAAGTATTATATCAAAAAAAATTATTATCATTTCGATCTTATACGTTCAAAGAGAGAAAAAGTATAAAATCGAGAATTTTTTTTTCTCAATTCTATCTACGTAAGATCAAATCGAAAGTAATCGAATATTAATTATTTTTTTTCATTTCGATCTCATAAGCTCAATTTGAGAGAAAAATAATAAAACTGAGATTTTTTTTTTCTCAATTTTATATACGTTGATCAAACCGAGAATAATCGATCATTAGTTAGTTTCATTTCGATCTCATAAGTTCAATTTGAGAGAAAAGGTATAAAATCGATAATTTTTTTTCTTAATTTTATCTACGTGGATCAAATTGAGAATACTCGCGTATAACTTATTATTATTTTGATCTTTAATTTTCTAAAAGAAACAAAAAGGATTAAAATGAAAATATTTTACTCTCATTTTGACATTTGTGAATCAAATAACTGATGGGGAAGTAACAAAGTGATGTGTACATCTCTGTTCAATTTGAGAAATGGAAATCTTATTCTGATTCAAAATTTTCTTATATTTATACAGAAAAAATGAAAACGTTTTTTATTTACTCAAAACAAGAATAAATGAATTTCCTATTGTTGAACAAAAACAATTCACAACTTCAGTATTTCATCCTTCTATAGGATGATCGAATTGATAGTTTTTTCTCACTTTTAAAGTTTTGTTGTATTAAAATAATATAAATTTACTCGAAATGAGAATAAAGGTATCTTCTGTTTTCAATCATCTATAATTCTCAATAATAGTATTTTATTCACTTTTTTGTGTGATTGAATTGTTAGTTTTTAGCTCAGTTTTAAATTTCGGAGCATTAAAATGATTTAAATTTTCTCAAATTAAGAAGAAACTGAAATTTCTATTTTCAATCATACACAATTCTCAAATCTAGAATTTTTTTTCTCTCTGTGCAGTAAGTGATTGCTCGTTCCGTTTCATTTTTCACTATACTGGTACGCAAGTAGAAAAAAACTAGATTTATTTTGTTTGTTTTTATATTTCAGAGATGGTGCACAAAAATCTTCGAGCAATTTTTTTTACAGCAAAGAAACTTTTTTAACAATATTTCACTGCGTCATTTTGAAATTTGCTATGATTTATATATTGTTGTTTTATAATAAACATTTCGTTTCGCTTTTGAAAAAAATGTGCTAAAAATAAAAATAATAATTATAAGTAACTGCTGTCAGTAAATTTTATTATTATTATTATTTTGTTTACTTCATTTCTAATAATTTTATATACATCATTTCCAAAATAAAAATTAATATTTAAATAAACTCCTATATTTTAATACTTATACTTCATAATATTACTTATTTTTTAAGTAAGGTATCAAATTTAAAAAGAGTTTGTTTCAAATTACAAACGCGTCGAATTTTTCTGAAATTCAAGGAGCCCTACCAAATCATTTTCTCTGACAATTGTGGTTTACCGATATAGCTTTTTCATTTTAGAATGTATCATCAATCCTTAGTATCTTTTTTATAGATTGATCCGCTAAGATCTTCTACTCTTTAACACTCAATTTTAGACATCTAGTTGACAAGGGATTTCTCATTCCTCTGCACAGCACTCCTAAGGAAGAAAATTGAACCTCTGGAGGATCGGATTCGTATTGTCGTCTTCTTTTCTCTCCTCAACTAAATCCATCCATTCTTTAACAGGAGATTGTTATCTCCCCCGAACTATTTGATTATTTACTCGTCATTACAGTACACCACATTTCCTAGGTATGAAGTATGTAATCTGTCTAAACTGAACCATATGGTCTTTGCAGTTCGACGTTTGACCACCGAAGCGTTTCTAATTTTATTCAAATATTTTATATTTAGTGTTGTCTGGTGATAATTATCGGTCTGGATAGATACCATAATAGAACTGTGCTGGTTTAGGTAGTTATAGATATTACTTCGGTCTGATAGATCTAAAAGCCAAAAGTGAGCCAAAAGTGAAATTCTTACCCTCACTTTTTTTGGTATTTCTCGACGTTTTAGGACCTGCTGATTCTACAAAAGCAAAAAAAAAATGTGTGTCTGTCTGCCGGCCGTCCGGCCGTCATTACCTACGCTACAGGGAAAACCGCTAGAGGGATTTCAAAAATTTTTTTCTAAAAACAGGTATTCTCAAGGAAGAGGTAAACTTTTTTTTGTTTGATAGATGATTAGTTGGTCCTTTGAGAAAAAAATAATTTATTGCTTTTATAATTAATTTTTAAATAAAAAATATTAAAAAAACGTTTTTAAAACTGGCGGTAGGGTCGAAGATCAATTGGAATTTAATAAATTTTTTTTGAAAATAGTTCTATATTTACTATAAAATATATCAAATTAACAAAGAGGCGTTAATTCTTGTTATCGAAAAAAAACTTAAAATTTAAATGATTTTAAAATTTTTTGTTAATGGAAGTTGTTTGAAAAAATGATGAAAAGTTCGAATGTCAGTCGTACTAAAAATCTTTAAAATTAAATATCTCAAGAACAAGAATTTACGCCTTTTTGTTAATTTGAGACATTTTAGAGTAAGAATAGAACTATTTTCAGAAAAAAAATTGATTAAATTCTAATTGATCTTCGACCCGAGCGCCATCTTTAAAAAAGTTTTACTAGGCATTTTGTCCATACTACTTATATGCCAAGTTTAAGGAAAATCAAAAATGGTCAAATTCAAATCTCGACTTTTTCAGCTGCGTAGATCACGTTGTTCATCTATACTAAGTATGGGTATCGGCATTTCTGAAAGTTCGGTCAATCTAGCTACTTAACGATTAACTTCTACATGTATCTTTTGTGCATCCTATGTTCTATTTTTGGAAGTTTGACCAAATAAAAATCTCAATTTACAAAGCGATCCACTTTATACAGACAAACCAAGAACTAAATCTATTAAAGAGTTACCTCGTGAGTTTTTGGGACATGACTGTTTACATCAATTGGTAAATAATTTATATTATTGGATCAGTGGAAGCTTAAAAACTAGAGTATTTTAGATGATTTTCATTCCATTTTCTAACCACTACATACAAACCGCTATACCATAAGATCCAAACGGGGTATTCCAGATTTTATATTTCAAGTGATGTTTCTTTAAATTTCACCTGTAATTTCACAAAAATTCATTACAAACACAGTGAATCTTGAACAATTACTGAATCTTTTAACTGTTATCTCTATATATAAAATTGAAAGTATGTGTGTTTGTCGTTTATGCATTAATAAACCATTCATCCGAATCATCATGAAACTTTGGGAAGTTGTTGTGTACACTTGCGCATGGGTAACAGGCAATTGTTTTTTGAATGGAACCCCAGGGCCATAATAATTATCTTAAGGGGTTCTGCCTAAATGTTGATAATAATTTAATTTGATTTTTCTTTAAATATCGTTTTATACGGTTAGATTCCTTTGATCAATTTTTTTTGTTGAACATAATTTAATGAAATTGAAAAATGAAAGTATAATCTGGAACAATTACATTTGTATATCAAAACTATACGTATTTGAATTAAACACATAATGATGTTACATATTTTATCATCTACACTAAATAAGTTATTGGTTTGCAATTGTATCTAATACATGTTTCTTCAACTAAGAAAGATAGTTGATAACATCGATTAAAAGCTCAAAATTACGAAATGAAATTCGCACAAATACTATACAAAAAGCATAGCTTATGTATAATCAAACATGGATAGCAATTATGATAAACAAACTAATTAAACATGTGGCCCTTAGCCGGCCACACGTTTGCAATAGTGATTTGCAAACAGTTACAATGCATTAATACCAATGAATTTATGATATCTGTCCGCCCGCAGGAACATATGTAATATTTAAAATTTTGGATCTATGGATGTGACAAAGCCGCGTGCTTTAGTACCTGGCAAATCAGTTAACGTAAGATATCGTATACTATTGACAATGGCAGTAAGATATCACTTATATTAAGAGGTTAAGTGATATTTTAGGGGTGCTGGCGGATGTTCTTTTTTCAATTAACTATAGTACCCTTAGTGTTAGTTATGGAATATTCTTTGACGATAACGCTCTATTATTTTTAAATAAAATGTGTTGGGTAGTAGGAATTACAATGTGTGTCACAACAACACATAAGAACCTTTTAAGACAAAAGTCCCATAACAACATGCTTTCTAAGGTGTTGATGGACGTAATTTTTTTTGTTTTTTAAAAGAATGAACTTTTTGATTGCTCGAACAAATGAGCTTCCATATAACTATTATATATGCTGGCTTGAGGTAAACAATGCGGTACATGATCTTGATATATGCTTCTAGCACTAGGATAATTAGGAACCTAATTTTAGCTTTGTTCCTGCGAATTTGAAAAAAAAAGTATATTGTTTTTATTTCCTCCATCCTATCATGAAATATTGCCCTATGTCGTAGATTATTATATGAAAGGATTTATTATTAAGTTTTCCATTCTTTAAGAAGAATATAAAAAAAATTGCGTCCATCAACGTCTTAAAAAGCATTATGTTGTAGAACCTAGGTCTTAAAAGGTTTTTATGTGTTGTTATGACACATATTGTAATTCCAAATATGTCACATATTTTGAAATTGCACAAACTTTTTTGAACTTCGTTGAAAAAGACGATGAACAATGTAATTGAAGCTACAATTTTGAGTGGAAAATTCGAAGAGGAAGATGTAGTGTTGCCACAACAGACATGCCACATATTTCAATGATCCCAACAGATTCAAACGTTTAGTTTCCAGTGGAGAATCCGTTCTTCTCACATGGAAAACTGTATGTGGCTGGCGCGTTAGGAAAACCTTCTGATTTATTCCTGTACGCACCAGATAGAAAAACAAAAATATAGTGTACCCACAAGTACTCGAATAAATAAATATAATTAAAACGACATTTTGAAATTCTTTCCATATTAAAATAAATAAGTGGCAATAAAAATGACACAATGTAAATTGAATGTTATTCTTACGAGTTTTCTCGAGTTTTCTTTCTTATGAGGTAGCGGCAATATGCGACCGATGTTAAATAAACAAAACTTTTACGATATTTGGTGTAAAAAATAAAATTTTGAGAGATTTTTTTCAATAATTATAATTGAAAAAATTATTGTAATTCACTTGAATTTTGCAATTTGACAGCATTTTTCATTTTCTCTCAGAAAAACTTCTTTAGAACAGTTTTTGTGTGTTTCGTGTCGGGTACAAATACAATGCAAGGGCACTGTGAACATTTGTGAATCTATTTTTGTTCTGTGTAATGTTCTATATAGAGATGAGTAATGACACACCTCTACTAATTCAACAAGCCATTTAAATTTTTTTATAGCTTACTCGAAAACGTATTTGATCGCCAATTTTTCGTACATCGAACTGATCAGCTAGAGTACTGATTATTTTTCATTCATATTTTTAAAACGAAAAATTATAAACTACGCTATCATTTCTCATTCCCACTTTTTGAAATCATTGCTACTACGTCAACAAAATGTCTGTGCACAAACTTTATTTATAAGCGTAGCAATGCACGCCGGGTCCTGCTAGTAATAATATAAGATTTGATCAATTGGATTTTAAATTGAAAATATGGAGGGGCTGAAATCGAACAGCTCTGAAATATCAAAACTTCGGTCTGGGTTAGGGATTTTGATATAGTTTTCGGCAAAAAACTTTTATGAGAACATGGTTTTTAGTTTTTTGGAGCGATGAATATCAAACATAACTCTTTGTTAAAGTGCAAGTATTTTTTTTAATCTCTGTTTAGAAATTTATTACAAAACTAACACGAAACATCAAAACGTTGCCGGAAAATTATAACACATCATATATTACCATAATTTAGTGAAAAGATGATACACTCAGCAAACTGCTAAAAACCTCTCCATTTAGCGTTTCTAAAAAATTTTACAAAATCACAAATTCATATTTCTTTCAAAATTCCAAAAATGTTGTAAAATTAAATAAAATCAAACTTTTTTCAAAATTCCAAAAATTAGATTCCAATAATATTCCAAAAATTCTTAAAAATCCAAACTTTGTCTGAAATTCTAAAAATATTGCAAAAATTATTACAAAATCAAAAATTTTTTTCAGAATTCCAAAAATTATAATAAAATCAAAAATTTAAAATTTTTCAAAATTCTTACAATATTCCAAAAATTCTTACAAAGTTAAAACTTTTTCCAAAATTTTAAAAATATTGCAAAAAAATTATTACACAATCAAAAATACAAACTTTTTTCTAAATTCCAAAAATATTTCAAAAACTATAACATATTCAAAAATTTCCATGTCCAATTTCATTTTCAATTACATATACGTCATAAAAACAGCTACATTTTTTTTCCAAAAAATTGGCTAAAAAAATAAATAAAATTATTTTTTGACACACTTGACATTATTTTTTTGACAAACTTATAATGCCATAATTCTCTATAATAATAATAAAATTTCATTTCAAACAAATAATTAATTTTATTTTTTTTTTAAAAATTGGGTAAAAAAATAAATAAAAATCTTTCTTTTGACACACTTGACAGCATTTTTTGACAAACTTTTAATGCCATAATTCTCAATAATAATAATAAAATTTCATTTCAAACAAATAATTAATTTTATTTTTTTCCGAAAAATTGGCTCATGAATCTAATACTTAGGTCTTTCAGACCGAAGTAAAACCACATTTTTCACATAAAGGAAATATCGTTCATCGCTGAAAAACACTTTCCTTTTTCTCTAAACATATCTCAATTTCTTTATAATAAATTACAAATTATGTTTACTTGTTTTTTTTGTAATTAAAATAAATTTTGATTAATTAATTCAATTAAAAAATTCTGTAAACAAAATTACATAAAACAAAACTTAAAATTTACTACAGGAATAATTAATAATTTAAAATTTATTTCTTTAAATAAAATTAATTTTATCTGTCTCATAATATTAAATTTTCTTGACGATTACTTTTATTTATGATTTTCTTCATTTATTATCATAACGTCGCTGGCATTAGAAATTTTTTTACAAATGTGTTTTAATATTGTGTTGCAATATTTTTAGTTTAATTGATTGCTCATATTTTAGAAAAAATTGACATGAAAAATCAGCTGTTTGTTTTTACTAGATGAAGTATTGTCTAGAAAATTTAATATTCTATATATAATCTTATAAAAATCTTAATGACAATGCATTTAGAAGTTGTATATCTAATAATTAAATGTTTTCTGAATAAATGTTTATAAACTGTCTAGAAATAATTGAAAAGTTTGAAGTATCAAGGCGATCTGCATGGAAGGCGATCCACCATAAATTTCAACTGAGTTGAACATTATGGTGGCTAATAATCTTCAAGCTAATAATCTTCCAATTACAATGAAAATCATTTAACATGATAGATAAATTTGTGAAACAATAAAGCTTCTAATTGCATGACGTTCCCCGATTGCTCTTGTAATGTTTGCTCAGTTGTTCTTCCAAGTAAGTAGTACTTTGGTTTTTCTTGCACCGTTTATTCTTCAGTTCCTTGTTTCCTTACAAATTAACAGTTTCTGCACAAATCACTGATATAGAAAGGTTCATGATCTGACCAGCGAATCCAACTTTAACCATCGGGTGTTAATTATGTCTGTAGGTCTGTCGTTTGTTAGTTATTTAAAAATCTCTTGGTTTGGCAGAAAATTTAGTTCATTGCCTTGCCTATTAAGCCTCTTCAAATGCCCTGACATCACGATCCCATAACTATCTAAGTTGGATAATATATAACTTGACCATCACGTTCAGAGTTGAGCTTAGTATCTGTTTTGATGTTGATCGAATAGCTGCTAGCAATTTCAATGTAGCTTGGTTCTTCAAATAAATAAATGATTTATTTATTTGATATATTATATTATTTTTCGACCATCTCATGACCTCATTAATCACTACGATTACGACTTGAAGTATGCTGTAGTGCTGTAGCTGCTAAAAGGAGAAGCTAATATCAACAGCTATAAGAGAAATTCTTCCCTTGAAAGCTGCCTTTCAACATCACAACCAGAGAGAAAAGAGGGTTAGCTAATTTTTGCCAACCATAGTCTGTAGAAGATGTGGTTTTGTTCCAAGTCGATTACCGTAAAGTCCAACATCCTTGAAACTGATTTCATGGCTATTAAACCGTAAAACCCGTTTCAATAAAACGTAAAACCCGTTTGGAAAGTAATGTTTGTTTGGTTAAGTTTCTGCTCGTACAGAATGTTGTAGTGTTAGAAATGACTCTCGAACTACTGTGACATAGAATTGAGTTGAAAAATTTTGCTGGCTGCTTTCCATCTCCTGCTATATTAAGGAGTACAAGGTGCAAAATAACATCCAATGTCTGAGAAGGCGTTGTTCAAAGAGCCTCACGCTCAATCGAAGGAGACCAAATGAGATTTAGTCCTTCCAAAAACTGTAAGCTGTGTTGTCCTGTCCCATCAAGTCAAGCTTATGTTAGGAAAAAACTTCTGAATGTTTTGAAAAAAGTTTCAATTAGTGTGAAAAGATAAAGATCAGCGTTTGGTGCACATCGACCAGAGTGGGGGGTTCATCCTCACTTCATTTTTATAAAGTTTTTATGGAGCATACAGACTTCGTTCATTAATAAAATTTTATGACACTTAGACAAAATATGGATATTTTAATAAAAGAACTGATTAGTTTTTGAATGATATGGAATGATTAGTAAGGTGGCTGCCCGGCTTTTAGCTTATACTTACATATTAGCTCATTTAGCATTTTCCCTGTTACTGCGAAATATGTGTTCCTATATTGAAATAAAAATTTTTTTAAATAGTTTTTAAATGCAATTTATTATTGTCCTGCAAATATTTATTTAATCATTTTACTCATTTTACCTTTACTCAAAACCTAACTTTCAATAAGCACATGGATATCACCATAGCCAAAGCTAATCAAATGCTAGGATTTCTTAAACGTTGGACCAAAGACATAAAAGATATTGATTGCATAATAACATTGTATTTTGCTTATGTTCGTTCTCAAATAGAGTATGCTATTCAAGTGTGGAATCCTTACTATGAAGTGCATATTAAAAGATTAGAAAAAGTTCAAAAAACGTTTCTAGTCTTTCTTCACTACAAGAATGGAGGAAGATATGATCCCAGTATCCCATATCATGAAAACCTCGCACTACTTCCATCCTATTTGGAAAGATGCCACACATTCAACATTCTTAATCTCGATGATAGAAGAAAACTTCTATCATCCTGCTTTTTAGCAAACATCATAAACGGAAATATGAGTTCTCCTTACATTCTTGAGAATATATCATTCAATGTCCCGGCTAAAACCTTACGTAAGCATGATTTCTTAAATATTCAATTTCACAGAACTAACTATGGTATGCATGAACCAATTAATGCCATGGCATCCACTTTTAATGAAATTTCCGATCTGTTTGACTTCGATATAAATAAATCAAATTTAAAAAACATTATTAAAAAACACTACCTGCAATTAAACAACCCTTGACAATTTCGTTCTGAATACCTTTTTAGATTATATTTTAAGTTAACTTTATAAGTAATTTATAATTTATTTGTATATTAATTTTATACTTTTGTATTTTTATTTAAAAATTTATACATAGGAAATGTTTTTTTTTTTTTATTTTTTATTTTAGACGGCTGAGCAAAGCTTAGGTACAACTATTTATTAATTTTATTAATGTTATTTATTAATTCTTTGTTCTTTTATTTTTTTTTATAATTTAATGATTACTATTATTATTTGTATAGTTTAATCATCTTTGATTTGTAATCATTTCTGTTTTTTTTTTGTATATTATGTGAAGTCATATTTATGGATTTCTTTTGTAAATAAATAAAATAAAATAAATAAAATAAATTTTCTTACAGTGTGTACCGCTCAGTGAATGGCTCAATTTTACACCACTTTTCTTGCAAAAGGCTTAAATATATGTGAATTGAAGGGAGGCCGAATATAGGAGATAATTTCTGTGGGTACAGCAAAATTTACAAATACTTTTACTAAATTTTTATGAGATCTTGAGTCCTTGCTCAAGACAATAACCGTACATTTATAAATTTACTATATGGGGATAAACCAGTATTAAGTGGTTATAAAAAAGAGAAATCCAAATAAACTCTTTCAAGTGGCTGCCTTGTGGCCATTAACCTTCAAAAATACTCCTTTTTAACATTTTATATCATTTAACCAACTGCACAACTTTTAACCAGAATTTCAATATCTTGATCAATGTTTGACCAAAATACATAGGACTTTCCTTGCATTTTCATTCATGCTACACCCATCACTATGTAAATGCGTTCAAATTTGCTCTTGAAACTTTAGTAGAATAACGGTGATAGGAACCATAAAATATACAGCAATTTTCTGTATTGAGACTAAGGCTGTATTCTAAACGACGACTTATTTGAAACTTATTTATGTAGACATACTTATTCACCGCCATTTTAAATAAGTATTTTAAAGCTATTCTAAATGGCATACTTATTTTGACAGCAACATAAAAGCAATTTCGAAAATAAATTTAATTAAAAACATTTATTTAATTTGATCAATTAAAAGAGTTTTCGAAACTATTTTTTTCATTTTAAAGTATTACATTAATTTTATTAGAAATCGAAAAAGAAGTTTTATTCCTTAAAATCATTCAGTAAACAAACATAAAAATATTTGACACTGTCAAATCGAATTAGATTTTTCTATGAAAAAAAAATTTCAAATAAGTCACCTATTTAGGTTACTTATTCAAATAAGTAAGGGCGATGATACATGTAAAAGAAATATCTTTCAGACATAAAAAATTTCGCATTTAATTGGTTGAGGGGCGGTAACATTTTTTAAATGTCAAAAAAATATTTTTGACTGAAAGACAGAAAAAATATCTGTAAGATATAAAAACATAACCTAAAAAGATATTTTTTGCTTGACAGTTAAAACTGATTAACTGAAAAATTGATTTTAACTTAAGTTTTACCAATAATCAATTACAATTAACTTAATTTGATGATTTAGCTACAATTAAAATAATTTGTTTACTTATTCATCATGTAGATTTAGATTAGGCGATAATCGCAACAAAAAAATAAAAATTTGGTCCAATGTGAAAATGCCTAGATCTATATGAATAAGTAAACAAATTATTTTAATTGTAATTAAATAATCAAATTAAGTTAATTGTAATTGATTATTGGTAAAACTTACTTTTAAAATCAATTTTTCAGTTAATCAGTTTTAACTGTCAAGCAAAAAATATCTTTTTAGGTTATGTTTTTATATCTTACAGATATTTTTTCTGTCTTTCAGTCAAAAATATTTTTTTGAAATTTAAAAAATGTTACCGCCCATCAACCAATTAAATGCGAAATTTTTTATGTCTGAAAGATATTTCTTTTACATGTATCATCGCCCTAAGTCTCCACAAGTAAGTTTCAAATAAGTTTTGGTTTAGAAAACAGCCTAAGACTACTTTTCAAAATATATAGGCATTTTACTGCTTGATTTATAGTAGTAGGATTTGGCCATTTTACCTGAAGATACGTTGCTATACTCGTTATTATATTTGGCTTACATGTGTTTATTGTGAGAAGAGGATTGATTTTTCAGCTACTTTTAATTGTTGATATGCACCTGAAAAACCATTGACAGAGAAATTGTTACAATTTGATAATGACGCAAACATTTCTTCTTATGAAAGTTGAAAGAAAATTATTAATTGCGGCTCCACAATCCATATTCTATCTAATACTACCATCAGTTTTAGGAACAGCAACGATTGAACTATTTATTTTACATGAACAGAGAACAAGACACTTTTCTTGACCATTCGGTTCAGCTCCACCTCAACTTTTTCTCGGAGCTTAAAGGGAACTAGATAAGCATTATACAAGCTAATGTTCCTTTATGTGAAGCTCTGCTTAGTAATCTTTTATAAATAAGAAAGGATCCGATGATACTTTTTGTGGAAAGCTTTTCAAAACTTTTTCGATTAAATCCATAATACTTCCCTCATTTAATGAACAAAATTGACGCTTACCCTACTAAAACTGACGCTATTTTCATGGAACCTATCCTCACTTGTTTCCTGAAATATTCATAAGATTATACGAAAATTGTTTTTATTTATGGTAAGTTACACAACTTTCTCTTGTACCTATCCTGACTATATATGGATACTGGACTGCCATTGCTAACTTCCATAATTAGCAAACTAAATGTTTTGTTTGTTTTAAGAAACACTTTCGATTACAAACAGTACTTGTATGACCTATTTTGCCACAATTGAAACATTTCTATTTTTTGCTGGGCATAATGCAAATTAGTGTGAAGCACCTGAACTACCACATCTTTTGCAAAATTCTTGTGCTGTACGACGGTTGGTTTGACTTGGCACACTGAAAAAAAAGTGAAGTTCATGACAACCTCATCTCGAAGTTGGCAGTTGATTATTCATGCAACGAAAAATTATTTGCAAACAATTTCACTGTGATTGGGACAACTACACGATAACATTTTCCTAACAACAGAATGAGATTTATTTAAAATACAAAGTGTTATATCCAATATAACAGTAGTTGAATAAAGATAATAACTATTTCCCTGAAACAAATTTTCTTTGGCCTTATATCATGAATTTTTCATTTTAAAGTTTAAGTATTTGAGAATAATTGAGCTATATTTTATTTTCACATAAATATTTCGTGTGATTGTCTCAACTTAATCGATTTATAATTGTAGAGTTGTTGAAGCGATTCCGTAATTTGATTCGCCATATGTGACCGCACAGCGAAGTTGAGACAATTGCATTTCGATTGGAAATAGGACATGTTTTTTTCAGTGCATAGAAAAACTTTTGTAGCGACTCTTAGTACTATATCGCGACTGACTTTTACCTTTAGACTTTTCAGATCTTACGGTATTTCTATATGCGGGTTTTGATATAGCTTCTTCCTCATTTTTTGACATTTTTAAATGTGTAGTCAACAATATACACTTATCAAAGGTGAGATTATTTCTTACAAGAAGACTTAGCTGAAATTTGGTATCAGCCACTCCCAGAATCAGTGTATCTAACAAAGCATCCTCTAATGCTCGGCTTTTTAAATCTGTAATAATACAATTTGTTGGATCATGAGAAAAAAACCCAAAATTCCTTTTTTCGGCAAAGTTTTTAATCCGAACGACGAATTCACTAATATTTTCACCATTATTTTCACCAACTCTTTATACGATTGAAAACAGTCCCTGGAGGAATATAGTGCTATTCAACCGTACAAAACTTTGCCTGATTTAATATTTTGTTTTTCATCTATATTTACCATATCAGGAGGAGGTACTAAAAATTTTATAATAAAAATAGAAATTTAAAATTTAATAATAATCTATTTACAAAAGTATATAAATATTTTTTTTAATTATTTATAAATTTTGTGTCACCAAAATTTATTTGTTGCAACTTTTGAACCGATAGTATAGTGTGTTTTACAACAAGAAACATTTTTATTTTAACTGTTGTCTTCCGGAAGTACGGGGCGAGCTATCTCGTCAAGGAATCGTCTAAAACTGGTGCCTCACGAAGTATAAAATATGTGGAAATTATCAGATGAAAGGGGTGAGGCTCTGCAGACTAGTCACTTTCAACTTTATAAAAAATACTGATCCTGTTAGTGATATCACTAACAGGAAGCAATATTAGGACTGCTAGCTAGTCGAGGTTTTATTCCGGCAAACGTAAGCCTTGTGTGTTCGAGAAGGAATTTCACCCAGTTCAGAACAAATACAGAGCTGCAAGCAAACAAAACTGTGTAAATGGATTTAAATAAGCAAAAATAAGACGAAGGAATCTGACAACCCCAAAGGCCTAAGTAACCGAGATGTAATGAAGAGCTTCTTCGTTGACGAATCAACGAAGTGGCATAGCAGGTCGCGCACCTGGATGAGATTTATTTAGCCCCAAGCTAGCTTCAGCCTATGGGATCGAGATAGAAATCCTGCTGCTCCAGCACAAATAACTGTATAGTATGCGTAACGAATTATGAGAACGGATAGATCTAAAAGACAAGTGAAAAGAAAGACTCTGGCGACCCCCTTAAGCAAACGAACCACGATCACCACGTCCAACCCCATACATCATCACACATTCACCCACTCTCGCACCTCACGCACTCACATACACACACATTCTCGTTCCTCATATACTCACACACCCACACGGTCTCGTTCCTCCTATACTCACACACCCGCACACTCTCGTATCTCAGACACTCATACACACGCACATACGCCCTCGTACATGCATACATGCCATCTTCTATACCCACATAAGCTGATGCATACATATAAAGAAAAGTCGGCAAAGAATTTCTATTCTCCATAATATCCCGACATATGTTTATTGAAGGTCGAATAACATTTTCGGAGATATACCCACACCAAAAACTTTGAACTTCGATACCCATTACCACTTATATTTTGACTTTCTGTTTGGGAAGTTAACATTTGATTTGGGTTAGTCTTGATTATTAAATAAAATACATATATATTTATAGCGACTTCGTTTTTCTTAGGTTAAGAAGTTTTGTACAAGTAAGCTGGCTGTGCAGAGGTAAAATGAAATTATTTAAATTTGCAGTACTAAAATCAATGAAATAAATATTAAATTTGTAAATTACATCTCACTTTTTAAAATTTAATTAAAATATATGGAGGCGTTATTATTGTATTAAATTCCGAAGGAGAACCTAAACACAATAAAGTCAATGATACACCACTTCATCGATGACATAAACTGTCTTGCCTACACCAAAGATAATTCGATGATCATGTTTTTTGTTGGTTAAATTACCGGTATAAAATTGTGGTAATAACATTTGTATCAGCAAGCCAAGTCTTATCCACACATCCACGCACTCACACAGATTCTCTCTTATATATATCGAAGATATATGAGGTGAGTCACCCCCATAGTTAGTCCAGATCCCACTTCTACAGTTTTTTGACTCGCCTAGCCGTTCATCACCGCCGACTAGCCATTATCATTATCCATCAGGATCAAAATCAGATTAGAGAACCATATAACAAAGATCTTCTATTGTTGACGGGACGCCAGTAATAAAATAAATGATTGACTCCACGTTGGTAAGTTTTTGATCCGCAAAAGTTTTCAATTCGACTTTTCGTTCCTTTCGTGTACTTTATTATCACCCTTTTTTTTATTTTATTTTGTTTGTTCCTTTTCAGACAGCTGCCTCGTCGAAATTCATCCCCCCCCTCCCCTCACAAACAATATGGTTAACCCACAATGAAAATATTCAAATTTACAAACAAAAACGAAAATATTAGTAGTTAGAGTGGCGGTTGTTCGCCTGGAGCATCATAACAAAGATCACCACACACACCAATATGAGCACAATAAATCAATTAGAAAATTAAATAAACGTAACACGCACCCCGTGATTGACCACTCACACTAAGCAATAAACTATGAGGTAATAATAATGAGTTATAATTCTTCTCATTACTAAACCAATAAACCAGGCGATGGTTTATGTAAAAATTGATGATATAATGAGAATAATTGATAATTATTCCAACGGTTGTCTATACAAAAATTTATGCAATAATTATGACAATTCAACTCAAAAAATAAAGTTTCAATAAGGTCCAATCAAAACGCTTCATTTACTATTTTTTAGCAAATCAAAACGATTTGTTTCGATTATTTTTTTCTGTTAGGAAGGAACAGCGAATATTTTCGAATATTTTCCGCCTACTTAATATAATAATTTAAAACAAATATGCACATACAAAATTATGTGAAAATGCAATTTGCAAATAGTAAAAATGTCCGTTTTCATTCATAAATGATTGCATGTTTATGTTTATTTCTCAAAAATAAATTACAAATTTATAACATTTATGCGCCTACTAAGAAGAAATAATATTTAATTTTGTTTGACAACAAAGGATTATGTTGTTTGAAATAATGTTACTATTTCTGTTCGTTAAATTGTCTGCTAAATACAACTCGTCATCAAATTATTAGTCGATTATTTTTCAACATTACCACTCATGCCATTTGAGGTCAAAAATTTCCCTCGTGCGCTACGCGCACTCGGGACCTCAAATGACATTCGTAATAATGATTATGAAAAATAATCGACTATTATTTGACCACTCGTGATATTATATATGACAATTCAACTCAAAAACAAAAGTTTCAATAAGGTCCAATCAAAACGCTTCATTTACTATTTTTTAGCAAATCAAAACGATTTGTTTCGATTATTTTTTTCTGTTAGGAAGGAACAGCGAATATTTTCGAATATTTTCCGCCTACTTTAATATATTAATTTAAAACCAAAATGCATATACAAAATTATGTGAAAATGCAATTTGCAAATAGTAAAAATGTCCGTTTTCATTCATAAATGATTGCATGTTTATGTTTATTTTTCAAAAATAAATTACAAATTTATAACATTTATGCGCCTACTAAGATGAAATAATATTTAATTTTGTTTGACAACAAAGGAATATGTTGTATGAAATAATGTTACTATTTCTGTTCGTTAAATTGTCTGCTAAATACAACTCGTCATCAAATTATTAGTCGATTATTTTTCAACATTACCACTCATGCCATTTGAGGTCAAAAATTTCCCTCGTGCGCTACGCGCACTCGGGACCTCAAATGACATTCGTAATAATGATTATGAAAAATAATCGACTATTATTTGACCACTCGTGATATTATATATGACAATTCAACTCAAAAACAAAAGTTTCAATAAGGTCCAATCAAAACGCTTCATTTACTATTTTTTAGCAAATCAAAACGATTTGTTTCGATTATTTTTTTCTGTTAGGAAGGAACAGCGAATATTTTCGAATATTTTCCGCCTACTTTAATATATTAATTTAAAACCAAAATGCATATACAAAATTATGTGAAAATGCAATTTGCAAATAGTAAAAATGTCCGTTTTCATTCATAAATGATTGCATGTTTATGTTTATTTTTCAAAAATAAATTACAAATTTATAACATTTATGCGCCTACTAAGATGAAATAATATTTAATTTTGTTTGACAACAAAGGAATATGTTGTATGAAATAATGTTACTATTTCTGTTCGTTAAATTGTCTGCTAAATACAACTCGTCATCAAATTATTAGTCGATTATTTTTCAACATTACCACTCATGCCATTTGAGGTCAAAAATTTCCCTCGTGCGCTACGCGCACTCGGGACCTCAAATGACATTCGTAATAATGATTTTGAAAAATAATCGACTATTATTTGACGACTCGTTATATTATATATGATAACTGACAATTATCCCAAATGCTGGCGATTGTTGTTTACAACAAAATTGATGTATGATATAATCATAATAAGTGGTATTTATTCCCAAAGACTGGCAATGCTTGTATATAAAAATTTATGATATACAATTTTCAGTTTATTAATCCAATAGTTGACAGCAAAGGTATAGTTGGTCGTAATTTAATTGTACACAAATGCAAGGAAGATTTTATTTTGATTATCCGATGATATTACCTTTATCAGAACATTACTTCGTTAATAAACCAATTTCTTACTAAACTTCCGCATAATTTTCTTTAAGTTGACAAGCAAAAAAAAATCGTTACATGAAATCATCACCAACTCTATAACACTATAATTAGTTCGAAGGTATAGGTGTTAGATAGGTTCTATTTTTGTCCTTTTTTGATGTCGGTATACTAATATTTATTTTTTTTTTTATTATTCAGAAAACTATGGAAAATTAATATTATTTGTTATATAAAAGCCTAATATTTAAATTTTTTTAAATCTGATTTTTTTTTCATTTGAATTGTATAGTAAAAAAAATGGCGAAAAATGGAAGCCTGATTTATAAATCCAATCACACATACATTTTTATTTTACAACTTCAAAATACGACCGCAATTTTCATTTGTCGCAATGACTTACCAAATATATTAATCTAAGAAATATGTTATATATTCATCTTAGAAAATCCTAGACATAAAAATCATGCATCAAATATCAATGTATTTATGCCTGAAAGTTCTATACACATTTTGTATTTTCATGATTTAAAACATGTATTTTCATGATTTAAAAATTGATCTTCAAACTTCAATTTAATTTAAAAATATGGAGGTTCTGAAATCTCAAGCTCTGAGTTATCAAGACTTCGGTTTGGGTTAAGCATTTTGATATAGTTTTCGGCAAAAAACTTTTTGAGGACATGGTTTTTAGTTTTGGGCAGCGATGTATATCAAACATAACTGTTTGTTAAAGTACATGTATTTTTATCTCTATTTAGATATGTATTATAAAAATAACACGAAACATCAATACGTTGTCGGAAAATTATAACAGATCATAAATTAACATAATTTACTGAAAAGATTATACAATCAACAAACTACTCAAAAACCTCTCCATTTAGAGTTGCGAGAAAATACTTCAAAATCACAAATTCATATTTCTTTCAAAATGCCAAAAATATTGTAAAACTAAATAAAATCAAAAATTCAAACTTTTTCAAACAAAATTCTAAAAATATTTCAAAAATTATTACAAAATCAAAGATTAAAACTTTTTTCAAAAATTCTAAAAAAAATATTGCATAAATTATAACAAAATTAAAAATTGTAACCTTTTACCAAAATTATAAAAATTATAATAAAATCAAAAATTTAAAATTTTTCAAAATTCTAAAATTATTCCAGAAATTTTTACAAAATCAAAAATTGATACTTTTTTCAAAATTCTAAAAATATATATAAAATTCTATTTTTTTTCAAAATTCTAAAAATATTCCAAAAATTACAACAAAATCAAAAATTTAAACTTTTTCTAAATTCTAATAATATTCCAAAAGTTCTTAAAAATTCAAAAATTCAAACTTTTTCCAAAATTCTAAATATATTGCAAAAATTATGACAATATCAAAAATTGAAACTTTTTCCAAAAATATAAAAATAATAATAAAATCAGAAATTTAAAATTTTTCAAAATTCTAAAAATATTCCAAAAATTCTTACAAAATCAAAAAATGAAACTTTTTTCAAAATTCCAAAAATACATATGAAATTCAGAAATTCTATTTTTTTTTCAAAATTCTAAAAATATTCCAAAAATTAGAATAAAATCGAATATTTAAACTTTTTCTAAATTCTATTAATATTCCAAAAATTCTTAAAAATTCAAAAATTCAAACTTTTTCCAAAATTCTAAAAATATTGAATAAATTATAACAATATCAAAAATTGAAACTTTTCAAAAAATTATAAAAATTATAATTAAATGAAAAATTTGAAATTTTTCAAAATTCTAAAAATATTCCAAAAATTCACATTATTTTTTTGACTCACTTATAACATATCTATAATAATAATATTAAAATTTCATGTCGTACAAATAATTAATTTTATTTTTCCAAAAAATTGGGTAAAAAAATAAATAAAAATCTTTCTTTTGACACACTTGACAACATTTTTTGACAAAATTATATATGCCATAATTCTCTATATTAATAATAAAATTTCATGTCATATTTCAATCAATTTTATTTTTTTCCAAAAAATTGGGTCAACAAATAAATAAAAATCTTTCTTTTGACACTCTTGACAACATTTTGTTGACCAACTTATAATGCAATAATCTAGATTTTGCTCTCACATACCAACCCCGACCATCCAGATTTCTCCAAACTCAATGTTCCTACTCGCAATCACTTAAAATGAAAGTTTTTTAAGCAAAAAATATGCCAATTTCCTTGTTTTGACACAGTTGACGATTTTTTTGACACATTTCCGGTACAGTTATCGAATAATTCGTCCTTTTGGCTCTTCCCATTGAGTAAACCTATTTTTAGAAAAAAGAAATTTTGAAATCCGTCAGGCGGTTTTCTAGATTTTGTAGGTTGTGACGGCCGGCCGGACGACCGGACGGCAGACAGACATACATATTTTTTTGCTTTTTTTTATAATCATTCGGTCCTAAAACGTCGAGAAATGATAAAAAAATTGGGGGTGAGAATTTCACTTTTGGCTCATGAATGCAATACTTAGGGCTTACAGACCGAAGTAATATGAACTAGAGTATTTTAAAAAACACTATAAAAGAAAAGTAGTAAAATAAAAATTTTGCACGAAATAAAGTAATAAAGTAGTAAATAAAAAGCATGAAATTTGCATTGACTCGTGCACCAATGTCTGTCGGGTATATTGATGTATTCTTATTTGGTAATCCTACATATTTTTGTACAAAAAAGTTAACATAGGTTTCTTATCTTGATAAAATTTCAAAACACAGTTTTCCTCGTGTATAAATACATGAGACGTTCTACGTCAGCTGAAATACTGCTCTAGATATTTTTTAAAGGAATAAAAAAGCTCCGAGGCGTAAGTTTTTTCTGTTGGCGGAAAACTGTCGGATGCCGGTTGGCGAATTAAAAAATTTTAGAATGACGATCTAAAAACGGCCGATATTTTGGTCTAAATAGTAAAACCACCCATGCGATTTAACAGCCAACACAAATTTAAGATAACAAAAGATGGGTTATTGGGATTAAAATTTTGGTAATGATATGTAGTTTGAAATTTCAAGTAGCGTTCAAGGTTTGTTATACAGGATTTCCTTAGCTGCTCTATAGTTTGGGGCTTGTTAAAATACACTCGTTCCTTAACATAACCCCATAGAAAATAGTCAGGCGGTGAACGTGCTGGCCAATTAAATTCTGAATATCTCGAGATAATTCGGTCATCAAAAATTTCATGTTTCACAATTTTCACGTGTGTGCTGTTGCTCCATCCTGCTGGAACCACTTGTTGGTTACCACAGGTAGCTCTTACTAACTCTTTGTGATGTCCCTCCACACCATACTGTACACTTGAGCACGTGCAATTGGCGCTGGTGGACAACTCTAGGGTATGCAGTACCCCAAAACCGCATATTTATTTTATTTACATATCCATTAAGATGAAAATGTGCTTCATCACTCATTATTAAATTGTTAAAAAACTCATTATTTACTGCACACAACTCCACGAAACATGTTGCCCAATTTAGTCTTTGATGGTAGTCAACTGGTAAAAGTTGTAGTGCCATTTGGACCTTGTATGGATGCATGTGTAAATGACGTGGTAAAATACGTCGAAGTGATGTTCGAGAGATGCCCAGTTGTTCAGAACGTCTTCGCGTTGAAGTTTCTGGATATTCTTCAACACTGTCCCGTATCACGATCAATGTTCACTTGGTTCTGTACTATTCTCGGTCTTCCATATCGTGGCAAGTCTGACAATGCACCTTGTTGTCGGAACCGTGCAATTAAACGATGAATTGCGGTTTGGCTAGGTGCATTTCTGGTGTTGAAATAATTTTTATATGCTCGTTGTGTCAGTAAAATTCTACCACTTTGGTTCGTTGCTCGGTCGTTAAATTTTGCATGGTGGTGTAACACGGTTCGCTGAATAAAATCTGAAAAAATAAATCAAAAATAATAATTGACCTAATACCCTGTATAAGATAAATGATTTTGATTTGCGTCGTCTTTCTCTAATCACTATAACCGATGCAAATCAAGGTTTTGGGGCATTATTTTTTTAAAAACACAATTTTTACATTAGGTTGCTCCGAACCGTTTCATAGTCAATCAGAATGCAAACAACAACGTCGATAAAATGTGCTCTGACTTGAACAAGTTTTAAATTTCTAAAACTCATTAATTAAAATTGAGAGATTAAATAAGCTACACAGGTTTTGCATACAAGCTAACTTCAACACAGCTCATATCCATCAAATACTTCAATTAATGGCTAACCAATATTATAGATTTTGTATTCGTATAAAAACATTAAAGAAAGTTGTAGTATCCGAACAGACGTAAATTACGAATAGAATAGAAAAAAAATTTTTATCGGAAGTGAAAAACCATAAAATGCAATGCAGAGCTGTTGCAAATCATTCTCTTAGCATATATACCAAGTTAAATCAAAATTAATTATCAGGAACTGATGTTATTGAAGTTTCAAATAAACAGGGACTCAGGAGGCCCACACCACTTATCCCAATATAGTCCAAAAACCATTCAGTTCTTTGTCATTTAAATATCCATCTTTCGACAAACTTTCATCAAAACTGATTATTAAACGAAGTCTGTATGCTCCCAACAAACTTTAAAAACAATGTGTGAAAAATCAGCAGTTCTAAGGTGGACACCGGTTACTCTGATCAATGTGTCTCAAAAGTTGATCATTATCTTCTCATACTAATTTAAACATTTTCCATAAGTTTCATCATAATCATTTTATTATTGTAGGCTGTAGTGTGCGTAAAAGCACTGAAAAAAATTTTAAAAATGGCAAAAATTGGACCGTAAGTTGGAATGCAGAATATTGTGAACCGTAGTAAACACTTAACCAACCCAACCCATTGTCCAACACACCCCCAACCTTTTGTTTGGGAGACCCACCGCTTTTTCGTCCAATTTGAAAATGAATAGAGATCTTCCATTTGCAAGTGAACCTGGATCATATGTCAAAGTTTCATCAAAATTCTATGCAGGAATGTCACAACCACCCATGACCCACCCACAGACAAACACCATTTTTTGGCAATTTAGAAAGAAGATGATCCAATACAAAAAATAAAACAAACTTTGGGGTATGTAAGATTTTTTTTCCTCGATAAATTGCATTACTTGATACAATTGAAAATTGTGTTGAAGTATGAAACTTGTCTTTAGAACTTTAATAAATTGGCAGGTTTAAAGAAAAATTACAAAATATCCACACTTACCTTTAACGATAAATACCACAAACCTTAATAGCATAATAACAATGCCAGAAAATTTTCAAAAACGTGACAGTAAAACAAATTAGTCTACCCAAGGGAAGAATTGTAGTTACATTTCATCTACTCATTACCGTACACATAATATCTAATCTATTTTCGAGAGAAAACAAAAACAATATTTAAACTTAACTCAGCTATGTTAAATATATTCTTAAGGTGTTAAAGTTCATTAAATAATACATTAGTTTAAAATTAACTATCGTTACGATGTTTACACGTTTCAATGTGATTATACGTTTAACTATTTTTCCTCTTCTCATTTCCTTCAAAGCATATTCTATTTGTTATTTAAATTAGACAAAATAAATAGAAGAATGACATAACAATTAAAACTGAAATTTTTATCGATTTAAAATTTTAAAATTAAACAAAATTTTTAAGATATGGAAAATTTTTCTTAATTTAGAAAATGAGAATAAGAAAAATCATCAAAAGAATTTTACGTTAGTTATTCTTTCGAAGAAAAAAATTTCCTTTTAAATTTTTTGTATACGGTAATCCACCCTAATTTTGTTGTCCTTTATATTGCTATTTAAAAAATGAAAATCTAACGTAAAGAAAAGTAAAAGTGAAGCGATCAATTAAACACGAAAAACGAATTAAACTTTTCAATTTAAGAAGTTTTTTAAGTAATTTTTTTTTTACTTTACAATGTTTTTTAAGAAAAAGAACCGTCGATGTCCTGTTTTTTATACCTTTTGTTTTATCCATACAAAAAAAAATGCAAAAAGTTCTACCTTAAACTTTTCCTTTGTAAAGGTTTTTTTTATTTGAATTTGTTTACTGTGAAAAATTAGATTTGTCAATTAAGGAATTTAAGGGTCCACCGTCGTGTAATTGGATTAAGTGATGATGGTGAAAGTGATGATTGTTAATTTGATTATATTATGTAATTTTTGATGGAGGATAAGAAAGTGTAATTGTAGGTTTTTTTTAAGATTTTTTCATATTATAAATTCATCTACCAACCCTACAATTGTGCCGAACATTGATTTTCCATAGTGGAGATAAATCAAAAAAATATACTCCAAAAATGTTGGCTATCCACAAAAACCTTTTCATTAATGTATTCCATAAATATCCAATTAAACATTTAACAAAAATTTAAATAAAAACTAATTTTCTAAAATTATGAATAAATTAAAGACAATATTATCTAATTTTGCTTATACATATAACATTTATAACAGAAACTAAAATAGTTAAGGGTAGCCAACCAAACCAACCAACAATCAATTTGCCATTTATCTAACACAAAGATCTAGAATATTTAATTTGTTTCTTTTTTGTTTTTATTTTAGTTTTTCAATTTCTATGCATACGATTACCATTCAGTTATACACACTTTTCATTACAACGAATATTTTATAATCTGTTATACAAATTTGTGTAAAATATATAAAATGTTTGTAATCACTAATCGTTATCTATTAACATAACCTAAAGTGGTTTCGTTTGGATATTAATATAGTTTACATCATAAAATCTACATAGTTTATACAGATGTTCACATTTAGCAGAGTATTCTTTAGCAGAATCTCTATCTCATAGAAGTTGTGGTTTACTATAAAGAACAGTGAGCAAGGAATCCATCTACAGCAAATACGCAACAAACATATTATTTCTTCGGAACCAAACATAAATTTTAAGAATGTGGGTAAGATGGGTCAAAAACTATCATTTGTTAACTAACAAAGCCAAAACAAACACAAAGTCTCGCGTAGGTTATTATACCAAAAAAACTTTGCTGGCGTTCTTCTTTTATAATCTATTAACTGTCGATGGGTTTTGGACTTTGGTTCTTGTTAGGGTTCAAAGGATGTTCGCTGCTAAAAACCACGAGGGAAATTTTTTTTGAAACAAAAGAACACGTGCCGCTAAATCGTCGTAGTTGATTTTTTGATAAAATCCTAGATTTTTTCAAATCTCTCATAAAATATGCAGATTTAAATAAAGTAATAGCGTAAAACGTTTTTGTAGGCAACTTAATTCTCTATAAAAAAGAGAGAATTCATTTTTTTCTAAAACATATGGTTCTCATGGTATTTTGAAAAAGAATTTGTAAATTTTCGTAATTTTATAAAAACATAAATGAAGATGACGAAAACGTAATAATTTTCTTCTTATGCTATAAAATAAAAAAAATAAAAAAATGATTATGACAAGAAAATCAAAATTAGTACTTTTTCGTCAAAATTTTCATCATTTGTTCTTATGAGTTTTGAAGAATTTCGACTCTTATATCAAAATATACGTTTTAGGAAAAAATGACTTCGACCTTTTTTGTTGAGAATTAAATATCTTTCAAAAATGATTATGTGATATCTTCATTTCTGCAAATCTGCATATTTTATGAAATATTAACGATTTTATCAAAAAATCAACTTCGATGATTTTGTGGTACGTGTTCTTTGATTTAAAAAAAATTCCCACGTAGTTTTTTGACTACAAAGAATGTTTTTAGGGGACGTCTCGGAAAATTTAATTTTTAACGACTAGTCTAAGATATATATTTTGTTTACCATTTTAAAAATATTACTATTATTTTGAAATTCAATAATAGTATATTACTTAATTAGGAGCTAAAATGCTAATTTTTGTGTTTAGGCTATAGTTTGGCGAAACACAAAAAACCACTCTAGCTCCAAATTAAATACATTGTTTTTTGGGCAAACGATTAAATTTTTTATAAATATGAAATTAACATCAACATTTTCATAAATATGATTTATTATCATCATAATTTGGTCCAAAAAGTAAAAACATCTATATTTGTATAATTTATATAAAAAATAAAATTTTTTATCAATGCTATCTTTAAATTCAAAATTTCAATTTCCAATCAAAATATTTGTTATTAGAAGAATAACGAATATCATAAACTATGGAAATAATTGGCGGTCCGGATTTGAATCCCTCTACATATTTATAAAATTAAATAAGACAAAGAAATGTAATTTAAAACAAATTAATAATAACGAAAAATTCAAAAAGATAAATTAAAAATATAAATGAATAAAAATAAAATAATTAATAAATAAAATAACAATAATAATTTAAATATTTACTTATTGGTAATAATAATAACAATTTAATTATATATAATTACTGAAAGTTTAAATCTTAAAATTTAGTTAAGGTCAGGACGCTGAATGGCATTTTCATGCTACCAGCCATGGAAAGGGACCTTGTGATGGAATTGGTGGTACACTGAAGCGTGCTGCACACCGTTATAGCATGGCGAGCGAAGATAATATTATTGATACACCAAAAAAACTTTTCGAATGGGCTTTAAAATGGGAATCTACCATGAACTTTGGATACGCCGATAAAAATGAATATCAATTAACAAAAGAAAAATTACAAAATCGATATAAAAATGCGATTACTATAAGTAGAACTCAAAAATTTCATTCTTTTGTACCAGTAGATACTAAGACAATAAATGCAAAAATGTTTTCCAACTCAAAAGAAACTTTTGAATGTAAAATAAGTAAATAATTTTTAATAACTATATTTATTTTCACATATATAATTTGTATGATATTTTAAAAAGTTTATTCAATAATAAAATATTTGTAATTTAATGTTGAAAAACAATCTTTTACTTTATGATTCCATAATAACATAATACGAACATAATACTTCTCCAGTTAAAAGTTCCTAAATAGATTTAGTTGTTTATACGGCATTTTTGTTTGCAGTCAAGACTGTCAAATTATTTTTTATAAGAGTGACAAGTGATTACTAAAAGTGATAAATAAACATTTCATTTTTTATGCCATCTAATACAAAGAAAATAATTGCAGAAGTGCTTTCCTATTCAAAAGAAACTTCTGTTTGTAAAATAAGTAAATAATTTTTAACAATTGTATTTATTTTATTTATTGTACTACATATATAATTTTTATAATATTTTAAAAAGTTCATCTAATAATAAAATATTTGATATTTAACATAAGAAAAATATCTCTTAGTTTATAACGCCATTTTTATAATTTTCCTTCAGAACAAAAAAAACTGATTCCCGACAGTCATATGCACAACGAATTTTATCTTTAAAACAAAAAATAACACGTGTCCTCAACTTTCACAAGTGGTTAGATATAAAATAAGCTTCAATTTAGTTTAAAAAAAAAAAAAAAAAGAGGCTATGCCATCTTTTTTTCAATTACACCGTTTTTTTCTTATGTTACACCGTTAAAAATTATTTCAAAAAATTAACAGTGTACATTTTTAAAACTTTGTTCTAATACCTATTCAACGACATATCATTTATGAAAATCGATTCAGTAGTTTTTCTACAATCGCTCGTCAAAATGCAGCCACATCACAAAATAACAAAAAATTGAGGGGCACCCTGTGAAGACCCCTGGTCGAAAAAAAAAATTCTAAGAGAACTTGTATTTTTTATTTATCAAAGACTATCTATAAACAAAAAATAACCAAAATTAAAAGGGGTCAAGTCAAAATTTCCCAAAAATTTGCTGAACTTGCGTGAAATTGCTCATATGATGTGATGATCCACTCCAAACCCACACTGAAAAAAAAGAATGTTTAACAAATATTTGCGGCAAACTGTCTTATGTTTGGTAGAAAAGAAAATTGTTTCTAGCAAACATTTATTTGTGATTACAAACCAAAATCTTTTGTTACAAACAGTACATTCAAAATACTGTTTGACCGAAAAATTAATATTTCTTGACTAGTTGATACAAACAATTTACTGTTTATCCCAAACATTTCAGGTGTTTGTCTCTACTAAACTCAAAACTGAAAAAAAATAATTTCTACTGTACATTGAAATCATTCGCTACAAACACTTGGATTGTTTCGTTTAAATAATATGTTAAAGAAGTGTTTATTGAAAACATCAAATGTATGTAGTAAAAAATTGTTGTTATGGGCAAGCTTTTTTTACTTCGGTCTGAAAGACCTAAGTATTACATTCATGAGCCAAAAGTGAAATTGTTACCCCCACTTTTTTGGCATTTCTCGACGTTTTAGGACCTCCTGATTCTAAAACAACAAAAAAATATGTATGTCTGTCTGCCGGCCGGCCGTCGTTACCTACGCTGCAGGGAAAACCGCTAAAGAGATTTCAAAAACTTTTTTTCTAAAAATAGGTATACTCAAGGGACAGATCCGAAAGGACGCTGTGTTCGAGAACTGTACCGAAAGTATGTCAAAAAATCATTTAGTGTGTCAAAAATAGCAAATTTTCATATTTCTGGCTTAAAAATCGTTCATTTTAAGTGATTACGAGTAGGAACATTGAATTTGGAGAAATCTTGATGGTTGGGATTAGTATGTGAGACCAAAATCTAGATTATTGCATTATAAGTTTGTCAAAAAAATGTTGTCAAGTGTGTCAAAAGAAAGATTTTTATTTAGTTTTTTTAGCCAATTTTTTGGAAAAAAATAAAATGAATTATTTGTTTGAATGAAATTTTATTATTGGGCTATTATTTTGAAAACGTACATTTTTTTGTTGATTTTTAAATTTTTGATTTTTAAAAAATCTGAAATTTTGATATATTATTGGTATTGACGAAAGGAAAAAAGCTATTTCTGCTTTTATTTTTTGAGTACTCTGAATCGGAGTTATGCGCGGTTGAATTTTAAGGCTTTTTCACGTAGTTTTGGTAATGGTGGCAATGTTTTGTGAATAAGTGCCACAAATTTCATCCGACTTACGTATATTTTTGCAAGTAAAAAGGACAATAATTGAATAATTGAAATAAGTAAGTTTAAAATTAATAACTTTTCTCTTTTCCGCTAGGCGGCGCGTTTATTTCTGTCAATATCGCAGTATTTTGAAGGGATTGAATATTTTGAATATTTCGATCGAATCGAATCGAAACTAATCATTATATCAATTGTGTGTAATTGATTAATTAAACTAATAATGAGTGTGTTTTTTTTTCTATATTGGAGAAATCGGAGCGATAAAATAAAATTTGTATCAGATATATCGTATAATTTTTTCCTCCGATAATTAACGGTCAGATATAATAGTATATTATTGAATTAGGAGCTAAAGTCGTAGTTTTTGTGTTGAGTCTATAGTTTGGCGGCCGACCGTAGGGAGGCCGACAATTATAGACGAAACACAAAAAGTCACTTTAGCTCCGAATTCAATACACTATTTTTTCGGCAAACATTTAAATTTGTTTAAAAATATGAAATTAATGCATCAAATTTTTTAAAAATATGTTTTAGGTAATAAATTTTCTGAAATTAATTTTTTTTTATTTTTATTCATTAAAATGAACTGAAATGCATTCTGTTTTGAACAAATTAATAATATCATTTTATTTTACTTTACTCCGCCGTAAAAATATGAAAATTACTTTACAGCCGCCGTAAAAATATGAAAATTACTTTACAGCCGCCGTAAAAATATGGAAGTTACTTTACAGCCGCCGGCAGAAAAAGTAAAAATGACGTCACTTTTGCAGCCGCCGGCTAAAAAGTAAGACTTTAGCTACTCCCCAGCGGCAGTACAGTTAAACTTTACAGCCGTTAGCCGAAAAAATATATTCTCTGAGTTCTTTCCACCAAAAAAAAAAATAAAAAAAATTTATTAAATAAATAAAAAAATTTTTTTAAAAAATTTATTTTTATTTGTTTTTAATTGAAACTTTACATAAAATTTTTTTTACTTTAAACGATGACCTCCAGTTAGTAAAAGAAATATCTGTAATATTTGTAAAAGTTTTTAGAGAAAATATATGAACTATTTTCATTATTCATATTGTCAAATTTATCTACTAAAAACTTACAAAACGACATATCTAAATTTGACTGTGTAAAAAATAAACAAGATTGTAGTTATATATAGCATTTTACCAGTGTAAAAAAATTTTATTATTGTGTTCGCCTGTTATTATTCCATCTGTAGGCGAACACAATAATAACATTATATAACCCTGGTAAAAATGCTATATATAAATACAATCTTGTTTATTTTTTACACAATCAAATTTAGATATGTCGTTTTGTAAGTTTTTAGTTGATGAATTTGTAAATATTGTGACGATTATGGAAGACGATAGAACACAACAACAATGGAAAATCTTCAAGAAAATTCTCGTTAGAGAATTATCTTCGAGAAAATTCTTCTAAAAGAAATGTAAAAATCAATAAAACCAAATCAACGTAACCAAAGTAAACATTTAATAGGAAGTATTTGTTTTATCGAATAAGGATTGGTTAACAAAATAAAAATTGGTAAATAAAACAATTGAAAAGAATAGATTTCACACCTAGGTGTCAATATTTGAAGATCGTCTTATTGTTGATAAAGGAAGGAAAAAAAAGGTGTGTTCTAGAACATTACCGAAGCATCGAGGCTATTTCATGTAGTATATATAAAAGGTGTTTTTTGAGGATAGGAGTAGTATAAAATTGTTGGCGATACAAAAAGTATAAAAATTTAGCATTGATAAAGGCGAAGTAAAATTAACAGTGTTATAAGTAGAAAGTTAAAAGTGATATTGTGAACAAGTATAAAAGAATTATAAGTGGTGAAATATTGTTAGTACAAGAAGAACTGAAAGGGGAATAGTAATAGGAGAAATATTTTTATTGTAAAATCTTGGACGAATAAAATTATTACGTTTAGAAAATCCATTGTGTTTTAAATTTCCTGATTTAGCGATCGAACTAAATAATTGTAACTCGGCTAAAGTAACGTTACAACTGGTGTCAGAAGTGAAATTGGGAAATAAGATGTATTTGAATGGATTAAAAGTTCAAGATCTGAAGAGCGAATTGGAGAAAAGGAATCTTTCAACAAGGGGAACCAAGAATGAGTTGAAAGAACGATTAATAAAAGCTATGGAAGCAGCTGGATTAGATCGAGAAAAATATCGTTTTGGGCAAAAAGAAGCAGATGAAAATCCAGATGCAGGAAATATTGAAGATAAAGATGGTGCTGTTGAAGCAACGAGGCAAGTCGTACCAGCAAACAAGGACTTTGCACAGTTAATGTCTATGATGGAGCAAATGAGTTTCAACATGAGATCAGACGTTAAGGCAAATATGGAACTCATGAGTAATGAAATGAAAAAGTTAGATGTCAACATAAAGCAACAGTCTGCAAACATCGATCAACAATTAGCTGCAAGTCGAGAAGAAATAAAGCAGCAGTCCATTACCATCAATCAACAGTCTGCAAACATCGATAAACAATTGGCAACAAATCGAGAAGAAATGAAGCAAATAATGGAAGAAAAGATTCTTCAAATGTCTAACACATTCCATGGAGAGATCGAGAAAGTACAACAAGAAGTAAAGCACTTTGAACAAAAAGTTCTCGATGAAAACCAGAAAGTACAATCAATGGTTGTGAATTTTGAAAAAAGGCTTCAAGATGTTGAAATTAATGGTAAAACAATTCACGCGGTTCAACAAACACAAAACATGAAGTTAAAACCGCCCAGATACGATGGTACATCATCGTTTGGAATTATCAAATTCCAATTTGAAACAGCAGCTGATCAGAACAGTTGGAACGAAACAAATCGTGTGGCAGCTTTAATAGTGGCACTGAAGGGTGAAGCAGCAGAAACAATACAAGCAGTTCCAGAACAAGATCGAAGGATCTACAATGAGATAATGAAAGCTTTAGATCGCAAGTATGGTAGTGACCACAAGTGGGAGATATACAGACTTGAGTTGAAGGGTCGCTATCAGCGAATTGGAGAAAGTCTGCAAGAGTTTTCGTCTGCGATCGAACGTCTGGTACATATGGCACATGGAAATACATCACCAGACTATATGGAAAGAATGAAGATGCGTTCATCGACGGAATAAGAGATCCAGAGACGTGGAAGTCAGCTGTGATGACACCTAAAGCTACATTTGCTGAAACTATAGCTTGTGCGTTGACTAGTGAGACAGCACAAGCAATTGTCAAACCAACAATCAAAGTATGCCGTGTAGAAATTGAAAAAGAGGATAGTTTTAGGCCCCAAAGAAGATTCAACGGTAGAATAAGATGTTGGGTATGTGACAAACTTGGTCACATATCGCGAAAATGCAGAGGGGTCAGACGAAAACGGGGAAGACCAACATCACCCATGAAACGGAGATCATCTGAAGAAGAAGTTCAAACGAGAGAGGTCGAAACAGTTAAACTGGAACGAGTCAGCTTTGAGGGGTGTAAGCTGGCTCCCACAACCGAATGCCCCATAATCTCCATCCCTATTTCAAGAATCGCAAGGAATGGTGACAGTCTAACGATTGCAGCTGAAAGTGATGACAACAACTGTACCATTACACTAGATACTGGAGCAACTCGCACAATAGTCCGTACAGATTTACTAAAAGGGGAATTACAAACAGCAGAAAAATATAGAATACAAACAGCAACAGGGGAAAGTGCAACTATCAGGGGAAGCAAAATTGCTGATATAAAAATAGGAAATACGCACTTTCAGCATGAAGTTCTAGTGGCAGACATCGTTGATGAAGTAATTCTGGGCATGGACTTCATGGGGCCGAATGGATTTGTAATAGACGCTGGAAATGGAGTACTCAAGTATGGTAACGTAGAGTTGGCTCTTCAGATGAATGGTGCAGAATCAAGCATTATATTGGAACATCGCGAAAAGCTGTCACCTAATACCGAAGCAATCGTCTGGGAAAGTGCACATGGAGATGCAGATGCATTGTAAAGAAGGCCATGCCAGATGGAATGCAAGCACTGTAATCGGGTGGAAGTAAGGAAAACATTATTGATGTCAGACTTCTGCAAGTGCTTCCTAGTGAAGACTGGACACCTTAAGTAGTAAGGAAGGAGCAACTGGAAGATCCTAGCTTAGCACCAATAATAAAGTTCAAGGAAAAGGGAGAAAAACCTACATGGAGTGAGATTGCGGATAAAAGTCAAACATTGAAGGCATATTGGGCACAATGGGACAGCCTCTGTATTGAAGATGTATACTTGAAAAGAATTTGGGAAAGTCCTGACGGATCAGTTAAAGACTCAATGATTGTAGTTCTCAAAATAAGAATACCTCAAGTATTAAAGGAGTATCATGAAGGAATCAGTGGTGGTCACCTGGATATTAAGAAAAATCTTGCTAAAATACGGCGTAGATTTTATTGGTCAGGAGCAAGCCGGTAATGGAATGGTGTCAAGCATGCGATCAATGTGCGGCTGCAAAGGGACCTGCAAGAAGAAGTCGTGGTAACATGAGGCAGTATAATGTAGGAGCACCATTCGAGAGAATTGCAATGGATGTAGCTGGACCATTTCCGACTTCTGATAACAACAACAAATATGTGCTAGTTATAATGGATTATTTTAGCAAATGGCCAGAAGTGTGTGCAATACCACACCAAGAAGCAACAACGATTGCTGAAGCAGTAGTTAGCAATTGGATAAGTCGCTACGGAGTACCGATGGAGATTCACACAGATCAAGGAAGAAATTTTGAATCTACCATATTTCAAGACATCTGTCAGATACTTGGAATTAATAAAACTAGAACAACTGCTTCACATCCCCAATCAGACGGCATGGTGGAAAGATTTAATGCTACTCTTGAGAAATATCTAGTAAAAGTAGTAAACAAGAATCAACGTGATTGGGACCGTCATATTCCGTTATTCTTGATCTGCTTATAGATCAGCAGTGCATGATACAACCAAAACGACGCCAGCTACAACCATTTTTGGAAATGATTTACGGCTACCTGGTGATCTGAAGTTTGGGATTATTCCACCGTCAACATTATGTGTCCAAGATTATGTTAATAAACTTCAAAAAGAACTAGAGGAGGTACACACGTTTGTAAGACAGAAAGCACAGATCTCCAGTGATCGAATGAAGGCTCGGTATGACATTCGCGCAAACAACAAGGGATTTGAGGAAGGACAACTAGTGTGGCTACACAATCCACAGCGGAGAAAAGGGTTATCTCCAAAACTACAAACATCTTGGGAAGGACCTTATGCCATCATAACAAAATTAAACGATGTCGTTTATCGAATAAAGAAAGGTCAACGAGCGAAACCAAAAGTCGTTCATCTAGAAAGATTAGCACCCTACAGAGGAGGAGATTTAGATTCTATTCGGGACGAACAGAAATAAGTGTTGGGAGAATGTGACGATTATGGAAGACGATAGAACACAACAACAATAGAAAATCTTCAAGAAAATTCTCGTTAGAGAATTATCTTCGAGAAAATTCTTCTAAAAGAAATGTAAAAATCAATAAAACCAAATCAACGTAACCAAAGTAAACATTTAATAGGAAGTATTTGTTTTTTCGAATAAGGATTGGTTAACGAAATAAAAATTGGTAAATAAAACAATTGAAAAGAATAGATTTCACACCTAGGTGTCAATATTTGAAGATCGTCTTATTGTTGATAAAGGAAGGAAAAAAAGGGTGTGTTCTAGAACATTACAGAAGTATCGAGGCTATTTCATGTAGTATATATAAAAGGTGTTTTTTGAGGATAGGAGTAGTAAAAAATTGTTGGCGATACAAAAAGTATAAAAATTTAGCATTGATAAAGGCGAAGTAAAATTAACAGTGTTATAAGTAGAAAGTTAAAAGTGATATTGTGAACAAGTATAAAAGAATTATAAGTGGTGAAATATTGTTAGTACAAGAAGAACTAAAAGGGGAATAGTAATAGGAGAAATATTTTTATTGTAAAATCTTGGACGAATAAAATTATAACGTTTAGAAAATCCATTGTGTTTTAAATTTCCTGATTTAGTGATCGAACTAAATAAATGTAACTCGGCTAAAGTAACGTTACAATATTATCATTTATATTTACAAGCGTAGAAAAAATAGCGTTTTCTACGCGTGGTAAAAACGTTTTTGCGTTCCTCAACTTATTCCACTCGACGCTATCGCGGCTCGTGGACAAGCCGTTCAGTCACGCAAAAAGAGACGTTTTCACCACTTGTATAAAAATCTACTATTTTTTATAAAAATACAAATATTAAAGTTTTTCGTGACGTATTTATTAATAATTTTTTTTGGTTTAGTATAAAATAAAATAAAATAAAAATATAATTTTCCTAGACGCGTTTCGACTAATGATTTGTCATTATCAATAGGAAGGCGAGTTAAAACTAAACTGAATGCTAAGACAATTATTTGTTGTGGTGTAAGATTAGATTTGATTTTATTGCCGTTTCGTAGAGTTCGTTGTTTTTAATGGTTATAGTACGGGAGGTAGCGTTGCATTTGAAAGAGTCATATCATACCGACTGAAAATACCAACAAATTATAGTTTCCCTCTACTACATAAGATTTCTAGACGTCAGCTGCTAGCCGGTGAGCCAAATGTAACAGCATGCGAAAGTCGGCAAAAAAAAAATGTTAGTCCGAGTGTGGTCTAGTACAGTATAAGTTTGTAATTCTGAGAAACAATTGGTTTTTTGGTGCAACGTTGCCATAGATTTCGACTAGTTGATTTAGTTTCGGTTGTGCTATACTGTTGAAACGTATTAGGTCAAAATGTCTGCGAAAACGAATCAAAATTTGTATATTTTGTTGTAAAAAAAACGAACTGCTTCATACATTTTCATACAAAAGGTATCTAGAAATGTGTAAAATTATTCTGGAAATACGTAAAAAATCATATATGTCCATGAAAGACGCTAAAGTGCCAGTGAATATAAACGATAAACAAAAATATCATTCAAAGTGTTATCGGAAATTTACAGCATTGCCAAAAAAACATCGTGTTGTGTCTGGGCCATCACCTCACGAATCAAGGTAATCTTAAAACGGTAAGGGATGTATTGTTCGAGGTCTATATTTGCCTTCTCAACCAGGGTATATATAGATTTTTTAATACTAACACTAGTTATGTTATTTGATTTTATTTTATTTTGATATTAGTTATTTGCCGTATTTTTAAAAACGTATTTTAAAATATCAAGTAGCCTGGAATTTTAGTTTAATACTAATAAAATGAAAAAAGTGAATGTAATCATAAGTATACTTAATAATAAGTATACTTTTAAGTGGTTTGATGGTGATCAAGACCCACCAACAATAACTGGTGTTACAATTATCGATGAGAATCCTACAGGTATTTATTTATACCTTCTATAACATATGGAAAAAAAATGTTGATATAGATGTAAGGTTTGCACTATTCACTTTTACAGAAAACTTCGGAAGCGATGAAATATCAGATACCAAAAAAGATGATGCAGACGAATTTGAACCGGCACAAATTGTCATCATATGACAGCTTCGATGAAAGTTGCAAGGAAAATGATGCCTGACAAAACCGACGCCACAGAAGAATTAAACGAATAAATAAATTTATATGTTCTAAACGTAAATATAAGCTTCCTTGTGTATTTTTAAAATTCCTTAATAAAATAGAAAATAAGATTTTCAAAAATTAAAAAATATTTTAAAAAAAGTATGAAAAATTTATTAAAATGATGTTTAAGTTATAATATACCCTACTGTGCGTATATTAAATTAATATAATACTGATTAAAATTCATATAAAAAGTAATTTCATTTTATAAAAATAAATAAAAATGATCATCAGCTGTACGTCTGTAAGTGTAAAGATCGATAGTTTATTTGCCAAAGTGACTATGCTGAATTGAGATGCACTGAGCGCGCAGCATGTTATGAGGCTGGCTGACGGTCTTTCCCCCGTTAAAAATACAGCTGACGGTTTTCTTTATTATTTTAAAAGTATGAAAATTTAGCTGCATGAATTTCGTAAGATAAAATGAATTTATATTTATAAGTTTTCAGATTGGTTCATATACGTGACTGACGTATAACCCACCCTCGTCAATACAGCTAACATTTATTTCTTTGTTAAAAATGATCTGAAATATCATCTCACAAATTTTGGAACGGTATGAAAATACTCGGACCAAACTTTTTTTACCGACTTTCGCATGCTGCCACCTATAACTCCACCGCGGGTCCGACGACTGACACTCACTTTGTTAATATATGAACATTGAACAACCCTCAAAATGAAAATTATTCGGTATAAAATTCCCACAAAAAATGTAACGCTACCTCCCGTACTATAAATATATATAATTTTATTTATTTTTGAAGTCAAAACTTCTTTAGGCGCACCACCTACAGATTTTTCCGTAGGTAGTAAGTTAGTCTGATCCGTCATGCTTGAAAGTGAAATGCTAAAAGTAATAATAAATAATAATCTATCTATCATTTCTTAACGTTTCAAATTGCGTTGTGGATATCGTGCTCGACTAATGTGCAGTAGGTAGTGAGTTCAATCCCTGGTGTAGTACATATTTTTTTTTTTGTTTTTTTTTTAAATTCTTATTAAATACCATTAAAATTATTTTTTTTATTTATGAATTCATAAAAATAATTAAAATTTCTTTATACGAATTTTAAAAAATTGATCTATAACGCAGTTTTTTAAAGTTATATTGCTACCGTCTTTTGCAATTTGCATTCGAGTCATCATGCTAAATAAATATTGAATATATATAAAATTGAAAGTATGTATGGATGTTTATTCTTTATGCATTAATACATTAATCATCATGAAAATATATGAAGTTGTTGTGTACGCTTAATTTGCTTTTTATTTAACTATCGTTTTAAACGGTAGATTGCTTTGATCAATTTTTTTTATTGAACATAGACTTTATGAAATTAAAAATAACGTAAGAAGGATAGTATAACCTGAAACAATTACATTTGTATATCAAAATTAGATATATTGGAATTTTATCATCTTCACTAAATATGTTGTCGGTTTGGAATTGTATGTAATGCATGTTTCTAAAATTAAGTGAAGACTTAATACTTGTAACTTGATGAAATCGATTATATCGATTTAAAGCTCACAGTTACGAGACGGAAATCGCATAAATTCTATACAAAGAAGCATAGCTTATGTATGATCAAACATGAAAGGCAATCATGATAAATAAAATAATTAAAATGGTGGCACTTAGCCGATAGTGATTTGCAAACGGTAACAATGAGCATTAATAAAAATGAATTTGCTTAGCTTTCCGCAAAAAGACTTGTAAAATTTAATCTTGTTGATCTATGGGTGTGACAACCATGCGTACTTTAGTCCCTGCTATTGGCATATGAGTGCTATTTTGACAATTATTTGGTTTACATTTAGGTTAGTGTGCGTATTTAGCGGTTTATCGTTCTGACTTGTTTCTCATTTATTCTACTAATACGATTCTACTAATACTAATACGATATCAATTGATTGCGATTGCCAATGAAGTTTTCACTTCTTCCGTGCGATCTTAAGCACACTTTCTGTTTTTTTTTTCTTTTTTTTGTTTTACTTTAATGTTTTTTTGGTATAAACTATAATTATAATAATTCAAGTCTTTTACGAAACCATCTTATTAACTAATTAAAAACCAAGTCGCGAAAGAAGTCTATATAAGATGATTAAAATTATATTTTTATTTATAAAATAAAAAAACAATATCACTTCATGAAAAAATACCACAAAAACTAAATAAAAACAATAAATATTATCTATATAGAATATCCATCATGTATACGACAGTTATTTTTACCAATAACAGCTGAATTCTGACATTGTTCCCCACGCATTGTTAAGGCATTACACTGGATTCGATTCTTCAAACCACTGTTGAACGGCGTAGAGCTTTTAAAAAGATGACTTGGAATTGGTGTCAAACTTCTTGGTGTATTTAATGATGTATTTATTGGTGTATCTACACGCGTTGGTAGAACTTTATTTCGATATTTTCGATACAACGATGGTTGCAGTTGGGGCTTGTTCTTTTAGCTGATCTAGTTTTTTTAGTTGATTTCTTAATACTAGTCTTGAGATACCGTTTGCAATTGTAAATTAAATTAATGTTAGAGTTATCAAATCAATTGAAAAGAATTCAAAGTATTTTCCAACAAAATTTAGCGGAAGTAAAACCATAAAAAATAAGCGTGTCAATACATCGGGATTGATAAACGATAAAATCATCATTCCATAAAATAAATATCCAATAAACGTTAATATTAACATAATATTATTAATATCAGCTTCTGAACTTCCAGTTTTTGCTGTAATCCAATTAAAAATTTTATCCAATTCGTTATGTATACACTGTTCATAATTTTGGCTAAAGACGAGATTGTAGAATTTAATTGTTGGAATTGTTTGAATAATCATAGTGCTATAGTGATTCATTGTGCTAGTATTCATTGATCATGTGACGTCCGGTCTTTCTTAAGGATTAAAGTCCATGTATAGAGTTATACGAAAGTTCATTACTTCGAGCAAACAATAGCGTGCCATCACTAAGGAATATTCCATAACTAAGATTTAAAAAAATTACAAATTACAAATCAACAAAACCTGATCCTTTCATGCGAATTTGATATTACTTAGTTTTCTACAGGATACCGTGTTTTCATTGAATAATCCTCGTAAATATTAAGATCTCGTAATACCGGGATTTTCTTTCGTTAAACCCAGGATTTCGGAATCATAAAAATATGTAGTGGCTCAAGAGCCCGTGATTGCAATCGCTAGTCACAATCGAAATCGGATCGAGCATATAAATAAAATAGTTAATTTATTAATAATAAAAATTTAATTGTAAAATTCAATAACAAAGAATTTTATTTACAATTATTCATCATGTTTTGCCAAGTACCAGCGGTAAAATCGATCTACTTTAAGTATAATGAAGTACAGCTTTATATTTAATTAAATAGATAAAGATTTTAGCCCTCAACTACTGATATTTAATTTTGTTTGAATTTTTTTCCTGTCGGTTGACAGCGGTTAACCGGTTATTTTGAAAATTAACTATTCGATAACCGGATATTAAAAAGTCGAATAATTGCCATCTCTAGTTCTCTGGTATGATATAGACCTTCTACATTACTGTTTTATGTATGCAAATATAGTGAAAAATGTAAACTCCACTAGAAACATTGCAGAATAAAACATAACATGACATACATGCGGGTAGATTTAGAGAATATACTGAATATGTACAATCATTCCAAAAATGCAATACAAATAAAATCGAATCCTTTGAAATTTCTAACTAACCTCTAATCATATGTAAACTTATTTACCATAACATAAATATTTTTTTTAAATAATTTATTTATTATAACTCATCTGTTACTAAATAATCTTCATATTAATTAAAATCGGTTACAAAAACTCAATTTGTTTAGTTAAATATTCGCTGTTTCATTAACTGTATAAAATTTTGATTTCCAAAAGAGAATTTTCTAAACAAAACCATAATTTACCCCTCCAATATATTCACCACATCTTAAAATATAACCATAAATGGATTGTATCTTGACTATTGCTATTTTAATCCAGATGTCGCTTAAAGCAGTTTATCATATACAATATTTCAATTCAAAATCATTTTGGATTTTTTTTCTTTTTATTATTTTGTGGTTATCATTTTTAGTAATTTCACTTTCGGACGTATCAGATTTAAAATTGCTAAATTTCATTGGAGAGTATTTAAAGCTTAATTTAAAGAAATTAATTGTTCATTTTAGGATAGACTAAAGAAAAGATTGAAATACTAGCTAGATAACATCTCATTTTATCTCAATTCCGGTCGGTTCGGGAATCAACAAGTTTTTTTTATTCATTAGTTGGACAATGGACATGGGCATGTTTAGCACACTAAATATGAAATATTCCTTATTTAGACTCATCAAATATCGACAGATACCATGTGAACTAAGGAAGAATGAAGGATGGGAAAAAATCAAAAGGAAGGATATAGGATACGGAAATAGCTAGGTTAGTTGTTTTAAATAGCGATTGACATTTTCTTTAAATGTCTGAGGGGCGAATTCGTCAGGGAAAACAGTTCAATAATCTGGTAACCCTAATAATCGTTCGGCAATAATCGTTCTGAAAAGAAAATGTTCTACAACAGGATATCTAAACAGAAAATGGGTGGGACATTTCTGAAGTTCGTATGTTTATCGGTTGTACTGCACACACGATGGGAGGATGTTTTGGATTTCTCTAAAGGATAAGTCATAGAAATTGTATTATAGTAGATTGACAGTTCGGGAACATTTCTTCGGTGTTGGAGTAAATCAAGTTGATCAGTTAACGCATGATTATTAATCAACCGTATTGCCTTTCTCTACCCAACGTCTAGACATTTGATTGTTAAGCATGACAACAAAATTCCATACATGAGCGAATAAATGACTTGTAGATTAACAAAGGCTACTCACAGTTAAAACACTTCTTACATCGGCTCAAGAATCCTTTTTGCATTGCGGTTTTTGCTAGACAAAACACATGTTTGTTCCATTTCCTGTTACTTTCAATGACAACTCTGATAAGTTTAATCTATTTAACCTCATGTAATTCCTCATTATTTATTTATAATAATAGGGAAGTTTTAATTTCGTTCCATCTGTGAAAGGCGACATAATTTGGTTCTAGCTGGGTTAAACTCAACAAGGTTGGTCTCTTCCCATTGCATTTTATTGCTCTAGGTCTTCGTTGATGGAATTAATTATCAATTCTCGTTCGTTGGTAGCTGCGGCACGAGATTGACTTTTTAGAAATGAATGGCAGGAATGTAATGTGCTGTATTCAGCAAAACTATGAATTGAATGCACTGAAGAGATAAGTAAATCGTTTATGTATACAACAAAACAAGGTTGGTGTAAGTGCAGAGCCTTGGGAACTCCAGCATTCGTTGGTAAATTATTGAATGTAATGCCATCTAAATTGGTGACCTTGAAAAAAACTATGAATTCATGATACAGTAAGATTCTCTTTTTTTTTAGCCTTTATCTCCATTTATGAGCATAGGGCGTCTACTAGACTGGACCATGTAACTCTATTTGGGGTAATCACTTTTAACTCTCCCCATGTCTTGCTAATTTGTTATGTTTTTATTAGCACCGTTTTCTTCCAACTCATTGCTGGCCTATCCCTTCTTTTGCCTTGTGGATTCCTCCCTAGGGACATCCTTGTAACATCCTCAGCTGTTTTGCTCAGTGTGTGTCCTTTCACGGATGGATGCATTCCAGATCTTATGCAGCATGCTGAAGGTATTTGTGGCTTTGTTAATGCGCTGATTTATATCTTCTATGTTTGTTGTTTTCTGTGGGAAGATGAAAATCTTTATAGAGTTTGGAAAACACGCACTTTTCATGTGTTTCGGATTCTTACCGACTAAAACTATCTCCCCCTTTCACTTACCTATTCCATCCCCACGGTTTCACCAATTAAGGTATTCCTTCGCAGGGCAGGTGTTAGTTTATAACTTTAACACTTTCTTCTTTTTCACTTTTTTTAAGGGTAGTTAAGCATTGCTGCTTCTCATTTACTCTGATTTGTTTCACAAATTTTGTTATGAAGTTGTTAGCGGTGTCCCAGCACTCTTGCAATACTAGCATTTATTCAACGGGACCATGTGGAGTTAACACTCTTCCCATTTGCTATTCCACTTCGATACATTCTTGCTGGAATCTTACACATTTCATGAGCACATGCTTTGAGTTTTTGAGTTAACATCACAAAAGAGGTAAGCTGGAACCCAAACGTGTTTGTTTTTCCATAGATAGTCTCTAAAGCATGCATGTCCAGACAATAATAGCTTAGGTTTTTGTTTATACTTATTGCAGCCAGTGGCGTAGCTAGCATGGGTGGCACCCGGGGCGGATATTGTGGTGTCACCCCAAAAATAAAAACTGTCAATAATAATAAAAAGCCGATAAACGTAATTTATAATTTTTTTTAATTAATACAAATGAGCATTATTATTATAAGCCCGCAAGTAATTTTTAACTAATTTTAATTTGCTGAAACTCCTCTCACACGAAGCCACTAATACGCAAATAGTCATAAATAACTTTAGTGCGACCGTAAGATTCGGAAGAAATTCTAAAAAATCCCATTCTACGATGAATTTCAAAAAGTCTAGGTACACCCAGTTAGAAACTGTAACATTGGTCGCTTTTAAATGCCTCCTCACCCTTTGTATCTCTATGAGGAGTTCTATTGCCAATACCGCATCATAAAAACCAGTAAATTTTGATACCGATAATTTTAACTCTTCACTGTTCGCCAAAAGCTAAGTGTTTTTCTGCACAACCTCGAACAATGAAGCTAAATCTTGAACTGACTTCAGTCTAGTTCGAAGTTCAACACTGAATCGGTCAAGACATTCCAACATGTCCTTTTTAAGTTGAGCTCTCAGTGTTAGTTTTTGCGTTTTTATGACGAATTCGGCTTTCCATTGGCTGGTCATAGTCCTCCGATTTTTTCGCAGCAAAATCTATTGCCTCTTCTACAATGAGACTTCGTCATAAATTGACTCTATTTTTGTAGCTAATTGATCAATATTCAAGCCCGTGCTTTGCAATCCAATCTGAGCACAGATATTATTTCTCTTAGAATATCATTCCAAAACAAAAGATAGCAAAGAAACGAAAAATCACATGCTGCATTGATAAGGTTCTGTGCAGCGCCTCTAGTGTCTACATTTTCTTGTTGATCACTTAACTTCTCAATTTCAGCCACAATCCCATCAAAGTTTTCGGCCAATACTTTTACTGCAGCATAATGAGCACTCCAATGCGCTGTTAAGAGTATTTTAACAGTTGCTTTGTTGTGTTTAGCAAGTACTTCCCAGCGGCTAGTCGAAGCAGAAAAACATGTAAAAATGGCTTCCACTGACGAGTGTTGGCCGTATAAATTAATTGAATGATCTTTGCAGCCCACAAAAATTGCTTTGTTATTTTTTGCTTTAATAATAGCTTGCACTTCTCCATGTATACTACTCATAACAGCTGCATTATCATAACCTTTGGGAGCGACAATTCATAACATCTATACCATCATTTTCAAGATTTTACACTGAAAAAAACATGTCCTATTTCCAATCGAAATGCAGTTGTCTCAACTTCACCGTGCGGGCAGATATGGCGAATCGAAATACGAGATTGATTCAACAACCGTACAATGATAAGCCGATGCAGTTGAGACAATCACATGAAATATTTATGTGAAAATAAAATATAGTTCAATTAATCTCAAATACTTAAATTTTAAAATGACAAATTCATGATATAAGGCCAAAGAAATATGTTTTCATGGAAATAGTTATTAACTTTATTCAACTACTGTTATATTGGATAGCACTTTATATTTTAATTACACCTCATTCTGTTATCAGGAAAATGTTACTGAGTACTGAGTAGTTGTCCCAATCACGGTGAAATTGTTTGTAAATATCTTTTCTTTGCATGAATAATAAACTGCCATCTTCGAGATGAGGTTATCATTTCATTACTTCAATTTTTTTTTCAGTGTAAGAATTTCATCGCTTAAATCAGCGGCTTTTTTCCACGTAAAGGAAAAAATCCAAGGAATACTTCCTTGATTTCCACTTTACTACCATCAATTTTCACATAACGAATCACTTCTGACATTTGATCAATATGCGAAATGTCAGGTGTGCTATCAAACATAATTCCAAAATATTTAACCGATTTAATTTCGTTGACAAGCTTAAACTTTACGTGGATCGCTAAAACATTTATGAACTCATTTTGTATATCTGGTGACAAATATGATACTTTTGGTGATTTACCATGCTCCAAATTCAAAATGTGTTCTTTTAACACTACATCATACTTTGACAATCGTTTGGTTAGTTCTAAGAAATTGCCTTTATTTGAAGAACTTTGTCCTTCATCATGTCCATGAAATGCTGGGTTTTGTTTAGATAAAAACAAAGTTATATCCAATAATCTTGATAAAAGATGTTTCCACTTCTGTTTTTTATTATAAATTAATTGCAAGGCTGCGTCTCGTATCGTTTTATGAATTTTTAACCTCATTTCCAAAGTTTTCCACTTTTCAAAATTCTCCAGATGTTCATTTGAAGTTTCATGCTCGGCCACTTTGGGATTTAGTTTCCACCGCTTCTGATATCCAGTAGTAAATGTTGATTTTGTATTATTATTATTGGTGACAGCAAATACACGACAACAGAAGCAATACAGGACGCAAGTTATTATTTACAGAAGAATAAACAATCCATGGCCGTAGAATTTTTTCACCATTATTCCTCATTTTATAAAACCATTCTTTAGAAAGATGGCGAACATCACCTTTTATGTCTAACCCGTGTCTAGATACAGTAACAAACGACCCTTCTCTATTTTGAAAATGTTCACTTTCTTTTTTTATGATTTCAATGCGAACATTACCAGAGACGAGTATATTCCAATGTGATACATCTCTTAAGTCCCGAAGTGATTCACCCATGCAAATACTGTCTTCGATAGTAGAAGCATTAGCGGCATTATCACTGTCATTTTCATTATTCCTTTCTAATTCGTCATCATAGGTTATCATTATTAATTCTGTATTGTTGCTGTTACTTTCCGAAAATGAGCCAATATTCTCTGAAACATTCGTTGCATCAACGTGATAATCAGTTTCTTTTGACATATCTATAGATTTGGTCTTTCTCTGCTGGAACCAACTTTTTCTTTAAAAAGTATGAACTCCTCGTGGCATTTTTATTTTTTGGGATATTTGCTAAACGAAATCTAAAAAAATATTTTTAATTATAGTATAGGTATCAGCAAAGCATTAATTCTAAATATATTTGTAGGATACATAATAGATACATAGTTCATAATAAGTACACTGTGTTAACGACTAAATACACCGCCAAGAAAATTAATTTATTTAAATTTCCTTGTAACAACTTATATTAAATAATATTTGATAAAATGGAATATACAAATCATAGCCTAATATTATAAGAAACTATTTAAAAAAATATAAGTATGAAATCCTAAAAGATATTTTATATAAAGAATTGAAACCAAAATTAAATATCCAATTAGAATCATGCTCAATAATTTACAAAATCAAATGTGATTTTTGTGAAAAATTTTACATCGGGAAAACCGGAAAATGTTTTAAAGACTGATTTAAGGAATACCTTCCTAAGAAGAAAAATAAACAAAACTTAAATTTTATTTTTGCAAACCATTTACAAAGTTAATAACAATAGCTACACCACTTTTAAAAAAAAATTGAAGGCTTTACATTTATGTAGCCAAGGATCTTTAAAATAATCTCAATAATCATGAGTTTGAAATTTCCAAGGGATTTAAAACCCAACAAAATGTAATTTTAAATGATAAACTTTCATTTAATTCAAATATATAAATATATAAAACTGAAAACAAACAGTTTGAGTATGTATCAACCTACAAAAATTTGCAAAACTGCAGTAATTGCATAACTGCCATTTTATTCTACAGCAATTATTTTTGTGTCCATTGAAAAACGATCTATTTCAATTTATTCTTTGAGTTTCAAGATAAAGGAAAAAAAATTATTTTGAGATCATTTACAAACACGGTAATTTGATTGTTTGTTAGTTTCCTTAGGTGTTTGCAATTAATTTGTTTGAAATGTAAAACATATTGTTACGTTTTTCTAGCCTTACTTCGAATTGGCCTAACTCACAATTCGATAAACGCAATTCCCAATCTCTTTCTGAGTTCGATCACTGATTAGTAAGCAAACACACCAGGTTTTATTAAGTATTCAACACCTTAACTGTTCCACAACAACAGGAAAACAATACAGCAAACAATATTCCCAACTAGAATATTCTTCCAACAGCTTCGAAACTCCAACGGTTTATTGTAGAAATTTCCAATTCACAACGTTCAAAATAATACACAAAATATTTCTATTTAATAACACTTATAACTTTATTTACAAAAACTTTACACAAAAACTAATTTAAAGATCACTTTTATAATTTTTATCTTCACAATCGCAGGTTTAAAATAAACTAATTAAAAACTACAAGAATTAATTTTCTTATATACCTTCTGCTTAATCTCTAGAAATTTCTAGGTAACTTTTTAGAAACCTTGAGAAAATATTAGAATATTCGATTATTTTACGTTACGTTGATTTGATTTATAAAATCATAAAACAAATAGACCTTAATTCTAAGAACATGTACAACAACAACAACACTATTTCATTCACTTTCGGTTGTGTTTTGTTGATTTTATTTTCCTGGAAGTGACCGTAATCGTTTAGATCTTTCTGTAATCGTCTAGATTTTTCTGCAATCGTAACAATACCCTCCACTTAAGCCTGTTCGTCCCGAACAGGATCTAGCTCTCCTTTGTATAAGGCCAATCTTTCCAAATGTACTACTTTCGCTTTGCCTCGATGGCCTTTCTTAATTCTATAAACTACGTCATTTAACTTCGTTATAATGTTGTAAGGTCCTTCCCATGCAGCTTGCAGTTTTGGTGATAACCCTCGTTTTCGTTGTGGGTTGTGTAGCCATACTAATTGTCCTTCTTCGAAACCTTTATTATTAGATCGTATATCATATCGGGCTTTCATTTTATCACTGGTCAGTTGTATCTTCTGCCGAACAAGATTGTGAATATCCTCAAGGTTCTTCCTGATTCGGTTGACGTATTCTTGCGCAGACAATGATGTTGATGGTACCGCTCCAAATTTGAGGTCACCAGGAAGTCTTAAATCACTTCCAAAAATAGTTTGAGCTGGTGTCATGGTCGTGGTGTCATGAGCTGCTGATCTGTATGCCATCAAAAATAAAGGAATGTGTTGATCCCAGTTACGTTGATTCTTACTGACCACTTTTGCTAGAAATTCCTCCAAAGTAGCATTGAATCTCTCAACCATCCCATCTGACTGTGGGTGTGAAGCTGTCGTCCTGGTTTTGTTAATCCCCAGCATCTGACAAATTTCCTGGAATACAGCTGACTCGAAGTTCCGTCCCTGATCGGTGTGGATCTCCATAGGAACTCCATAGCGGCTAATCCAATTATTTATCACAGCTTCAGCGATGGTGGTTGCTTCCTGGTTGGGAATCGCACACACTTCCGGCCACTTACTGAAGTAGTCCATGATCACAAGCACATATTTATTCTGACTATCCGTTGTTGGAAATGGTCCCGCTACATCCATTGCGATCCTTTCAAATGGAGCACCTACATTGTATTGCTTCATTTTCCCATGACTTCTTCGTGCGGGTCCTTTCACTGCCGCACATTTATCGCATTTTTGACACCACTCCACAATTGATTGCCGAGTCCCCGACCAGTAAAACCGTTGTCGTATTTTTGCAAGAGTTTTGTTGATCCCAAGATGACCTCCACTCGTTCCTTCGTGATACTCCTTAAGTACTGCTTCTATTTTCGCTTTTGGTACCACTGTAAGGGATTGCTTTATCTTGCCATCTGAGCTTTCCCATACTCTCTTTAAACATCCATCCTCTAACTGGAGACTGTCCCATTGCGCCCAGTACGCCTTCAAAGTTGGAGTTTTATCAGAAATTTCTCCCCATACTGGTTGGCAGCCCTTTTCCTTGAACTCGATGATGGGTGCAAGATCCGGATCTTCTAATTGATCTTTTCTTATGGCTTCAGCAGTCCATTCATCGTCAGGTAGCACTTGTAGTAATCGTACATCGATGATGTTCTCCTTATTTTCTTGACGACTGCAATGCTTGCATTCAACTGGACAGGGTCGTCTCGATAATGCATCAGCGTTCCCATGTGCAATACCCTTTCGATGTTCAATGTCTAAATCGTACGCCTGCAACCGTTCGATCCAGCGTGCTACTTGTCCCTCTGGATTTTTGAACTGGAGTAGCCATCTTAACGCACCATGGTCAGTTCTAAGATGAAATTTCTGACCATACAAGTATTTATGAAAATGTTTGACGCATTCCATAATGGCCAATAACTCCTTCCGGGTAACACAATAATTTCGCTCCGGCTTTGATAACATTTTCGAGAAATAAGCTATCACCTTTTCCTGACCATCTATATTCTGCGACAAGACTCCTCCTATACCTTCATTACTGGCATCAGTATCCAAAATAAACTGAACATTTGGTATAGGATAGGACAGAATTGGAGCCGTACATAATCTCTTTCGGAGCTCCACAAATGCTTGTTCTTGAGGTTCATTCCATTCAAATGCCTTATCTTTTCTGGTTAACTCATGCAGACTTTTGGCAACGTTGGCGAATCCTGGCACAAACCGTCTGTAGTATGTGCACAATCCAAGGAAGCTTCGTAGTTCATGTTGGTTCTTTGGTCTTGGCCAGTTCATAACTGCTGCAATCTTGTCAGAATCTGTATGAATTCCCATTGCCGTAACCTTGTGTCCCAAATATTTTACTTCTTCCTTGAAAAGTGAACACTTTTTGGGACTTAACTTTAAACCGGCTGCTTGCAACCTTTCCAGTACCTCCGCCAAGTTCCTCAAGTGGTCATCAAAGTCTTTTCCCATGACGATGATGTCATCCAAATATACAAGGCATGTTTTCCAATGCAAGCCTTTTAGTACCCGTTCCATTAATCTCTCGAAAGTTGCGGGCGCGTTGCATAACCCAAATGGCATGACATTAAATTGCCATAGTCCATTACCTACACTGAACGCCGTTTTCTCCCGATCTTCCTCCGCAACTTCCACCTGCCAGTAACCACTCTGCAGATCCAGTGTTGAAAACAATCTTGAACCCGATAATGTATCCAGTGTATCATCAATCCTAGGCAATGGGTAGCTATCCTTCTTAGTAACTATGTTTAGTTTCCTGTAGTCAACACAAAATCTCAAGCTTCCATCTTTCTTGCCAACTAACACCACAGGTGAGCTCCAGGGACTGTCTGAAGGCTCAATTACACCAGCTTCTTTCATGTCTCTTACCATTTTATCTGCTTCCTCTCTTTTAGCCAATGGTAATCGTCTTGGTGCTTGGCGTATCGGCTTTTCTGCTCCGGTGTCAATACGATGTTTTACCATATTGGTTCTGCCATTCCCTTCAGGTGTACTACAGAATACAGACTTGTGCCGCTCCAACAATTGACGTGCTGCTTTCTTCTGTTCTTCTGAAAGCCCTTCTGTCCATTTCTGCACAAGTTGCTCCATTTCTGCCTTTTGTTGTTTTGTGTTGACCGAGCAATTGATGTTTTTCTGCTCGCACTTTATTATTTTAGCTACCTCTTCACATTGTCCTATGATTGATCCTTTCTTCATTGTTTTCTGGGTATCTGACAGATTTAAAACTCTTACTGGTATTTTGTAATCAGCATCCGATCTAACTAAGGTTTTCCCTATAACGACTTCTTTACAATTTTGATGTTCTTCTTTGTTGGCCTCCACAACCCACAACCTGGGTGACCCAGAACCTCCTTCCAATTTTCCCCAAATGATTGTTTCTGATTGGGGTGGCAGCTTTTCTCTGTGATCCAATATTATTCGACGGACACAATTTGAATCTTCACCATTAAACTGGAGTGGCAACTCAACATTTCCGTAAGTGAGTACTCCTTTGCCAGCATCAATAACGAATCCATTTGGCCTCATGAAGTCCATGCCCAGGATGACTTCATCCACAATGTCAGCTACCACCACTTCATGTTGAAAGTGAGTATTCCCTATTTCAAAGTTGACCACTTTCTTTCCTTTAATACTTGCACTTTCGCCAGTAGCTGTCTGCATCCGGTATCTCCCTGCTGGTTTTAGTTTCCCTTTCACAATATCAGTGCGGACAATTGTATTTGTTGCTCCCGTATCTAACGTGATGACACAACTTTTTCCATCAATATTAGCCCTAACAGTCAGGCTGTCACCTCCCCTTGTCAATCTCGAAACATGGATGAAGGTTATGGGGCAATCGGTTGTGGGAGCCAGCTTACGCCCCTTTAGGCTGACTCGTTGTAGTTTAACTGATGCGGTGCTGCTCTATCGTCTTCCCTAGCTTGCTGCACCCGTTCTTCTGCTTGACGTCGCTGCATAGGCGATGCTGATCTTGCTCGTTTCCTTCTCACATCTCTGCATTCCCTCGAAATATGACCCAACTTGCCACATAACCAGCATCGGATTCTATCACTTCTGACACTCTCTCGTAGTCTTGGTTTATAACCGTTGTCGTCAGCCAACTCCACCCGACGTATTTTGATTGATGGTTTTATAATTGCTTGTGCAGTTTCATTTGTTAAGGCATAAGCAATAGTTTCTGCGAATGTTGCTTTTGGCGACAACATTACTGCTTTTCGTGTTTCTGGATCACGAATACCATCAGTAAACGCCTCGATCTTCATTTTCTCCATAAAATTCGGTGGAGTATTCGAGTGTGCTAAATGTACAAGGCGTTCTACTGCCGAAGAATAGTCCTGAATGCTTTCTCCATTCCGTTGCAAGCGACCCTTTAACTCGATCCGGTATAGCTCCTTTTTGTGGTCGCTGCCATATTTTCGTTCCAACGCATTCATCACTTCAGCATAACTTTTGCGATCGTTTTCTGGTACTGCCTGTAATGCTTCAGCTGCTTCACCTTTAAGCGCAACTATCAATGCAGCAAGACGATTTTCGGCGTTCCAAACATTTTGGTCTGCTGCTGTCTCAAACTGGAACTTGAAGATGCCGAACGATGTTGTTCCATCGTATGATGGTGGTTTTAGTTTGATATTTGCTACTTGATGTACCACCTGGGAAATAACTTTAGTCGTTTCAACGTCCTGCAACCTCTTTTCAAAATCATCAACTTTCGTCAACATTTTATGTTCAAATTCCTGAATTTCTGTTTCAATTTTCTCGACTTTTACATCGAATGCAGTTGACATTTGTAATAGTTTCTCATCCAAATGTTGATGTATTCCAGTTTTCAACTCATTTATTTGCTGGTTCATCTCCTCTTTATTTGCAGCAAGTGTTGCAGTAATCTCTTCCTTATTAACAGCCATGTTATTGTTGACTGTTTCCAGCTGTTGATTGATGTTCCAACTAATTTCTTCCTTAGTAGCAGCCATTTGTTGATTGATGTTGCTGCTTTGTTGATCAAATTTTTGATTGAGTTCGTCTTTATTGGCAACCATATTAGCATTCATCTGATTCATGTTTAAATTCATTTGTTGCATCATAGCCATTAACTGCGTAAAATCACAATTTGCAGGTGGCAATGAAGATGTTGTTTCTGCAACAAAACTTTTCTCTTCATCAACTGCTACTGAATCAGCATTTGTACTAATCACTCCAAACTGGTAACTTTCCACAACTACTCCACTAGCTTCCATAGCTTCTCGAAGCCGTATAGTCAATTCAGTTTTGTTGCCGGTTGTTGCCAATCCACGTTGTTCTAGTTCTTTCTTTAACTCAAGAACCTTCAAATCACTTAATAAAACCATTATTAACAGCTAACTAATCCGCCGATGTCACCAATGTTACGTTTTTCTAGCCTTACTTCGAATTGGCCTAACTCACAATTCGATAAACGCAATTCCCAATCTCTTTCTGAGTTCGATCACTGATTAGTAAGCAAACACACCAGGTTTTATTAAGTATTCAACACCTTAACTGTTCCACAACAACAGGAAAACAATACAGCAAACAATATTCCCAACTAGAATATTCTTCCAACAGCTTCGAAACTCCAACGGTTTATTGTAGAAATTTCCAATTCACAACGTTCAAAATAATACACAAAATATTTCTATTTAATAACACTTATAACTTTATTTACAAAAACTTTACACAAAAACTAATTTAAAGATCACTTTTATAATTTTTATCTTCACAATCGCAGGTTTAAAATAAACTAATTAAAAACTACAAGAATTAATTTTCTTATATACCTTCTGCTTAATCTCTAGAAATTTCTAGGTAACTTTTTAGAAACCTTGAGAAAATATTAGAATATTCGATTATTTTACGTTACGTTGATTTGATTTATAAAATCATAAAACAAATAGACCTTAATTCTAAGAACATGTACAACAACAACAACACTATTTCATTCACTTTCGGTTGTGTTTTGTTGATTTTATTTTCCTGGAAGTGACCGTAATCGTTTAGATCTTTCTGTAATCGTCTAGATTTTTCTGCAATCGTAACAATATATTAGGTAGTAAGGTTAAGCGGATATTTTAGAAATAATTTTGGAATAGAGACATTGTAACTCAAGGGTGCCATCCTATCGACAAAGGGTACCACATTATCGACGTAAACCACTTTTCCTATACATTATTCAGCATATGTGTTTCCAGACCTGGTCATTAAATAATCATGCTTGCATACTAAATAATATATCGTAAAAAACGGTCAATATGGTATCTATAGGAATATTCAAAGCAATTGAGTAATTGTGGTGATGGGATTCAATGCTCAACATGTTGATTCGATTAATATTGTTAAAATTTTATTTCACGTAATAACTCAAAAATTTTAAAAAGTAGAATAGATTCTTTTTGAACCAATAACACATTTATAGGACACATTTATAAGTTATCACAATTTATAAATTAAAATTATATGGATAACCTGGTTAAAATGGTTTCTAAGTGATTTATCGTTGAAAACATGTGATGGTTTGTTTAAGTTTTTTACGTTCGGGTGTCACCCCAAAACGGTTTCGAAGTGATTTATCGTTAAAAACATTGTGATGGTTTGTTTAAGTTTTTTACGTTCGGGTGTCACCCCAAAACGGTTTCGAAGTGATTTATCATTGAAAACATTGTGATGGTTTGTTTAAGTTGTTTACGTTCGGGTGTCACCCCAAAACGGTTTCGAAGTGATTTATCGTTGAAAACATTGTGATGGTTTGTTTATGTTTTTTACGTTCGGGTGTCACCCCAAAACGGTTTCGAAGTGATTTATCATTGAAAACATTGTGATGGTTTGTTTAAGTTGTTTACGTTCGGGTGTCACCCCAAAACGGTTTCGAAGTGATTTATCGTTGAAAACATTGTGATGGTTTGTTTAAGTTTTTTACGTTCGGGTGTCACCCCAAAACGGGTGACACCCGGGGCGGAAAGCCCCCAACCCCGGCCCCCCCTAGCTACGCCTCTGATTGCAGCATCTCTCCAGACGGGGTTTAGTTGTTCGTCCATTTTACCATTTGAAGATCATTTTTAACGAATGACTTCTGCCGTGTACTATCGTCTGCAAATCTATTTATTTGGTTACTGGTGATATTCAACAGTTTGTTGATAGAAATTAAAAATAAAGCTTGGGATAAAACTGAGCCTTTGGGTACATCAGTGCTAGTTAATTTAGACTGAGAAGAAAAGCCATCGATAAATACCGAAATGTATCGTTCGGTGAGAAAATCGTGTATCAGATTTACGATTGTGGTGTTAAATCCGTATGCAACGAGCTAGACTAGAACTATCTGCAAAACTATTTATTTGGTTACTGGTGATTTTCAACAGTTTGTTGATAGAAATTAAAAATAAAGTTGGGGATAAAACTGAGCCTTGGGGTACATCAGTGTTAGTTAATTTAGACTGAGAAGAAAAGCCATCGATGAAAACCGAAATGTATTGTTCGGTGAGAAAATTGTGTATCAGAATTACGACTGTGGTGTTAAATCCGTATGCAACGAGCTAGAGTAGGTGCTAGTTCTTTTGAAAATTATAGAATAATAGAAGGAATGTTGTCTAGACCAAAAGCTTTGAAATTTAACCCGTTTAAGCTTTGTTGATATTTAACCCCCTTAGGAGTCTTTTCCACTCATTTTTTCACACGATAATTGTCTGTCATTAGTTGCACCATTATTATACAATCCGACAGGACCACTTGGCACGTAACTTTTGGAACGACTACCTTGGCGATTTTGCAGTCTTCTGTGTTTCTCCATTGGGAGATGCTGGACCGAAGAAGAACCCTTTTGTCTGGCAAACTTATTTTACGTTGTAATAAACGAATTTCTGGTTATTTCAGCCGGCTATCTGTGGAGCTCTTTACTAATAAATTACAGTTGTTTTGTTCCAGATATTTCCATTGTACCCTGGTGTCCATAACAGTGTTATGCTATTCTTGAAGCCGAACTAATACAAGATTCTATAGCATTGTTGCACTATTTTTGGCTTAATAGTGTTAGTTGCTCATAGCTTTTAGAGCAGTCTGGGTATCAGCAAAAATATTAACAATCTTGCCTGACTACTTAAGCTTAATTCTTCAGCCTTAAAGGCTGCCAGTACTCTTGAAGTAGAAACTGTATCCCAAGATCTTTGTTTCTGAAGTAGATTCATCATTTCTGAAGTAGACTGCAGACTTTTGTACCATTTTCAGTATGTGATCTATATCGTGTAGAATGTAGATGTTCAATGTGTTGTGTTGGTTATACTGTTTAATAGCAAATTAGTTGCAAATAACTCTATACTTCCATAAAAAGGCAGTTAGAGGTAATACCGTGCCATCAGTCGGTATGACAGTCAGATATTTTGCTAGATCCCTCCATAGAGCTTGATGACGTTTCCTACAGCCCCCAGAAGTACCCAGGAGCTTGAACCTTTTTTTAGCGCTAAAGATTCTCCATTCTTACATACACTTGTTCACTGAAAGAAAAAATTCGGTTAAAACGACCTATTTTGTGCCAACCGAATTTTTCCTGTCACAATAGCCTCAAATTCAGTTGTCATATCTTCATAAACCAAATTTGAAGACACAACAACCGGATTTTAAAGATACGACCAAACAATCGAACCAACTGTGCCAACAAATAATCAAATTTTTTATTTCAGTGTAGGAAAGGAAGCCCTAATAAGACCTGCAAAGTTGCTATTGACGTTGTCCTGAAAGTACTTGTAATACACAAGCAAACAAGCCTTGAACCATGCAAGGGACACATAACTGATAATGGGTCTAACAACCATTTTATAACATTTCTATTTATTATATTTTTTCCACCAAATGCTACGGAACTCGATAGTCGAGCTGTATTGGCGATTTTGATCTTAACATGAGCATTTCAGATAAGCCTTTTGTAGCGAGTAGCACCATGATACTTCACACTAGCTTGGAGTGTGAAGGTTTTATTGCTGATTGAAGGAAGAGTGAAGTTGTTTAATTGATCTTTAATTTTGCTACAACAAAGGTTAATGCTTTTTCGGCTGGACAACTGTCGTCAATTATACTTGGCTCATTGCAGTTGACATTAATATGGACATCCATACATCGTATATTATTCACGTTAATCAATTCATTGATTTTCCGTCGAGAGATATTAAATTTGTGCTCTTCTTCAGAATTTTTTTTACCGTATATGTTCCATATTGGAACGTGTCCTCGCCTATATCAATTTTATTAATTCACTCAATTTTATGGTCGAGTTTCACTTAAATCAGGCTATATAGTTTTTACAATTTATCAACTATATTAGTTTGTAGAGCCTGGGCTTTTCAAACTAGAAATAGATGCTTAAGTATCTATTTATCCAAGGGTTTATTTTGCTATTTTTAAATACAACATTGAATGTACGGACCAAATGCGACTTCACCAAGGAAGATCTCTAACAAAAAAATATACTCTAGCAGACCATTTTGGTCATAATGTAATTCTCAAAAAAAAATTCAAATAATTTGGCAATAATAATAAAATAAAAAGAAACTTAACTTAATACGTTGCATGTTGACTTCACTGTTGAATTGTTGAATATCGACATCTGCTGTTTGATGGTGCAAACAATATACCAATGGTAGCAAAGCGACTTTCGTCATTGTATGTCGCCTTGTCTTATGTTTTCAGGCACACAAGTGCCAACAACGCAATTTATTTAATTTGATGCTGATTTGATTATCACTGATTCCCGTTATTAGCCTGCACTATGCACTTGTGGATCGGATGGCAACCAATTGAAAATAAGTAAATTAAATATTTGCTCTTTTTATCACAGCAAAAAAACACAGGTGTTTCTGTGAATTTGGATATATTTCTTTTGAATTTGGATATATTTATTTTTAAGTTTCAATTTCAACATATATATTTGAGAATTTTAAAATTGACTTTATTCATTTTTACATTATAACTGACTAATGAATTTTATTATTTTATCGCAATTATGAATCCCGACTCACGAATTCGAAATGAATCTATTTGTTTGAAGTATCAACTACGAATCGATATAATTTAATTTATATTCTTGAAATATAACCGAACTTAACAAGATAATATTTTCTTTGATATCATCAAACGCTTACTTGATTTTAATTAAGTAATTATCATTTACTATCAAACACTAACTGAGATATCTATCGATTTTTTTATTTGATCTCGAATCGGACTGCGACATTGACTTTTATTTTTGTGTTTTATTTCAAACCGGTACCGAACATTAATTTTAATCAATTATATTTTTTGATTTAATATCAAAAATCGAACTATCTGGGCAATTAAATTTTGCCTATTATGTATTTATATTATACTAGGATAAACGACGAGTAAAAAGAAAAATCGCTATTTGAAACATTAAGGCTGTTCTTACATTTCATACAGACCTACAATCAATTTGTCAATCAATCATTGGCGTAACTAGGAAATTGTTCTAGGGTGGGCCTGGCCCCATAATATTCTGAGTAAAATAATTAATAAATTTTCCGTTTTTATTTCTTTCATTTAATCATGAAGTTTATTTTCAAATTTACTATCAATTATATCTTTTTTCTAAGTTATTTATGTTAGGTTAGGTTGCAGTAACTGTCACCAAAAACACAACATCATGACGACATAGTAAGACCAAAATACGTAGGTTGTGATACCAAAGAATCTCGCTCTCTTACTCGAACTATTTGGAGCTTCTCCTGAAGCTAAGTATTTACGTGAGTTTATAATTACCCAGGTCGGTGAGAGTTTTAAATGTGTACGTTCCAAAAGAGTTTGCCGTAGAAAGGGCGAGTGCTGGACACGTGTAAAGTAGATGAAACGATGGTTCCTCCTGGTCCTCATCCTTACAGCTACTTCAATCAGTACTTGGGTGCTCTCCAAGGATTCAGTAGCCAGTGATGACTTTACCAGTGAACTAATATTCTGCCTACTCAAGGATATAAGTTCTTTGGAACGCTGCAGGTCTAGTGTGGGAAAGATTAACCTGCTTATCTTGCAGCTAACTTTGTTTGACTACCGCCCTTTAGGCTACGCATTTACCCCTATCATAAGTTAGTTGTTTGAGAGGGGCAAACGGCCCGCTTAGAGCTTCCATTTCTTGTAGCAGATCGAGTTCAGTCCCTTGCTTAATAAGTGCGTCCGTTATATAGTTGCCTTTAACGCCACTGCAACCCGGCACCTATAGAATATGAACAGTGAAATTAACGGTGTTTAGTGTCACTTTTGTTATTTATGTTTATATTTAGATATATATTTGTGTAAATAATAAATCTTTAAATCATAAAAATAAAAGAATAAAATGTTCTTTTTAAAACTGATGTTTTTGGCAAATTAAAATTGGAAAAAACATAAAAAATTATAAATTGTATTATAAATTATAAATCTTTACTTAGTAACTTTCAAACAAACAAAAATTATACAAAATCAATATTCCTAGTCTCTAAATTTCTTAACATATTTTGAGGCACCCTGTGTCAAAGCTATTGAAAAAATAAAAATTAGTCCAAAAATTACAATTCATTGTTTACAGTAATTACACACTCCCCCAACCATTTAATGCAGTTGTTAATTGTAATATATATGTAATATTTTAGTAATCACTGTTACAAATTAGCTATCTTTGTTATAAAGTTTTTATTTACAAGATATAAAATGTAACACAATTTAGAATTTAAACTTGTATAATTTAGAAATTAAATTTAAACAATTTAGTATATACTGATTATAAATTGGGTAATTGAAATCCACAGGATTATTATAAATTTAATTATGATTAGCTATCACGAGCGTGCCGAGATAAAGTGAAAGTTTTTTCTATAATTTTTACAATCATTTATGTCAATTAAAAATGGCAATGAAATCCATTGAACGCAATTCGATCTATTTTGCATTGGTTCGTTTTTCTAGCAGATTAATTAATTATTTAATTAATCGTTTAGCGCTATAATGTGTTGTTCATCGATCAATGTTTGGATGGTTGATGTCATGAGTAACTGATCGTTTGAAGAGATTAATTATTTATATTTAAATACATTAACCTCTACACAGTACTGTGCGCAACGATCTTCATTTTAAGCCATACAAAATTAAGATAATTCCAGAAATAAATCCATCAGACTTCGAATTACGCAATCAATTTGCTAATGGCGATACAAACAAACTTGAAACTACGAGTAGTGTTGGTGTTTCGGTGTGGTTTTAGGTCTGGTCTTATGGAGCAATGAGACCGTATTTTTTAAAAAGAAGTCTATATTGTTTTTATTGCGATGTTTTTATTTGAACAAATTGGAAGGAGTGTTTTCCAGAAATTGTGAATTCATTTGACATTCTGACATCTGATCTGACACGTCACTTGTTGGACAGAAAATGTTTTCTCTTTTAAACTTCGATAATATGGTGAACCGATTAGATAAGCGACCATGTTGTAGATACTTTTGTGGTAGTATTATTGGTAGTACTTATTAAATTGAAATGAAGATCAGTGATATGAACTGTAAAATTTTTTTTCATACTTGTCAATAAATAGTTCGATTTGGTTTATTTCTAATACTTTAATGGTAGGTGGTTTTTTCTATCGAGATGATCATATATCACAAATAAAAAACAAATAATTTAATTAAATATTGATGCTAACGTTTTGAAATAATTTTGAACAGCAAATTCTTTACTTCCCTAACTGTTATATGCTTCATGAGCTTCGTGTTCTAGGGGGGGCCAAAATTCGTCTAGAGGGGGCCGGGCCCTCTGGGCCCCTACCTAGTTACGCCTATGCAATCAATTGAAAACGAAAATAAACGAAATAAAATTTAGGGAATTTTTACACTAAATTTTATTTCGTCTATTTTCGTTTTCGAATTGATTGACGAATTGATTGTAGGTCTGTAGCTTGCTTTATATAAAGTTGAGAAATATATTACAAACCATGAACGCACGAAACTGGTTATAGTAATATTGTGTATTCTTTCTATTTGAGAAATTTCGCTTCGATATAACGATAACGAAGGATGGAGTAATCAAATATAACCATTTTTTTTGTTTTGTTTCGCTTTATACTAAGTAAAACTGGGGAAATTGTAAATCGTTAACCAAAAAAATATGGAATATATAACGAACTGTTATGGCCTTCAAATAAACATAAAATATCAGGTCGTGTCAATAGATATTAACAGAAATGTACAATGTTTAGAGTTTTCGTATTTGCATTTATCTGTTTGCTTTAACAGATTAAAATAAAGGAAAACGATAATGCCATGATGAAAGTGTAACAACATTGATTTCGGAAAAAATATAGTATAGTTGAAGGAGCTAATAATAGATTCATTGTAGGGATCGTTTTATGGTATTGGTCTATTCAATTAAGACAATGTAAAATGTAATACATTATCGAGAATCTGATTTTTGTTGTCATTGATTGATGGTAAAGGTTAGTGAAAAATGCCAAGTAGTCACATTATAAACAAGATAATGGAAAAGTGTGGTGACTGGGCAGGAATGTAGCTTTGACTGTCAGTTGGCTGTAACCGTTGACTACCATAGCCTACATTCCCTTCCATCCACCGGTAGAACCTGAACTTGTTCTGAAGTTGGTGTAGATCTTTTTATAAATGCTACCTGGTAGAGATCACGTTGAATTGTGGCATAACAAGTTGGCAATCAGTGAACTGGAAAGCCGGTGTTTTAATGTTTCTTTATGTTCGAATCAAATCAAATTATGTTCGAGTCGAATCAGGGTTCTCCAAGTTTGAAGTCCAACGTGCTACCACTAGACCACTCAACACACTTTTTCGACTATTTTATGGGAAATGATTAATATCTTAGCCACACTATTTGTGAATTTTTTAAGGTTAATAGGAATATTATTACCCCGTACAATTCTAAGTCACTTGTGTAGTTAGTATTGACTGTTTCCAATCAATTAGAAAACAATTTGCGATAGAATGTCAAGCAATTTGTGAGTTATATGAACTGACGAATATAAAAATCTCTAACAAAAATTTAACTTGAGCAACTAGTGAGATATTAAAAAAGTTTTTCAAATAACAAAAAAAGAAATTAAAATGTTTCTAACCATCAACTCTGTTGTGCAGTGGATAGCGTGTCAACCAAAGGATTCCGAATCCCAACCAAAACACTTTTAGAAAAAGGTGTTTTAATAATTTAATAATAACTATAATAATAATAACCATAAGGTTTATTCATATAAACCTAAAAACTGATTTGGAATTGAAAAATGCATATGACTCACAATTACAAATATGCTTGACACTTTGTCGCAAATTGATTGAATTGTACAAGGTAATAATATTCCTACCAACCTTCGAAAATTCACAAATAGTGCACTGAAAAAAAAATTGAAGTTCATGACAACCTCATCTCGAAGTTGGCAGTTTATTATTCATGCAAAGAAAAATTATTTGCAAACAATTTCACTGTGATTGGGACAACTACACGATAACATTTTCCTAACAACAGAATGAGGTTTATTGAAAATATAAAGTGTTATATCCAATATAACAGTAGTTGAATAAAGATAATAACTATTTCCCTGAGAAAAATTTTCTTTGGCCTTATATCATGAATTTTTCATTTTAAAGTTTAAGTATTTGAGATTAATTGAAGTATATTTTATTTTCACATAAATATTTCGTGTGATTGTCTCAACTTCATCGATTTATAATTGTAGAGCTGTTGAAGCAATTTCGTAGTTTGATTCGCCATATGTGACCGCACGGTGAGGTTGAGACAATTGCATTTCGATTGGAAATAGGACATGTTTTTTTCAGTGTGTGGTTAAGAAATTAATCATTTTCCAAAAACACAAAACCCATAATTGTCCGTAAAATACTTTACATTTTTACAACATACAATTGTCTTAACTGACGAAAATAAAATCTCTAACATGAATATACACACTATATATTATATACATCGCTTTCACATTATATATTCATCGAAAAGTTTGTACAGGGAGTTTCTGCTGACCAAAGTTTTATCCTTATTCAATTTCTTTTTTCCAATGTGCACTTTCTCTTTATATGAAAGATTCAAAGCCATTTTGACATCCAAGACCAACCAACGAGGCCGTTTCAGGTTGTCTATGACCTGAAATTCAGATTTTGGTCAGAAGCATCGTAGAGATAGGTTTACAGACCTTCATTGCTGAAAGTTTTACTCTTTTTCATGGGATGCGGTTTAGATTTCCCCCACCAAGGAGTTCAATGAGAGGTTGTTTGAACATTGGACAATTTTCTTTCATAAACACTCTCTCAAACGTAGGAAAAGCTCCCTTTTGGCTCAATATATTATCAAACATGCGTTATTGGGTCAAATTGGGTTGGTCCTGGCTGATTATGCTGTACAACCGTGTTCACACCAATCGTTGTCATCGACTTCGATGGAATTTTGAGATATTAAATTTTTTGAGATAATATCAACAAAACCTTTCCGCTTTTGTGCTTCAAGTCCCCACGGTAAGTTCTGTAATCATCTCTTTGTATATGATTCGAACTACCACCATAGAGAGCCCTTATGATCTATACATAGTCATACCTATAACCAAAGACATTTTTATTCTTCCTTTTTTACCAACTAGGTATTACAGAAGTCTCAGAAACCTGCGTCTCCGAATGGAAACTCTCCAGAGACCTTTTTAAGTCTCCAAGAGAAACCCCTAAATTTTCACTATCCTCCGGAGTAGATGTAGAATTTTACCTTTCGATAACTGAGTTTTCTTGGTGTTTGTTTTTTGGGTATGTTTTTATTTTTTGTAAATTTTTTCATATAAAACCCCACGCTGATGTTCGGAAAAATATTCACGTCAAACAAGGCCACCTTACTTGACCAAGTCACGATACTACAAAGACAGACTGAGTCCTTAGCTGTACTACTAGCAACTAGTCAAAGATCACCATTGGCCAATTAATCCCTCAACACGGCTGTAACACCACTGGATTAAGTGTAAGTATATGGTACGGAGTTGGTGTTTAATATTCAGGATCTGTTGTTAAGTAAAAGTGGTTTCCGTCGGGAATGAAACCTGGCACCCTTGAGTTACAAGGCTAGTCCTTTATCAACTAAGCTAGACCGGCTTGTCAGTAGGAAACAAAATACTTTGAGTCTGCTCTTTTCAATCAATTTGTATTCTCAAACAAAAACAGCTAGCAATCACCAATTAAGAAAACAAACACAAAATTGTAAGAAGAAGTACTTGATGATATATTTGATATTTTTATCATATCTCCCTCATAAAAATTTTATAACTTTTAATTCAACAACATAAAAAACTTTTAAATTATGTATTAATTGTAGAAACTAATGAAGAAAGACATGCAATCGTTCACATATTATATGAAAAAAATAATATAAATATTTCAACAGTTGTTTGTACAAATATTTTATATAATATTGTTGCATGTACCACTATGGATAATGTCATTTTTAATTTAATTGTTTATTTTATTTTGTTTATTAATTAAATTAAATTTCAGTGCAAGTTGAATGAATATCCACTGAAACCAAATATTATTTAATCGATTTGAATGCAATTTTTTGTAACGTTGATTTTATACTACATAATTTGAAAGGGTTAATTTGAAATAAACATATGTCCAATGAGAAGCGAGCATGGATTTTGTTTGTATTGACTTATTTGTACCAGTAACCGTGGTTGATGAAAAAAATTTACATGTGACAGTTAAATTAATTTTACGCAATCGAGTATATATCATCAGACATTTTCAAACTAAAAGGATATAAAGAGTATAAAGACTTATACCATAATCTACTTTGTATGCACATGATTTCCCAGAATTAGTTTATTTCACACACTAAACGTACTACAATAAAAATTTTATGTAACTTAATGTCACACATTAGAATAAGAATACATACGTATTTTATGTTCTGAAAAAAATTAATTTTATTAAGTGGTAAATATACTTATTACACTTTCACTTTACACTTAATGAGAATTTTATTATGGAAAAGATGAATGTAATAGTCATTAAGTGTTTTTGGAAATGGAAATCATTTCTGTTTTCATCCATGTGAGTATAGAAAGCATATGATAAATTTTTTAGTTCTGTTTTTATGAGAAAATTATTTTTCTGTAATTTTAAACTGATAATTGTTTGAAATGTTAAGAGTTCATTAGGGAAGCGATTTAATAAGGTTAATTTAGAAAATATTTTTGAATTTCTGTTTGATTCAGACTTAATTGTTTGGTGGTAGGGCATTTTATTCAATAAAAGTTTACCTATTACAGATACTGATATACGGATATACATACCGTTGTATTCAATTTTTTCAAAGCAGTCACCGAATTACATTCAAACTACTTACAATAGATTTAATAAATTATTTTGAAACTCATCGTTATAAAAATACAACAATCGAACATCGACTTCCCAAACAGGGTTTGCCGGACTTTGCAATACGGCCAAGCACTGGTTAACAGTACTTGGCTATTGTTATTGGGCCAGTGCTAGAACCATGCATCGGCCGATCTATGGTTTACAGAAATGAGCCAGTATATAGATACCTTTGGATGGCCAAGCATTGGTTCGTGGAAGGTAAACAGTACTGGGCTATTGTTATTGGGTCATTACTAATACTATGAATCGGCCGATCTACAGTTTATAGAAAAAAGCCAGCATAGTTTGGCTTTTGTTATTGGGCCAGCGCTGCAACCATGAATTAACCAATTTATGTCATTTGGTTAAAATTCACTAGAGTTACATCCGTTTCGAAATACATAGTTTGGAAAATTTTCCCTATATAGTTAAGTTATCGCTTCTCGGCTGAAAGACTATGATAATATTGACAGGGTTGGTATTGTTAGATTAATCGATTATTCGATTAATTGATCATTTCGCAAATTGTTCGATTAATCGAACAAAAAAATTATTACTCGATTAATCTAAATTTACGAAAATGTTTAAATTTTACAAATTTATTTAACGAACTTTGTACCGAATTGTAAAAAGGTTTATTGTCTAAAGATGTAATCTCTTTTTCTTACAAATTACTTTTTTAGTTGTTATGGGTATAACACAAAATATATTAATGGCAAGGTCTGAAAATTTCACTGACAGAGAGAGAGAAATAGAGATCCTATGGTAACACATAGAGACCTACTTTACGAAAAAGACCTACTTTACGCCCTTAACACATATATAGCTATTAAATTTTTGTTTATTCTTATGCCATTGTAAAAGTTGAACTTTGTTTAAAAAAATTTAATAAAAATATTAGAATTAGTGAAAATTTTATTTAATCGATTAATCAATTAATCGGTGTTAAAATTTTCATATTAATCGTTAATCGATATTTAGCCCCAATCGATTAATCGACCATGCCCTAGTTGGTATATGTTTTAAATTTTTTCCATTAGACATTTCTTTTTTATTTTAATTATATTGAAAATAATTTATTTATATTTACATATGATAATATTTTATTTTTTTTTAATAGCCCAGTTATGGTTGGCATTACTTCGCCATTGCTACAAAACCGGTCATCATTATTGGTCCGTTACTGCGCCAAATGAACAACCTTGTATGGGCCATTGCGGTTTTTTTTTCTGTGGCGCATGAATGGCAGCCATTTATTGTCCGAAGTCATCATCCAGTAAAATTATGTTAATGGCCCAGTCATGGTTACCAGTACTCAGCCATTACTGCGTTCCTCGTCGTCAGTAATGGACCATTTCTGGGCAAGTTGTACAACCTTGTATGGGTTCCGATTATGGCTTAGTAAATTTACTAGTATACTTTTTTAAGGATAATTCTTAAGGTAAAACAATTATCTGTATTTGACTGGTTTTGATGTAAACCGCATTTATAGATATAGTCCACGATGATAGGTTTGACTAAAGTGATAAGTGGAGCAAATGCAACACTAGCGAGTATGGAGAGTTCAGCCGTGGGATGGCAAAATAAATCATAAAATTTGGGTAACCCCCTCGATTATGGAGCAGAACAAATAGAGTCGTTTTTCATTCAGGAGGCAATTCTTTTTGGTTCAAAATTGTAAAATTCATATCGTTTATATGTACTTAAAACAACATCTGCTTCACCATTTCTATATGATTCTGTGAGTATGTCATCATCACTGACACCTTTTTCATTTTGTGTGGTAGCATCTTCTGTGGGATAAGTTTCAAAAACCTTCTTTGTGTAGATTCTCTAGTGAGAGAAGATGGAGCAAGAACAGATAAATTATACATCATAACCCGCTCAGCTGTACAAAGAAATAAATTTTTTGATATCTGATTTTTTTTCATTTAAATTCTATCATTAAAAAAATGTCGAAAAAATTAACGCATAACATTTAAATGCATAAATTTTGAATTTACAACTTAAAAGTACAACCACTATCTTTATTTGTCATAATGACGTTACAAAAAATATATTCAAGGAAAGATCTATAACGTATCAGAAGATTCTAGTCACAAAACTAACAAAACAACATATTTTGAAGCTAGAGGACAGTTTATCAGCCGAGGCGATAGGCGAGGTTGGTAATGGTCGCGAGATTCAAAATATGATTGTCGGCGAGTAGAAAACTGTACTTTTTCTACCACTTTTTTAATAATTATTGTTAATTATTAAGCATTTTCATTTATAATTACATACAATTCAAATTTTAAAACATAAAAACATCAAAACAAAATCTTTAAATTTATATTTCTGCTATTAAAATATAGATGACTTAATATGAATAAATTATCCGATTTCTATGTCATAAAAAACCGTCTTTAGTTACAAGCCTGATTGTCGTTTCATACAAAAAAGTCGTTAACTTTATACATTTTTTCATGCTATTTTCACTACGAAATTCTATATTTTTATTCTATTTGGTCTATAAAGTCCCTAAAATCATTAAATAATACATCTTTTGAGGTTTATTCTCTTTTGCATTTCGCATCTAGTAGGCTTATTTATAACTATAAAAACGGTTTTATAATAAACAAAATCAAGTTTAAAATGTTTATTATGAATTTCTAAAATAAAAACAACAGTTTTGATTTAGTTTTTGTATGGGGATGACGTTACGTAAATATCTGATATATTTTAAAACAATGTAAAATACTTTATGTAAATAAATATTTTTTTTAGTTTTTCTTAAATAAATAAGTGAAATAATTTTTTTAAAATATCTAAACACCAACTGTGTGTTACCAAACTATTTTAAAAGAATATTATAAAGTTTATATAGTTAACTGTTATTACTTTTACATTTTTAATATTAACTGTCCTTAAATAATTCTAAAGTTAATTAACGTCATCTTCCCAAAAGAGACAAATTAACAGTAACAAAATTATTTTATTCAATCAATTGATTCTCTTAACGGGTGTTTTGGGATGATTTATTCTAGCAAAGAAATTAGAAAATAGATGGCTTTTAAAAAATTACTTTTGTCACTAGGTACGAAAGTAATTTGTATAGGTTTTTTTATCACTGGTGATGAAAACGGAATTTTCGATGCAATGAACAAACATCGAAAGTAGATTTTTTAAGTTGTGTAGTAGAAACATTTTTTTTATATGGAGTTTTATATTTCATTGACAGTTTTATATTTTATATTTCGTTATTCATAAAATTACTAAGGAATGAATGAAATGTTATACGGACCAAACTGATTCATTCGTGTTGATAGATACGAAAATCTTGCGTAAGATTTTCCTTCGAAAAATAGTTGGCTTCATTTCAACAGGGGAATTAGCGTAGGAGAATTTATGCCACAAGAAAAAATCGTAAGCCTACTGCGGCATTTTGAAATACTAAACTTCATATAAAAAAAACAGAGAGTGTGCTTAAGACCGCACGGCAGAAGTGAAAACTTCATTGGCAATCACAATCAATTGATATCATATTAGTAGTATTTGGATCGTATTTGTAGAATAAATGAGAAACAAGTCAAAACGATAAACCGCAAACTACACAAACTAACCTCACAATGTAAACCAAATAATTGTCAAAATAGCACTTATATGCCAATAGCAGGTTCTAAAGTACGCGTGGTTGTCACAACCATAGATCAACAAGTTTAAATTTTACAAATCTTTCTGCGGAAAGCTAAGCAAATTCATCAGTATTAATGCGCATTGTTGCCATTTGCACATCACTATCGGCTAAGTGCCACCATTTTTAATTATTTTATTTATCATGGTTACCATTTATGTTTAATCATACATAAGCTATGCTTCTTTGTATAGAATTTATGCGGTTTCCGTCTCGTAATTGTGAGCTCTATATAATCGATTTTATCAAGTATCAAGTTACAAGTATTAAGTCTTCACTTAATTTTACAAACATGTATTACATACAATTCCAAACCGACAACATATTTAGTGAAGATGATAAAATTCCAATTCATATAATTTTGATATACAAATGTAATTGTTTCTGTCTTCAAGTTATACTATCTTTCTTACGTTATTTTTAATATCATAAAGATTATGTTCAACAAAAAACATTGATCACAGCAAACTACCGTTTAAAACGACAGTTAAATAAAAAGCAAATTAAGTGTACACAACAACTTCCCAAATTTTCATGATGATTAATGTATTAATGCATAAAGGACAAACAGACATACTTTCAATTTTATATATATTCAATATTTATTTAGCATGATGACTCGAATGCAAATTGCACAAGACGGTAGCAATATAACTTTAAAAAACTGCGTTATAGATCAATTTTTTAAACTTCGTATAAAAAAATTTTTACTATTTTTCTGAATTCATAAATAAAAAAAACAATTTTAATGGTATTGAATAAAAACTAAAAAAAAAACAATAAAAAAATATGTACCACACCAGGGATTGAACTGACTACCTACAGCACATCAGTCGAGCACGATACCCACAACGCAATTTGAGACGTTAAGAAATGATAGAAAGATTATTATTTATTATTATTTTTAGTCTTTCACCTCAGAGAGCGTCACGGATCAGTCTAACTTACTACCTACGGAAAATCTGTGTGTGATGCGCCTAAAGTAGTTTTCACTTCCAAAATATAAAAAAATTTTATCAAAAACACTAATACAGTTTTTTGCATATGGCGTCAACAATCGGGTTATATCGAGGGTTTTGGGCTCAACTACAGTTGCTTGAATTTCCTGTGAAATTTCGACCAACCGATTCTCTTGTCTTTCAACTTGATAATGGAAATCATCATTCAGAGCTAATTATGGGAAAAATTCTTCGTATTTAAGTGCCAGAAAGAAATTACGAGAGCAAAGTAACTAGTAAGCGTACAATGAAATTTTTGACTTAACAAATAAACAAACATTTTTTTAAACTAACGGTTTCTGTCGTAGGCTTCTCACACAATTTTATGAATAACATAATGGGGCTATTATTTTGAAAACGTACATCGAAAAAAAACAACTATTTTTTAAAAATCTGAAATTTTGATATTTTGTTGGTATTGACGAAAGGAAAAAAGTGATTTCTGCTTTTATTTTTTGTGTACTCTGAATCGGAGTTATGCGCGGTTGAAGTTTTGAGGCTTTTTCACATAGTTTTGGTAATGGTGTCAATGTTTTGTGAATAGGTGCCACAAATTTCATCCGACTTAAGTATATTTTTGCAAGTAAAAAGGAAAATAAATGAATAATTGAAATAAGTAAGTTTAAAATTAATAACTTTTTTCTCCGATAGACAGCAAATATAAATTTTGCAGACTTATTTCAGTCAGCAAAGTGGCACTTTTCCTGCCTAGGCAGCAAAGCAAGTACTTTGCTGCCTAGGCAGCAAAATAATTAGACTTCATAGAAATAAACAGATATTGCGATTGAAAAACAAAATTTTTTAATCGATTTTTTTCTCATTTTTAAAATTTTGCTTTATTTTTAAAGTAATAATTATTAAATTACATATCATTGTAATTAATCGGAGAAAAAATTATATGTTCAACTCAGCAGCAAGGTAGATTGACTGCCTTGGCTGAATTCCTAGCCTCGCTCGCTCGGCTATGAACTATCAGCCGCGGCAGTCAATCTACTACTTTGCTGCCTAGTTAAACAAATAACTATTCTCTTTTCCGCTAGGCGGCGCGTAAAACCTTGGTTTACTTCAAAGCTCATATCTCAAAAAGTACCTTTTTTTGTTTTGTTTTTCACAAATTTTAAAGTAAACATATGTAGCTATGAAATTAAGAAATAAAAGGTCAGAAATTCAATATGGATTTTTTCTTACGATTTTTTAAAGTTTGGTATATGAAAAATTCACATGTAGATTTTTATTAAGTTAATAATCCTGTACTAAATGTGGATCTAATAAATTAAACATTTCATATTTTAACACCATAAATTTGAACCATTTTCTGTGTATTTCTGATTGAGAAACAGGTTTTTATTCAGAATAAGAATCGGAGATCCCAATGATCGAAGATTTTGTTATAATTTCAACATCACCAACACTAACATTAGAAAAAAACATTAAAAAAATGTTTTTTCTATAAACATTATAATTTAATCAATATTATAAATAAATACATTAAAAAATTAATTTATATAATTTTTTTTGCCTTTAAATTGAAATATTTATGATCATCAGAAAAAGAAAACATTTTGGCAATTATTTTATCGGGTGTAGTGTTATCCGGTAAAAAACAGTGGAATCCTTGAGTTCCACTTATGGTTTTAATTTGTAGTAAACTACGATTGGGTGGAATGTGGCTTGAACTTCATTGAAATGTGCAGCTTGTATCTCATTCTGCGTTATCATTGAGCAGTTCTCTGAAAAATCCATAATAAATACGTATTCGCCGTGACGTAAGTTTTGTTTCGTATCCTTAAGAAACTTTGATTGCTGCCTTGCGATGAAATCATGAATTTTTAATTTGTTTACCGATGTATGTACTAAATCTTCTACGAATTCTTCCTTATTTTTTTCCATGCGTTCTAACGAATATCTATCTTGCATTAACCATTTCTCATAATGTATTTCTTCGTAAAATTCAAGAGATTCCAAAATTGTTTCTGTGTAAGCTTCCACGATATTTTTACAATCATTGCATATATTTGTTGCACAATCCACTGTATTATTAGAACAACTCAGTTTCTTAAGCAGATCTTTTTCATTTTTTATTAAATTTAAGAGCAACTTACACATTAAACGTACATTTTCATGTATCATGCATATACAGACATTGTGTTCCGGTAGGTCCGGCTAATAAACATTCCTTCGGTCGCAACGAAGTAAACTTTGAGAAGCTGACTTTGACATCTTTGTTTTCTTCCAAGAACATTTCGTAGATGTCGGTGAGGGTCCATAACACCAACCGCTTTGATTTCCTAATTTTTGTTGATCCTTCTGTAATAGTAACAACATCTTTAAGGCCAGGCATTGTTCTACTATTTTCCTCTGATAAGAAGTATGTTTGAGTTTGTTTTACTATCTTTTGTGACAAACTGTGCACTTGTTTGCTTTGAGGCCAACTGTAAGGACCTACTGTTTCCAACAGATCCATGGCGAATTCTACCAGTCGTCTGATTTGACCAAAATTTACGTGGTAGAGTTGTCAACAAAAACATTTGTTTTGATTTACAGCTGGCATCTTTAAATTCTTTTTTAAGGTTCATAAGCCATGATGTATATCCACATTCCTCGTTTGGTGATAACACTTTAACTGAATCTACTTGAAATATTCTTTGACTTATTGCCGATGTGACACTTGCAATTTTTTTATAATTGCCTGTTGTAATATGTTTTTGTTTGATAGGAGATTCGGCTAACCTTTCAAGAACATTGTTAATATCTTCTAAAATGTCATTAAGTATTTCAGGAACTGGTGGAGATATAGTATCAACCGAAACTGGTGATGGATCTAAAGATGCTGGAGGAATTTGAATAAATATAAACTGGTCATCACGAAAAGTAAAATTTAGGGTCACAGCTTTTTGAATAATAGCTGGTGTGACCAGTTTCACATTTTTTGATGTCCGCTGATGATTTTTGAGACCGTACAAGTTACAGCACAATTTGAAAGGCATTTCTATTATTATCTTTTCTAAACGTTATGTCTTCTAAATATTTTTGAATATACTTGCTATAAGGCAATCACATCAATATAATAAATATACCCTTTAAATAGTTTTAACATAGGTAGAAACAGGTAAAATTTGGTAGGTACAATTTAATATTTTTTGATTGGATGCAAGCATACTTTGGTCAAAAACCGTTTGCGGGCGCCCGTAGATGGGCGTCATGATTCAAATTTATTGCAGGTGTTAAAATATGAAATGTTTAATTTATTAGTTCCACATGTAGTACAGGATTTTTAACTTAGTAAAAAAACACATGTGAATTTTTCATATACCAAACTTTAAAAAGTCGTAAGAAAAAATCCGTATTGAATTGCTGACTTTTTATTTCTTAATTTTATAGCTGCATATGTTTACTTTAAAATTTGTGAAAAACAAAACAAAAAAAAGGGACTTTTTAAGATATGAGCTTTGAAGTAAACCAAGGTTTTACGCGCCGCCTAGCGGAAAAGAGAAAAGTTATTAATTTTAAACTTACTTATTTCAATTATTCATTTATTTTCCTTTTTACTTGCAAAAATATACTTAAGTCGGATGGAATTTGTGGCACCTATTCACAAAACATTGACACCATTACCAAAACTATGTGAAAAAGCCTCAAAACTTCAACCGCGCATAACTCCGATTCAGAGTACACAAAAAATAAAAACAGAAATCACTTTTTTCTTTTCGTCAAAACCAACAACATATCAAAATTTCAGATTTTTTAAAAATTAAAAATTTAAAAATCAACAAAAAAATATACGTTTTCAAAATAACAGCCCAATGAAAACATTTTTGTTCAATTCAAAGTTTAACACTATCAAATTTTACTCTGGAACTTGAATCAAATCACGCAACTAATTTCTTAGACATTACAACCACTCAGATAGATTCCAATCTAAATTTTATTATTTTTAGAAAACCGACCTACTTTGATGCCATTATTCCTGCTAGCTCCAACCATCCATTAAATACAAAACTATCCTCGTTTTATGCATTTTTGAGCGATTTATTACCAAGACCAATGTTTGCTTAGGAAAAACAAAGACAAAAACTTCTTCATAGAAGAATTTCTCTAGTAAATGGTGACGAGTAGGATACGTAAAAAGCTAAGTACCCAACTTGAAAATTTCACCAAAAAATATTCTAATATTAAATTCACACTTTCCAAAAGTAATACCTTCAAAAAATTTCTTTTTAACAATCAACCAAAACTTGAGCCCTTAAAAACATCTGGTGTCAATGAAATTAGTTGCAACGATTGTTCGTTCAAATATGTCGGCCAGATGGGATGGAATTTTAAAATTAGAGCCAAGGAACATCTAACGGCTATTAAACAAGCAAGTAGAGAGTCTGCTCTGGCAAACCATGGTGATCGTCTCAATCATCATGTTTCAATCAATAATCTTTCGATTTTGCACACACGACCCAAAGTAAAGAAATTTGACATTATAGAGTCATATGAAATTAGAAAAGCATTGTTTTTAGGACAAAATATTCTGAATGAACAAACGTTATATTCATAGTTGTATGCTTTTATTTCACAATTGTAAGGTCAGATACTGTTCTGTTTTTTGTATTGTTTTTTTTAGGCTATCTGAATTTTGTCATTTATCAAATCTAAATTTAGCAAATAATTGAATTAACTTTTATGCTGACCGTCGACTATACATTTCATATGAACTCGACCGCAAATGTTTAGTAAAAAACAAAATAATAAAATTATACGTATAAATCGGCTTCTATTTTTTCGAACATCGAATTTGGTGTGAAAGAAAGATGTAATGAAAAGAAGGAGTAAAATATACGTATCTATATATGGAGAATATCAACGTAGTTAATATCCTCCATGATGTTACATGGTATTGATGTATACATCATTAGCATGATGTTAAGTTTTACTTGTTCAAATTTTGATTTCTTTAAGTAAACTAAATAATGTAATTAAATAATTAAATTTATTAACTTAAGGGGGATTGCCACTGTGACGTCAGAAAAATAAATGATTTTCAAAGATTTTTTTGACTGGGATAATTAAAGAATATCCTTTTATAAAAGCTTTAACAAAATGTTATTTTCATTACAAAAAATTTAATTAAATAACAAATAATTTATACAACAAAACAAATATGGCGTGTGTTTTGAATTTATTAATAATAATGAAATATTTTATTCATTACATTATAAAATACAGGGAACTTTTTTCTTTTTCCATCAGGAAATGAACTAATATTTGTTGGGTTGATTCACAATAATAAAAAATTACAATACGTATAACGCAATGCCGCGCGTACGTAATCTTTTTGTTATTTATTATTAGTTGTAATTATTATTATTGAATTATTGGAACTATTTATTATTGTGGAACTTGATTCAACGAAAAATGATTTAACGTTGGTAATCAAGCAAATGACTTTAAATATGAGCACTGATGTAGATGCAAATATATAAATAATGAGCAACAAAATGAAAAATCTTAGGACAAATATGGCTTCAAGGAGAGCAGAAATAATAATGTTAAATGTAAAATGTTTTAGTTGCAGGAACAGAGAAAGTTTAACAAGACGTTCAACAATTTGAGTGGGAATTTCTGGACGACAATGATAAATTAAAATCAGAATTATATTGAATCATGGTGAAATAATTGCCAAAAATCACATCAACAAAAACAAATTCCATAAAAATGAAATCTTGTCTAGATGGAGAAATATAATTTCACTTAAAAACCACAACGGATCAGAATAACTGTAAGAAAATACTTCGTGTTACTATGGCAATACAGTTGCTCTGAAAGGCCGAAAAGGCAGAAAGGCAGAAAAATGTTAAAATAGATCCATTCAAGTTCAAAGATACCAGGAGAAAAAAATCGATGATAAATATGTAATGAAACCGGTTGAACCGGTCTGCAACAGGAATATTGGCAGATATTTTCTCCTATTCAATGGACGTAAAGTTAAGAGAAAACGATAGAGCAAAGAAATAAAAAAGAAATTGCGTGCATTCCAGAATCAAAAGTAACTGAAAATTAAGAAGGCTAAAGTACTGATTAGACAACAGAAAGTTAGCATTGGTTCACTACATTAAATATTGTCGTCGCACAAACTAGAGGACGGTATAAAGTTACAGATTGATACATGTGAATTACTAAATTTTGATAATGGTATAGAACTTTTGAATGAAAACCGTTTTAAAATCGTTTTTCAAATAGACAAACCGGTAAAAATTATTTGAAAGCTTATAACGCCAAATATAAGATAAATTTATTTGTCAAGACTATAGAAGTTATTGAATGTGCAAATGAACCGTTGTTTGGCAGAACCTGAGTTCAAGTGTCAATCCTTTTTTTTATGACCTGATGATAAATTAGCACAATCACTCTCTGATAAATGACTTATAGATCATTAACATAACTGAATCGTTAAAACCGTTTGTTATTTAAATTTTAAAACGATTAATTTCATCATCACTTCAGTTATATTTAAACTTAAAAAGCGAGGAAGTGAAAATAAAAAATATTGAAATCAACAACCAAAAACCAAATTGTTTGTTATCCTAACCGTTATTGATGTTTTCATATATAGGAATAAAAACATAAAATAAAAATTGTTAAAATAAGGAATAAGAATAACACAGAGTTGATGAATAAATAAACATTTCCTTGTTTTAGCGGTGACATCGCAACATGTCACTTGATAAAATTTGATTTTTACGCTTTTTGAGTTTCTTTAGTCGTACGGATTCAATGAGATGATGTAGGGATTAAAATTAGAGGGTGATATTGAATCTCAGCGAAAATAGGTATTTATTTTTTTTTGATTTTGTTATATTTAAATAGAATATTATTATTAGTGTATATTTCATAAGACAAAAAATATCCTAACTTTTTTTCAAATATTAAATCCTAATATTAAAACTGATCCACTTACGTATCACCCTATTCAATGGAAACCACTTCAGCTTAATGTAATATTATTTGACGATACATTTATTCAATCAAAAATTATTCGTTACAATTTTTTCCAAAATATTTGTTGACAGTAGAAATTTTCTATATTTTCAATTCACTAAACACCATTTATACTTTTGATACCAATAATTTTTTTTTGCTTATTGCTTTAGATATTACTATTTTGTATTCGAATTTTTCTTGATAGAAAAGTGTAGAGCAAAAAAAAGGAAATCCTTAAATATTTCATCTGTAATTGAATTAAATGATTTGCAATAATTTATAAGATTTTGTGTTTTCTATTATCTACGTTTCAATATCTTTAATCTTTTTATTGTTCACGTTTATTAAGATATTGCTTTTGTTTTTTCAGAAAAGTCATATGGATTATCTTAGATGCCCGAAATGTGTTTGATGATTCAAAGGGCGAGAATTTATATAGGGTTGTGTTATAATTTTATTTAGACATGCGTTTTTTGGTCGAGCAAGTAATTAAATTAGAAAATTAATGTTAATGACTTCTTTTAACTACGATACGATGTCTTTCTTTTTAAAACGAAAATCCAATTTTTGGTTAAAATTACAATAACCTTAAGAATATATGTTTCTACCCAATACTAGCAACCCTGTGTTTCATTTTTGAGATTTGTTACCACCAGGCCTTGTCAGTAAGGAGCGCACTGCTTAAGTGATCAATAAAATATATTGATTACCTCATTAAACTATTATACGGTATCATTTGTACTTTAATTACCGTATAAAAACCAAAACAGTAAAGCTAAGAACATTTTTGTTGTTTGAATATTTTGAAATCATGTGGTGGGAAACGATTTTGAAGTATGGAAGGAAATTTGATGTCATCTTAAGAAAAATTTATGTCTTAGATTAGATTTTTTTGGCTATCAAAATTGTAAGATTGTATCTTGGGATATTGAGGTTGACACATATTGCCAGATTATGCTAATGATTTCTTACTTGTTATTATGTAACATACATGTTTGTATGTATTGTGACATGTATTATGTATGTTATTATGAACACATACATAATACATGTTTGTATTATACAAATATTGCGACGCTGGTGCATAGGCTGACTTCACCACAGCTCTGGAAACATAGTGTTCTAGATATATAATGAGCTAATATCCATAAAATACTTTAATTAAAAGCAAACCAATATTATGGACTTCGTAGTTCTAATAATAAAAATATTAAAGCAGGCAGTAGTATCCCAACAAACATAAATTCTGTTGTACGAGAAAAAGTAAAAAAAATTTTATCGGAAGTGACAAAGCGGAGGTTAGGATGCAGAACTATTGTAAACCGTACTAAATGTGTATGTACCAAATTTCATCCAACTCGATTATCAGGTACAGAAGCTATTGAGCTTCCAAAATAACAGGTGCTTGGAGGACCCCCTACCACTTTGTTCACTATCGCTAAAAAAACTAATTAGTTCCTTGCCATACATATTTGCATCTTTTTGCAAAGTGTAATCAAAATTACTTAACAAACGAATTTTGTATGCATCCAACAAACATTGAAACAATAAACAGGTGTTCGGGAGGACCCCACCACCTATCCCAATATTGTCCAAAAACTAGTCAATTCTTTGTCAATAAAGTCTTTATCTTTTTCAAAGTGCCATTAAAATTGATTAATGAATGAAATCTGTATGCTCCCAACAAACTTTAAAAACCAAGTGTGAAAAGTCAGCAGTTGTATGGTAGATCCCCCGCCACTTTGATCAATGTGTCCCAAAAGTTGATAATTATCTTCTTACACTAATTGAAATCTTTCCATAAGTTTTATCATAATCACTTCATTATTGTAGGCTGTAGTGTGCATAAAGATACTGAAAAAACTGCCAACAATTAAAAAAAATATTTTTTTACCGGAAGTAAAAAACCGGAAATTGGGATGCAGAATTTTTGTAAATCATACTAAATGCTTATGTACAAAGTTTCATCCAATTCGATTATCAGGTACAGATGTTATTGAGCTTTAAAAAAAAACAGGTGTATGGGACACCCCCCACCACTTTGTTCACTATCGCTCAAAAACTAATCAGTTCTTTGCCATACATGTTTGCATTTTTAACAGTAAACAGGTGTTCGGGAGACCCCGTACCACTTATCCCAATATTGTCCAAAAACTAATCAGTTGATTGTCATTTAAGTTTCCATCTTTTTCCAAAGTGTCATTAGAATTGATTAATGAATGAAGTCTGTTTGCTCCCAACAAACTTTAAAAAGAAAGTGTGAAAAGTCAGCAGTTGTATGGTAGACCCCCCGCCACTTTGATCAATGTGTCCCAAAATATGATAATTATCTTCTTACACTAATTGGAACCCTATTCCATAAGTTTCATCATAATCACTTCATTATTGTAGGCTGTAGTGTGCATAAAGACACTGAAAAAACTTCAAAAAAGGACAAAAAAAATTTTTTTACCGGAAGTAAAACACCGGAAATTGGGATGCAGAACTATTGTAAACCGTACTACATACTCATGTACCAAGTTTCATCCAATTCGCTTATCAGGTACAGAAGTTATAGAGCTTTCAAAAAAACAGGTGCTCCAGGGACCCCCCACCACTTTGTTCACTATCGCTCAAAAACTAATCAGTTCTTTTCCATACATGTTTGCATTTTTTTCCAAAGTGTCATCAAAATTTGTTCACGAACGAATGCTGTGTGCTCCCAACAAACATTGAAAAAAGTGTGACACATTAAACAGGTGTTCGGGAGGACCCCCACCACTTATTTCAATACTATCCAAAAACTAATCAGTTCTTTGTTACTTAAGTCTCCATCTTTTTCCAAAGTGTCATTAAAATAAATTAATGAATGAAGTCTGTATGCTTCCAACAAACTTAAAAAACAAAGTGTGAAAAGTCAGCATTTGTATGGTAGACCCCCACCACTTTGATCAATGTGTCCCAAAACATGATAATTTTCTTTTCACACTAATTGGAACCCTATTCCATAAGTTTCATCATAATCACTTCATTATTGTAGGCTGTAGTGTGCATAAAGACACTGAAAAAACTTCAAAAAAGTACAAAAAAATTTTTTTTACCGGAAGTGAAAAACTTGAAGTTGGGATGCAGAACTATTTTAAACCGTACTACATACTCATGTACCAAGTTTCATCCAATTCGCTTATCAGGTACAGATGTTATAGAGCTTTCAAAAAAACAAGTGCTCCAGGGACCCCCCACCACTTTGCTCACTATCCCTCAAAAACTAATCAAATCTTTGTCATACATGTTTGCGTTTTTTCCAAAGTGTCATCAAAATTCATTCACGAATGAATCTTTTATGCTCCCAACAAACATAAAAACTTTGCGGAAAAAACCACCTGTTGTATGGTGGACCCCCCAACCCTTTATCCAATGTGCTTCAAAAGCTAATAAAATCTTTCTTATGTAATTTAAAATCGATCGGTAATTGTAGGCTACAGTAGGGATAAACACCTGAAAAAAAACTTTTTAACCGGAAGTGACAAACCGGAAGTTGGTATGCAGAAATATTGGAAACAGTACTAAAACCTTATATTCTAAGTTTCAATAAGATCATAGCTCGGGATCAGAAGTTATTCAAGATTTAAACTTAGAGGTGTTCGGGAGACCCCCCGCCATTTTGTCCAAATTTAAAATGAATCCAGATCTTCTATTTTCAAGTAAACCTGTATCATTTACCAAAGTTTCATCAAGATCCTATGCAGAAAACTCAATATATATAAATACATATAAATAACAATATATTGAATTCTACCACTTTTTGTACAGGCAGGATATCTTTGCTATACAGAAGGCTAGTAGGACAGTTATAATATAAATTTTTAACATTTTTTAACGATTTGTTTAGCAAAACATGAACTTCCTGAATCCATGCACTTGCTGGGTAATACTCCAGATTGAAAACAGATACCTAATATGGTTTAGAACGTCCATATGGAATATCAAATATTTAATTTTTGTGGTAGTATATATTTTTCATTTTGTACAGACTGAAGTTGGTTGAATGAAGTTGGAGCGAGTTTTGATTTTTAATTTGGTTAAATGATAATTCCAATTGAGAAAGGCATCAATGAAAAGTCCTAGGTATTCGGCGGAGTAGACTCTACTAACATATATAAATCAAAATTGGAAAATTTCAGCAAATATTTATTTTTGTTGTAAATTTCATGTAGTTAATTTTACGTTAATTTATTTTCAGGTGATTTCTGTAAAGCCAGTTGGATATTAGATTAAGATCTGATTGCATTTTAAGTCTAAGATCACTACAATTTTTTTCATTATATGCTTTGGTCATTTTATCTGCCAATATTACAACCTTACCACTCCAACAAAGTGAAAGTGCTTCTTTTACATAGAAATTAAAAAGAAGTGACCCAAGGAAAGAGCCTTGAAGGATGCCATACGTGATACTATCAGTATTATCAACAATTGAATCTATTTTATCTATTTTCCTGTTATATAAGCTATGAAACACTGTTTCTAACACCAATCCCATATAGTTTTTTAATTATACAAGGAAAATATTTTCCGAGTACGAATTAACCCTATTTAAACTAGAGCCAGATTTCGTGAAAATGCAAAAATTTGCACACTTGGTGAAGCATGCACCAATACGCATTTTGGAGTAAAATATGTAAAAATATGCTCTAACAAAGCGATATTAAAACTCAAAGTTTAACCGCAAACGAAATCAATGTTAATCATTTTTGAGTAAAGATTGTCTCAAAAAACATGGGATTGCATACTTTTGGTTGTCTTAGCCAAGTAACAAATTTTGTTTACAAGTTTATTACAGTACATTTACTCTGTAATCGTAAAGTTACAGTGGTAACTGTACCGTAAACGTTCAGTAAGTGTTTCGTATACATTTTGGGGAATAATTTTGGCTTTTATTGAACGTTGACGGATATCAATTTGCGTAAGAATTATGTATGATTACGAACACGTACGTAGTGTTACAGAAAGCAAAATGTATGCGATTTTTATCACTACGGATTACTTACAAAAAGTTTACAATCTCATACTTTAATACGAAGTTTAAGACGATTTTTTGTAAACAAAAAATATGAATAAATATACAAATACAATAATATATTTTTTATTCGCCTGCATATTAAAGTGTTACTTTATTACTGTGATTTGCGGCTTTAAAGTATCACTTTTCAACTATTTATTTTGTTGTCATAGCTACGTCCAAAAAAGTAAAAAGCATTTGTATTTGCTTAAATTCTATGAAAAATAAAATTTTTTATCAAAGCAACCCTTAAATTCAAAATTTCATTATCCAATTAAAATAGTTGTTATCATTTGTTGTCATAGCTACACAATAATTTGGAAAAAATAATAAATATTTTGTCAAAGGTTACTTGGTCCACATATTTTTATTTTAAAATTTATGAAAATTTATAATTTTAATTTAGAACAAACAAATTTTCTTAAAATATTTTGCTTGCGGCGAATAAAAAATAGTATATGATGCACGGACGTAAGCTATTTTGGACTTAATGTGGGTGCAAATCTCGGCTAGCGCCTCGATTTGCAAACTCCACATCCGTCCAAAATCTTTAGCTTTACGTCCTAGCATCATAATGTACTATTATGTTTATGAAATGCAAATTTTATATTTTGGCATAACTAATTTTGTATAGTTGGATTTCAAAATTTACAAACGAATAATAAAATTTCGATTAAATTTTGGAAATACTTTTAAATTAATAATGCGCCATAAAAATAATAAATTATTAAATATAATTTTAAAAAAAATTTTATATGTCAATTTATTTTAGAGAGATAAAATTATATAATATTTGTTTTATTATTTTCATAAATTTAAGTTTTTCTAAAATACTTATAACATAAGTTATAAAACCCAATAAAGTTTCATTAAATGTATTTTGTTATTTTTTTAAAATACAGTCAAATATTAATTTTGCATAAAAATGGCTGAGTTTTCAATTGTAAGCTTTCAAATACAAGTTAGCCCTATGTAGATATACATAGAGTGCACAGAATATATACTTTTACATTTTATTTACATTTACACTTCCATATTTAAAATGTTAACATGTTAACGTAATGTAAACGCTATGTGTTTGATCTGTAAACATAATCATACAATTACAACTTCCAATTCAAAGAGTTTACATGTATAAATTATGTAAACGTTTAGTATTAGCCTCGTTGTTGTGCATTTACATTTACACCTTCCTTTTGCAAATATTTACTTGTATATGTTTTGTAAAAGTTTTGTATAAATCCTTTTACAACTTTTGACATTTGTAAAATAAACAAAAGTGGCATTTATTTTTTATTTGGTACAAGCAATCCTCATGCACTTAACTTTGGTATATGTCCAAATTTTTTTTGACATAAACGGGGGGTGGGAGACTATGTACATTTGAACCTACACAATCATTTACATTTACATATGTCAATAAATTAGTTAATGTAATCCTGGCATTGCGATTGGGCCAGATCTAAATATAATAAGTTTAAATGTATCTTGTAATTATCTTACGAAATTTTGCCTCATAGTGTTCTAAGCTTGGCATTGTTGGATCACGGAATTATCGGTTATACATAAAATCGACCAAAATTCTTTTTGCTATTAAAAATGGGAAGGCCGTCAATGTTAAAGGTAACTGAAATATTAATTAAGTGATCCAAATTCGAAAACTTCAACCAACGTATTAGCTCATAATACCAAAGCTTTCCACTACCCGTCAAAATAATATTTATATTTTGAAGTGTTTGCAATAATTTTCGGGGATCCTTTGGTTATAAATTAAATCCACGAAACTTTAAAATCACAAGTAACTCTTAAATTAATTAAGAGTTAAGATTCGATTAACTAATGCCCAATATATTGAGTCGTCTATCACTGAAAACTGGCTATAAATTTCTTTATAATCGCACGATGGAAACAGACATCTTTTATTAAACAAAAAATTTTGAGTTAAGAAAACTGTTTAAATTATGTGACAATATAAATACATTCCTAATGTAAATGTCCCGTAAAAATACGGTAAGTATATAAGTTCTCAATAAAATAAAGTTTTGTAATTAATCTATAAATGTAAAAATACATTTACAAGGCCAACGTTTAGTATATTTACTATGTAGCTATAAGCTCTCGTAGACTTTACACAATGTAGTCATTTTGTAGAAGTAATAATACAGTTACATAGTACATAATCAGAAACGTTACATTCGAAGCTATAAGTTTACTACTACACTGTAGCTTTACTGTGTACAATCAGAAACAATATTTTGTAGAAGTATAAATACTGCAACCTATTTTGAGTACAGTATGTGTTCCGTAAATAAAACAATAATAGTTTGTGACTTTAATATATACAAAATGTTACTTGGGTATATATCAGTGACCGTAGCTGGATACGCTCGAAAAATTCTCAGAAATCTCATCCGTTTAGCGAAACTGTTTCTTTGCAAGAATGACAAATTTTGTGAAAAACGAAATTTAATCTGCAACAACCTGATATTTTCTAACTTTGCTTTTAGTTTGAAGTATAGGTGTAACTAAATTCACTCATATTTCATGCCCAATTTTATTTTCAATTATATTTCATGACATACAAATAATTGCTTTTTTATGTCTAGCATTTCTTTATCAATATGTTTCCCATTATATGTTTGACAAAACATTTGAAATACAAAATGTTCTAGATATATAGTGAATATCCATTAAAACCTTTAATTAATGGTTTATCGGTGTTATAGATATTGCGTAGTTCTATTAATATCAATATTATAGAAAGCTGTAGTATCCCAACAAACATAAATTCTGTAGTACGAGAAAAACTAAAAAAAAATTTAACGGCAATGACAAACCGGAAGTTGGGATGCAGAACTGTTGTGAACAATACTAAATGTTTATGTACCAAGTTTCATCCAATTCGATTATTAGATACAGATGTTATGAAGCTTTCAAAAACGCAAGTGCTCGAAGGACCCCCACCACTTTGATCAATATCGCTCAAACACTAATCAGCTCCTTGCCATACATACTTGCATCTTTTTACAAAATGTCATCAAAGTTCATTAACGAACAAATATTGAATGCTCCCAACAAACATTCAAAAAATAGTGGCACAATAAACAGGTGTTCTGGAGGCCCCTCACCACTTATCCCAATATAATAAAAAATAATCAGTTCTTTGTCATTTAAGTCTCCATCTTTTTTCAAAGTGTTCTTAAAATAGATTAATGAATGAAATCTGTATGCTCCCCACAAACTTTAAAAACAAAGTAAAAAAGTCAGCAGTTGTATGGTAGACCCCCCGCCTCTTTGATCAATGTGTCCCAAAATATGATAATTATATTCTCACGCTATTTGAAACCTTTTTCATAAGTTTCATCAGAATCATTTCATTATTGTAGGCTGTAGTGTGCATAAGGACACTGAAAAAAATTCAAGAAATTACAAAAAAAATTTAACCGGAAGTAAAAAACTGGAAGTTGGGATGCAGAACTGTTGTGAAATGTACTAAATGCTATGTACCAAGTTTCATCCAATTCGATTATCAGGTACAGATGTTATGAAGCTTTCAAAAACGCAAGTGCTCGAAGGACCCCCACCACTTTGATCAATATCGCTCAAACACTAATCAGCTCCTTGCCATACATACTTGCATCTTTTTCCAAAATGTCATCAACATTCATTAACGAACAAATATTGAATGCTCCCAACAAAAATTCAAAAAATAGTGGCACAATAAACAGGTGTTCGGGAGGCCCCTCACCACTTATCCCAATATTGCCTCAAAACTAATCATTTAGAATTTAGACCAATCCGTGCAGTACATTTTTCTGGACAGCGCACACAAACAAAGAAACACATTGTTTTCTTTTTATATAAGATAAGAAGATAATTCTACTTATTTAAGACTAATAAATTATTGAAATAAAACACTATATCAATATAACAATTTCTAATTTTTTATTTTACGCCAACATTAGTTTTGATTCTCTATCAAAAATCGTTTATAAAACTCATATTCAAAGTACATAATATGAAAATATATTGAATAATAATACGACGAATGAACCTGATACACATATATAATGCAGATTGATTATAACAGTTTGACACAATATCTAACATCAAACGACATTACAATCTATTCAATATCATAAAAAAATTTGACGTAAATCAAAACTGATTGCATATCCTAACTACATTTCTAAAGGAAGCTTCACATTATAATTTTTGTCTATTGTATTGTTACACTTACATCATCATGTTTAATTTGATCGATTGATTTGCTTTTTAAATTGATAGGTATGGGAAAAATTTGTTTGTTATTAGTGTGTATGATACCTATATGATTGATTTCGGGTTTATATTAAAACTTTATGTCAACCAATCTAAGTAGTTAAGATATTCAATGTGATCCTGTTAAACTGAGATATGTCAAATCGTTGATAAAGAATTTCTTACTGTAAGACTCGCTAACTTTTTTAGAAACTGAAACTGGTGCATAAATAAATAGACAGTAGCCACTAGCCACTTAAGCTTATAGGAATGAATATATTCAAACTTATTTGCCATAAAATTTTTTTTGTTCTATAATTAACCAGGATTTTATTACCATTTTATCTGTGATTTTACTTCTAGATGTTGTTTTTGGTTTTAAAATTCCATTGAGCTAAAGCTCTTCAAAAAGTGAGTGCTGTAAGAACAATACAGTACCTATAGGTAAATTAAGCGTATGTATTGCTACTAAAGTACTAATCAGCTTACAGAATCAACGATTTATTTTTCTTAAACAAAAGCCTTCAAGGATCAACTGCAAATTCCATTCCAATTCCATACAAAAAATTGCAATTCCAAAAATGTATATAATGTATTGGTATTATAGAATCTAATTGTCTTATTTTTATGTTAAGGGCGATAGTGATACAACAACCCTAACTTTTACTTAAATTTATTTCCTGCTTTTTGCATAATAAAACATAAATCATAATCGACGTCATATAAGTTACATTTATATTGTGTTAGAAAACATAAATTCGTGTGATACTCTTACATGATTTGTTTTTTTTATGCAACGAATATTAAATGTTTGTGTAGATAACCTTTTAAACCAATCAAATTAAGTCGATATTTGAGATGCTTTGAAAGAAGTTTTTGTTTTTTAATGTTTGGAAAAATAGTAGTGGCGGTTAACTGGAGATACCGTGAACTAAGTGCGAAAATGTTAAGTTGTGATAATATCTCATCTTGGACACCTTTAACGAACTAAATAGCTTACACCGAGAAGAGTACAGATTTTTGATTGAAATTAATTTGCTTATTTATTTCAATTTAAAGACTAGCAAAGGGAATTATTTCCAATAACATACTAGTAATAAAAGTTAGAGAAGTCTAAAGACTACCCGAGTTGAAATTTTACTACTCTTTACAACCTACAGACTCTACTATTTAGAATTTAGAGTGTTTAAGGATCACTTATTTTCAATACAAAAATAACATCTACATAACTCCTTCAAAAGCGAGCTACCGGAAAAAAATCATATTTAAGTTAAATAGACGTTAAAAATATATTTTCTTTCGGTCTTTGCTGTAATAATAAAAAACGAGGAGAAACGAAATTTGTTTAATGATAATAATAATAAACAAAAGAAAAGAAAGAAAAAAAATAAGAAAATCAAAAATTATTTTTATATATTCTAACATGGCTGGTTTTATTTAACATTTTACGAAATAGTTTACATGCGTTTAATTGAATTGAATAATTTTAATTTATTATTTGCTTATAAAACTATATGCGAAAGAAATTTTTTAGTGAATGTAATAAACACAATTTCGTTAAACAAACAGGCCCTTGCAATAATTAATTTTAGTGGTTTAAAAAAAATTATTATATTGTTTTTAATATTTTTGTTTTGTCTTATTTCATGTCAATTTATCGATATTTTAATTTAATTTTTCATAATATTGAGAAAATTATGGAAAAATAGTATTATTTTCTACACATAATTCAATTATCTAAATTTTTTGATTTCTGAATTTTGGTCTTTCAAATTGTATCATTAAAAAATTGGCGAAATAATGGACGCGTCGTTTACAAACAAAATCACACTCATTTATATTTCCAATTTAGACCTTCAATATACGAGCGCTATCTTCATGTATAAAAATGTTTGACGGGGTTGAAGCGAAATAGATCGGAATCGTAAATGGTTTTTGAAGATTCAAATAAGATGTTAATTTTGTACGTTGATAGAATTGAGAGGACTTTTTAGGTTCTTAGGATATGATAAATACTTAGTAAGGTGTTGAAAAACGCCACTTATTTAGGTGTAAAGTAATATTTTAAGAATAAGGAGTCTGCAAATAGTTTTTTGAGATTCTAATTAGATATTAAATAGTATGTTTTTAGATTTTGTAGGAGTTAATAATTTAATCGAGAATAAAAAGTTCTTATTTACATAAAGGATGAAAAGAACTAAAATAGGTTCATTTGAGAATATGTCTTAAATCGTAGTTAAAGTTCGACTCTTACGAAAAAGAAAGCGTTAGTTAAAGCCAAAATTAAAAGTTAAGTAAGAATGTTTAACAAAAGATAAAATTAATATTACTAGAATTTAAAATAATATTAATTTAATTTAACCATTTGTAAAAGGATTTTTTTAAACTGGACTTGGTTAGAGCAAAACAAATTGAATTGATTAAAATTAATGTGCTGATAATATTGTAATATAGTCAACGCTGAATGTACTCTTAGATTAGCTAGAAAAGTATTATAATATAGTGTATCAATGTCTAGTATTATAACAAGGTGTGGTATTCAAACAAATTAGACCAACCAAATCTGATTCAACGCTATGGCTAACAATTTTATAAAGGGCTGTTTGATCACAATTTTACGTTTCTGTTCCAACGATAGTAAATGATATCGTTGTAGTTTATGTTGGTAAAGTTGATATGGGAATTTTAATAAGTTCAAATCGAGTAATCTTCCTTTGAACCCTCTCAATATTAGCAATATATGAGTTTGATATTTCGGGCTTCATAGCCGAAACATATATTTTAATGAAGAACGGACTATTGAGTTTAAGATAGTAATAAGTGATTTAGACGAACGGAAATTTGAACACACATGCGTAACAAATTTTTGAAGGCTTTGTTAATAATGTCTTGAACATGCATATTAAATCTTAATTTATCTTAATATCCATAATAATACTTAAATCACGAATACCTTGTTTTTTACTTAGAGTTAAATTATTAATATTATATAAATGAATTGTAATTGAAAAATAGGCTTAAGCTTAAAAGTAAAACATTTATTAATGTTGAGATATAAATTGTCATTTTGCACCATTCATATATTTTTTTAAAATTATTTTGAAGTACTTAACAGTCAGCTATAGATTTGATTGGTTTATTGTTCAAAAATCGCCTGAAGCTTTGGTGCAACGATTTTTATTACATTGCATTATTGTTCTTGCTCAACAATCGCAACTGTTGGCGATTGGTTGTTTTATTGTATTAATTTATATTTTTTTCAATATTATTGGCTAGTAAAGAAGTAGCATGGAGTGCTCAATTAAATACAAATGATGGGGTGAGTGACATTTTAATTTTTAAATGTAATAATTATAATTGATGTAGTGTGGGTGAGGGGCTTTGTTCCTCCAACTTTTGGGGTCGTCACAGTCTCCAATCCTTGCTCATTTTAATTCATCATTTTGATGGGCTGAGGAGAGATATAATCGAACTCACAGACTGCTACTAGTCGAAAATTTAATCTCAAGGCACGCAACAGCTCAAATGTTCCTTAGTAATTCCATTATTGACCTCATCGGTACCATTTACTACATTTCAATTAAGTATAAACAAAACTATTCAGCAATCACAGCACATATTACATATTTAAGGCTCAATAAGGCTTAAATTGAATTAAATTGAGGACTGTCCCTGTCTGGCAATGTGAAACGCATTTTTTAATTTACCAATTACACATCTTCACAGATCTGATAAGTTTTAATATCAGAAGCCAATTTTGGTCCTCGTAACACTAATTACCTTTAAATGTTAGTAGTTCAGTTGACTGAAAAAACAAAGAAAATGGTTATAAATTTTACTTTCATCCTATAAGAATCCGTTTCAGCTATTTTTTTGTAACAATTTTCATTTCTTAAATCTAACAAAATATCGTTTTCATCACTTCTCTACAATAATATTTCTGATTTTATGTTTAAGTTGGTTTTATAGACGAACATTTAAAACAAAATTATTCGATGATCCTCCCTTGAGACTAATAATTTTCACGATGTCCAAAGTTTTGAAGAGGGGTTTCATTATATTTATTCGTTTACTTTTCTTTTCTCAATAATGACCATATAATCTCAGATTGCAATTATTATATTATTTTCTTCATAATAATCAACTTTGTTGTAAATGGAGAACTGCTGTGGACGGGCTTATTTATGTTAGAAGTTGATGCCTTTAGGATAAAAAATAAATATAAATGGCTGATTTTCAAAATACGTTTATACGTTGGAATGAAGATTGCTATTGCTATTTTTATTGGTTTGTTATATAAGACTGTTATGTGTCTGTAATCACTACCAAGCAAATACGAAATCTATAAAAATTATTATGCATGAAAATACAGAAATGATAAATGTTTTAATGTAAAATAATAATAATACAAAACATATATTTCCAAACAACAGCGTATGTACGAAGAAAATATAAGAAAATTCACAGCATGAAATATGTTGCAAAATTTTAAAATAATATAAGTATATGGCAAGAAACAAACACAAGATTATGATTTAAGATTGAATAACAAATTTTTTTTTATCTTGCTGATAGAAAATTTACGTATAAGTAAAAAGGTCATAAAAGCGTGGCAAATAAATTTATTCGAGAGTGAAAAATAAAACAAGAATTGGAAAATATGAGATTTCCTTTTATTAATTTATTGGAAAATGCAGGAATTATTTTGGAGATTACATTAACTTTAAGTTATTGTTCTCGATTTAAAATTGAGTAATTGCAAACGTTGTAATACTTGAAATGGTGTTACGTGTTTGTATTTGGGAAATAAGTTTTCCTCAAACAACTTAAATTGATGTTAACTGAAGACAGTTATATTGCGCTTTATATGTTGTATCAATTTTCACTACAATTAAATGTCAGTAGGAGTTATACAGGAATGCAATAAAATGTTTGAAGTGTTAACTTTAATTTATATTTAACTCAACAATTAATTTTAATTTATGTACCGCTGAAGCTCAATGACTAAATTATCTAAAAAAGAATCCATAAATTAAACAGTTTTTCGGAAAATTTGAGCATTTTCGTTTGTAAATTTTTTCTCAAAAAAATTGAAAACAGTATTTCATTACACAATAAATTAAAATATGTGTTTACCAAATACATATATTTAATGACAATGTTATTTTTGGAATAAATAGGCGGATCAGAAAATTGGAAATAAATTTATATAAAACAAAAATCTGGAAATTATTTTGCTTGTTGTTAGAAAATTAAATATCAACATACATTGGAGAATATAAAAACATAGAGTAAAGAGTTGTAAAGACGTTTAGTTTTTTAACCTAAAACATTTGTATAAATGCTCTCTTGACCAGAATTCATTATATTTTAAAATTCAAGGCCAACTCTGTCACGGTTCGTATATTGTAATAGTAACATAGTTCATATAATTTTGGTTCCTATAATTTTGAGCATAGTCAAAGTTTTCAAAGTTCATAAGTTTTGAGCAAATTTGGCTATATTTGGCAATTTATACACCGAAATGTCTCGGTACACCGAATGTCTTGGAATTCATGAAATTCTAGTTCACAAACGCTAGAAAAACACTTTTTCCTGTTTCACAATTTTTTCCCGGCATCAAAGGACCATTTTGGTCCTTCGAGCCGGAAGAAAGTTGTATATGGACGTTTCATGTGGACTCGATTTTTTTAATTCAAAACTGTGCATGCGTTTTAATGTCTAGGAATATCTGAAGAAACAAAGTTGCACACTAGGGATTAGTAATAAATTAAGTGGGATGCGGTAGGTTTTCAGACTCAGGTAAAATAAAAAAGCCGGTATTTATAAAGTAGTTGTAATTAGCAGTTAATTGGACGGATGTAATTTTTAGGGACTTATCTAATGGGGACCTAACAATTTTGTGGTTTAAAGTTTTTGGAGAATGGTGTCATAATGAAAATCATTAACTACATTTTTTATTTCACAATAGTCGTAGTGCATGTGATTCTGAATCAAAGAATAACCATTTCCACAATATTTTTTGTTGACATGCGTGTTTTAATCAACTTTCTAGTAAATTTAAACCATGATACTGGAAACTTCTAGGAAGCATGTATACCTTCTAGGAAGCATGTAAACATTGAACAGTTCCACTAGAAAAATAAATTTAAGGGTGCCGTTTGTTTTACAAATAGAACCCTATTGTGGGAGAGTGTGGTGTCTGTCGGTCTATCTGACACGGTCTTTTCAACAACAAATTTGTTTAGGAGGGCTGTGATATAAGGTTCGATAAAAAATAAGTTCTACTGAGTCAAATAGGGAGAAATATCCAAAGGTATAATTCTGAGATGTGTATTTGAAAAAAGTAGAATTTTAGCAAGTTTAATTAAGTACTTTTATGCACGGTGCAGGTTTTCAATAATTAACAAAAATATGCGTTCGAACTATGTCGTTCCACCTTAGTTCTGAATTTGATAGAGAAAAAAATTTAAAATATTCATAATTCTAAATTATGAGAGCGTGGGAGTGCGGAAGGAAGAAAATTGCAATTTTGTTTTAATGTTACAATATAATTGCAATTTTACTCTAATAAATCGTTGTATCAAATGGTTGCCTTTTTAATTGGAGGGTCCTCTCATATGTTTTAATATTACCTTCCTGAAGCATTGAGTGTAAACTACCAGGCGGGTCATAGGTTGTAGATAAAGATAATGTAACCCCTGTTCCGATATTATTGGTTACTAATAATACAATCGCTTACAGGGCAGATCCCAAATATTAAAAGGGACCGAAATCATACATTCTCACTTAATTCAGTGGTGTGGCAGTCATGTCAAGGTGATCGATTAGCTGATGGTGATCTTCATCAGTTTCTAACGGCACAAAACTCAGGGCTTGTCTTCCCCTGCAGTATTGTGATTTGTAACCTAGTCAAGTAAGGCGGCTCTGCTTGCAGATGCACAGTAATACACAAAAAACATTACGACATTTAAAAAAATTAATACAAAACCAGATAAACACTCTGTGGACGATAATACGTTCACAGAGATAAAATCGCCAAAATTTGGTTGTAAATTTACCTCTAATCCGGGGATTAGTAAAAATCTTCGGTCGTGTTACATATGGTACTTGGAGATTTAAACAGGTCTTTGGGAAGTCCCCATCTGGTGCAGTCAGGAGATAATAGGAGATAGGCTCTTATAAGGATCAGCGTGGCTTCCATAGTTCTTAGCTATGTACCACAGGCATAGATAAACGTGACAGTCGTCTTTATCCCAAAACCAGAGAATATCAACTATTGCGAGGCGAAAAACTTCAGACCGATCAAAAACCCATGAGTAAAACTTACTTTCTAAAGTCTTTGGAGAGGTTGATCAACCGCTACATTAAAAACGTCTGTCTACACAGGCCATCGACACTGGCCTTCACGTTGACACAGGCCTCTCAGAGGTGGTCTCTGATATTGAAGAGACTACCTCTAAAAAGGCTATAACTCTTATCCTTTTTCTTGGCATAGAAGGGGCTTTCGACAAAGTCACTTTTGAGTCATTCCTTAACGGAGCTGAAGGGTATGGTGTGAATAAAACACTCCTAAGGTGGATACGACGGGCGCTGGAAGATCGATGTCTGTGTATTCACACAACGACACCACAATCCAGGATAGTGTGAAACGTAAATGTTCCTAAGGGGCCTTCTATCACGCTTGCTGTATGATGGTCCTAATTGAACGTGAATTGAACATTCAAGTAGAACATGATGGTCCTAATTGAATTAAATGATTAAAGGTTAAACACATACAACTATGCCGATGATGTTATATTCTTTTGAAAGAAGATAATATCGGGTTTCTCTACAGAAAAATTCAGAACGCCCTGGACATTGCTAACAGCTGGTGTCGGAAAAATGGTCTCTCGTTCAATGCTCTTAAAATGCTTTAATGGTCGTTGCGTTTACTAACAGAAGGTAACTAAACAACTTCACTCTTTCTTCAATCAGTAATAACACATATACACTCCAAGATAAATTGTGAAGCATCTTGGTGTTACTCTCAACAAGTGGTTCGATTGAGGTTCCTGTTGATACTAAATACGCAAACGCAACTCGAGTTCTGTGATAGTGTAGGCGGGCTTTGGGTGCAAATAGAGGCTTACACCGAAAATGTTCTACTGTCTGTATAAAGTAGTTGTCAGACCTATAGTCAGCTATGGGTACCTTGCATGGCTCTCGAGAACATTTGTTGGGAATGCAATAAAAAACGGGATGTGGTACAAGGACGTGCTTGTTTGTGTACCACAAGTGCTTTAATGACAACGCTTACAGTTTTATTAAGGCTGTGCCCCTTGCATATATGTGTAGAAATGGAAGTTCTTAAGCTACAAAGAGGCTCAAACTCCTAGGAACTACCAGGGGCTGTAGGAAAAATCATCAAGCGCTATTGAGGAACTTGAACGAACACTTTACAGATTTGGCCATGCTGAATAACGACATAGTACCTATAACTGGCTTTCAAAAACATTAAAGAGTTGTAATTCCAACGATAGAGGACTGGTTTGTAACTCATTTTTTATTAGGCAGTGCGACCAACACGTTGGACATCTACACAGATGAATCTAACTGGAAATGGTGCAAGAGCTGCAGTCTATTTCAAAAATGAAAATCTTGGGTTGCAATTTGCATGAATATTTGCACTCTTTCAGGCTGAGGTATTTGTCATAAATGCAGCATCGAGCCGAGCAACGGAGCTTAAGTGGTCTGGAAAGGACATAAATATTTTTAATGATAGACAGGCTGCTCGAAAATCTCTGAGCCACTTCACTATAATAGTGCAAGAATGTTCAAGGTCCTTGAATTATCTTGAGCTAAAAAACAGTATATTACTGATATGGACACCAGGGTGTAGTTGAAATTTTGGGTATAAAAAACTAATGAATTAGCGAAGAGTTCTGTAAGATCGCTAGTCAAACAGGTTCTCTATTGATCCAGTAACTACCAATTTTAGGACACAGAAGGCTGCAAGGATTTCAAAAATTTTACTTAAAATTTGAGCCGTGAAACTGCTAGTTAATGGTAGGACTACTAACAGGTCACCATCATGTGAATAAATATATTCCCAGCTTTGAGCATAAAATGATCCAGCATGCTGGTTTTGTCCAACAAGCAACATGAAATGATCCACAATGCCGTTGAAGAGGATGAAATAGTCCCTTACAATTGGGGAGAATTTTTGGCTCCCTAAGGTCATGCCAAAACGGCATGTTAGAAACAAATTATATAAATATAGAAGATTTCTGCAATGTAGACTATTCAAGGCTATTGACTTTTTTTAAAGAGGTCTTCAGCTCTTGAAAATGAGGATGACATAAAGGCCTTAGCAGTCTTCACATCACATCAGTCTTCACATCTTATATGGTCACCTCGCTTTAAAAAAATGTCACATCAATTGGATTTTGAAATATTATCAAAAGTATGCAGCCACCCTTAGTTCCGAACACAATGAATTTTTTAATGAAAAGTTCTGTGTAATAGATACAACAATATGTGTCGTAGAAACACTAAAATACCTTTAAAGACTGTGCTTCCACAAAACCTTCGTCGACCGAATTTTATATCTATATACTTGACCGATTTTTTTTGTTTAGCTTGACTGAAATGTTTCGGCACGTGCAGCTAGATTAAGTCTTAAACCCATGTGAAATGTCTTTTTTTCCTTTAACGTCCTGCTAAAAATTCATTGGCGATTATTATAGAACCAAGCTATAGAAGTTGTTTATTCAAATACGGAAAAGGATGCATGGAAAATTTCAGTTCAATCTGGTAACGTTGTCGTATATCTCGTTATATCAAACCAGCACTTACCTACCAGAATTTAAACTAACACGTTACCTTTTGGCTTCGTTTTGAAAATCACAGACTTTCCATATCCTTGCAGATACACTACTGAGTTTTTCAACTTCTACCAAAGTGAAACGTTTCTCGCTCTCATGCTTAACAGATTTAGTAAGAAAGATTATGAGGTCAAGCTTATGAGGTACGAATTAACGTCTTCTTATTACGTCATAAACCAAACCGTAAACTAAACCGTAAAAACCCACCTTAAAATGTGGTGAACTGTATCGCAGAAGTTGAAGTTACAATCTACAACTGTTTGAAATGGACCTCTACAAACTGGATTCTGGTCAACTCCAATCGTATCCTCATCGTTAAGCATGACCAAGGGTTAAACATCTTACAAAATTGTTACGTAAAAATCCTTACCATTTTAAATACATATCTGGTCCACTTAATACCATACACCACCCAGACAGTTACATATAAGTAATTGTAACATTTATGAAACATCGATAATCACGAACAAAATTTTAAAGGCATAAAACTATAAATCATAAAGTCAAACTCATGATTGACAACATAAAGAAAAAGTATCAATGTATTACTGATATCAACCATTTTTATTGGATACTTGAACGTTTAACTAAAAACAGATGACACGAACTGCAAGGTATACAAGAAAGAAACATATATTACAACAACAACCAAAAACACATATGGATTTTTTTTTATTTCTTTTACGAAAGACATAAATTTTCCATCTCTTAACAGCAGGTAGTGTGCTGTTGTTTTTTTTTCTTAATCTTCAAAATTGTACGTTGAACGAAATTAGATTTTTATTAGTTTAATATAAAACGTTTTTTCTTGTAATTTTTTTTTTTGTGATCTATATATACGGGATATAATAGAAAGCAAATGCGCAATCTGGTACTTGAAGTTATTTTATGTGTATATGAATTTCAACACATCATGGATTTTTATCCATAAAAGTAAAAAGATAATCAACCAAAACGACATAAAATCAATGTAACATAAACGTATTATTTTTGAGGTGGATCGAGAATAAAAATGTCCTAGATTTTACATTTGTTGGCTTATTTCCTTGTTTTCTTAGAACTGTGATAATTATGTGGGATAATTAATGAGTTGATAGGTTCATTTTCTGCCATTCAATATAAACCATTATTTCAAGCGATTATCACTAGCAAGTAGCAATGTATATGAATGTGTTAGTCGGTATTGTCACATTAACTTTATATAGCAAATCCAGGTCAGAAAATAAAACAGACCTAAATTTTTTTTGTTAAGGCCCTATTTTCTACCTCCAGCATCGATGTGCATTTTTAAAATACAAAACAAGTTTTGCCCAATTTTCTTGATATATTTAGCTAACAAATCAGAAATGTCGATGAGAATTTGTTGGTAATCTCGCATTCCGGAATTAATTTATCCAAACAATACAAAGGGCTTTAAAGAGCACCGTTCATTCACTGTTTGGTGGAATGCAAAGTGGACAGTAAAATTCTAAGTCTTGTGCAAGTATAAATATTAATCAAACAGATTCGATACTCTTAAGCCGTTATAATAAAAAAAAATAAATGCATGCACTGGTGGATTCAGGCAGCAATCTTTCATTGAAATCCAATAGATATTTCCATAATGTCAAACGATCATAAGTCAGTCATGGTATCTTCGTCTCTGAATATCCGAAGATACCATGCCAGCTAGGATGAGGATTCTAAATTATGTTCCCTTATAAAATTTGTGAACATTGATTTTAAACTTTTGAAGATTAAAATTGTAAGGAAAACCCCACGCAGGTATGGCATTCCAACGATGGGAGTCTAGATTAAAAAATCTGCCAGGAAATGATATGGATTTTGAGGGGCTGGGGGATGTGTGAACTCCTTTGAAAAATTGAAAACGTGGCAACACTAGATAGAACGCAAAAATTAAGAAAACCTTCACCAGAAATTTATTTAAATGGCCAAAGGATGTAACCGATTGCTAACTTTTTGAGTGATATGAAACTTTGATTGAACTAACCCGAAAAGCTAGCATACCATAATGCACACTCCTGATATTAGCTTCAAGACTTTAATTTCTTTAAGTCTTGGAAGCTGCAGACTAATGATGAAAATACTAATCCTACATTTATATTTTGAAATCAAACCATCGAACACACTTGGTACAAAAACCCATTAGTTATTGATTATGATAGTTGACCGGATAAGGTTTGATGTTTATAATGACATAAAAAAAGAGAAAGAAAAAAAAAACGATTATTGCTAATCTGTAAAACGCATGAAGTTTAAATTGATTACACGATTTAAATTCATATTTGTCAACAACCCCATTAAACGAATTGTAGCTTCACTTCTCTCACGCTAAACCATCATTAATTGTTATTTAAAGATTAAATTTCTATTAGTCATCTTTTCATAAAACCATGAAGTTATTAATTAAATAAACCCAATATAATAATTTATCACACAAAAAACAAACAGACACAGAACAAAATATTCATTAAATTGCAACAGGAGTTCATTCAAGTAAAGAAAACTAAAAAAAATTAACAACAAATTAAAAATGTCATTTCTGAATCTTTACAAATTGAAATAAAACATTTCCATTGTACATTTGTGTTATACATTATTTGTCATGAAATGCAACAAAATTTTTTTTTAAGTTTATTTTAATTAATGAGTAACTGCATAAACATAATTTTAGAATAGGGTAGATTTGTGGCGGTTTTGAGTTGTTAAATTAAAAAAAATTCATTTAATCCTATTTGTCTGTTAATTTGTTTTGTTTTTAACATTTGTTTGTGGATATATGGGTTCGGGTTCGGGGATTTCATTTTATGTTTCAACATTACCGAATAAAACAAAAGCTATGCACCAGTATATATTATACATAGTTTTGAAGTTTTCCTCAAGGATATGATCTTTAAAGTCGTAGTCATCATAGATATAGTGATAGGCTGATTTTGTTAGCTCTGACAAGCTGGATATTGCACCTTGCTGAATTAAAAGCATTTACATTTAGTATGACTACCAAGCAATACTCCTCATAGCCTCCTTCTAGGATGATTTGGTAAAAAGAAACCCAGAGAACATTTTTTGTAACATCTTTGGCACAATCTTTGCAGGAAATTATTATCCGTATATGCACTACCTAATAAGTTTGAGCAAAAACCGCATACAACTTAGTTCATTGTTTCTTACTCTTCCGAATTTCATTGTTTAGTTCCTTACATAGACTCTTGAACACCACACTGAAAAAAATTAGACCATTGTCAATCAGATTGGAGCAACTACAGGTAAATTTATTTCTAACAACAGAATAAGGCTTAATTAAAATCAAAAGTGTTACAAACAATATCACAATTTAGCTAAATAAAGGTTATAATTATTCTATGGAAGAAATTGAATTTGGTCTTACATTATGAGTTTTTTATTCCAAACAGAAGTATCTAAACTGGTTTATCTACATAAATTTATATTTTACAAAAACATAACGTGCGATTTTTTTAATTGAAACATGGGCATGTTTAGTGTTCAGGTATAGGGCATTCCAATGACACCAGACTCGGTTAAAAAGATCACGCATTGGTATTTGAACCGCAAAAGGATGCTATGGCAAGAAAAATGAAGACGCTGGTAAAATCGATTTGATCTCCTCAAAAACCCTTTCATCCATAATGTATTTGTAAAAAATCACGCTGAAAAAAACATGTCCTATTTCCAATCGAAATGCAATTGTCTCAACCTCACCGTGCGGTCACATATGGCGAATCAACTTCAACAACTCTACAATTATAAATCGATGAAGTTGAGACCATCACACGAAATATTTATGTGAAAATAAAATATAGTTCAATTAATCTCAAATACTTAAACTTTAAAATGAAAAATTCATGATATAAGGCCAAAGAAAATATTTTTTAGGGAAATAGTTATTATCTTTATTCAAATACTGTTATATTGGATATAACACTTTATATTTTACCACATTCTGTTGTTAGGAAAATGTTGTCGTGTAGCTGTCCCAATCACGGTGAAATTGTTTGCGGTGAAATTATAATTTTTCTTTGCATGAATAATAAACTGCCAACTTCGAGATGAGGTTGTCATGAACTTCGATTTTTTTTCAGTGCATCAAATCAGCAACGCTTCTCCTTTGCTTCAATGAATTATCTCCCTCTGTAATATAAGGGCTACCAATCAATTTAATCGCCCAATTGTCACCGTTCTTTATACCTGTACAGCTTTTGAATCATTTCAAACAACTGCATTTCGATGGAAAAATGATATGTTTTTTTTTCAGTACACTTTTGTTGCTTCGTGTTCATATCCTTCTTTAAATTTCTAGCATCTACTCCTAGCATGTACAGATTAAGACCTTAGATTTTTAATTTCGGTGGGCTATCCGCAGTTTATTTTCTAAAATTTTTAAAATTTCGTCTTGTTACGGAGGCGTCACAAACTGCAGTTAAGTGTTTGGATATATAATGGCCTTTATTTTCACGCACTTGGGCGTAACTGTTTGATAACAGTTTCTATCAGATTAACCTAATTAAGTTGTTTCTCTAGATGCTTGACGAATTTCTTTGTTGTTGTTAATTCTGGGACTTAGTTCCTTCAGGTTTTCATCATCTACTATCGTTCGGAGGATGACTTTATATGAATGGTTCCTGTTTTTACCGATGGCGATTGCATCAGTCTTTTATTTAAAGTGCTTTGTTGTAGAGTCTGTAATGATCTGCTCTATTTCCATTCCTGCTCTAAATTAAGAATAAAAGAATAAAGGCCATTTTATTGTTTACTCTATATCAAAAAAACTCTAAACCATATAGATCTAAAAAAAACTCCGTAAATCAATTTATTATTTTATAATAAAATAATTACTCAATAATAAGATTTGGGCTATACAAGTGTCATGTTAAATAGAGAACATGAATCTTGCATTACACAGTGCAACATTTTTGAGGTCATCCAATGTAACACAAATTCCGTCTTCCGTTTCTGGAAGTATCCACCCAAACTAGCAAAACCCTATTTGGGTTTTGGTAGTTTGTATCGAATTTCTGTTTTATGACGTCATCAATTTTTGCGCTCGAGCTTTGGTTTTACACGGCTATATATCGTAAAGTATTGTGAATTTCTTAATGCAATTTTGAGACGAAATGTTCTTCATGCCAAAATACACCACTTTTGCGAACATGTCGAGGTCAGATTTTTACTCTTTCGGCGTGTTTTTAGTGCAGAAAACCCTAAAATGTCATTTTCTCAGATTTGCGACCATAACTCACAAACCGTGTATATTTTCGGATAACTGTGTTCGACAAAAATATTCTCCGCATTCCCACGAGTAACTTTCCTGCACATTGCAATAACCTACAATCGATCCTTAATTTGTTATGGCCGTTGTGAGTAATTTCGCAACCAAATAGTACATTTCACACCAAAATTTCAGCTTTCATAAAAAAATATATCTTTTTTTGTGTTAAAGTTTATTTAGCATATGTGCATATGTACATTTTATAGAGCTATGGAAAATTCAAGATTTAAAAACAGGCAAAAAGCGTTTTTAATCGATTAATTTTAAATTTGATTTTTAATTTTAATTTAAAATTTCATTTTTAATTTTAAAATTTAAAAATGAAATTTTAAAATTTAAAATTAATTAATTTCATTTTTAATTTTAAGATTTAAAATTAAAAATCAAATTTAAAATTAAAATTAAATTTAAGATTGAAAATTGAAAATTAAAAATCAAATTTAAATTTAAATTTGATTTTTAATTTTATATTTAATTTAATTTGATTTTTTTTAAATCAAATTTATAATTAAACATTAAATCTAAAATTAAAAATCAAATTTTAAATTAAAAATTAAATTTAAAATTAAAATTTTAATTTAAAATTAAAATTTTAATTTAAAATCAAATTTAAATTTCAAATGAAAAATCAAATTTAAAATTAAATTTAAAATTAAAATTCAAATTCAAAATTAAGAATTAAAATTAAAATTTAAAATTAAATTTAAAATTAAAAATTAAATCTAAAATTAAAAATCAAATTAAAAATTAAATTTAAAATTAAAAATCAAATTTAAAATTAATAATTTAAAATTAATTAAAATTAAAATTCAAATTTAAAATTAAGAATTAAATTTAAAATTTAAAATTAAATTTAAAATTAAAAATTAAATCTAAATTTAAAAATCAAATTAAAAATTAAATTTAAAATTAAAATTTTAATTTAAAATTAAAATTAAAATTTAAAATTAAGAATTAAATTTAAAATTAAATTTAAAATAAAGAATTGAATTAAATTTAAAATTAAATTTAAAATTAAAAATTAAATCTGAAATTAAAAATCAAATTTAAAATTAAAAATTAAATTTAAAATTAAAATTTTAGTTTAAAATTAAAAATCAATTTTTCTGAGAAAATGACATTTTTAGGGTTTTCTGCACTAAAAACACCCCGAAAGAGTAAAAATCTGACCTCGACATGTTCGCAAAAGTGGTGTATTTTGGTATGAAGAACATTTCGTCGAAAGATTGCGTTGGGAAATTCCCAATGCTTTGCGATATATAGCCGTGCAAAACCAAAGCTCGAGCACAAAAAATGATGACGTCAGAAAACAGAAAATCGATACAAACTATCAAAACCCAAATAGGGTTTAGCTAGTTTGGGTGGATACTTCCAGAAACGAAAGTCGGAATTTGTGTTACATTTTATGTGTTGCACTGTGTTAAAGTATCCAATGTTAATCAGTTTGCGGTTGTTCAAAATATATTAAATGTGAAATTGTTATATCCTTTGATCTTCGGTTATTTGTATTGATTTTTTGTGATATGAATAGAAATAGCGCGAAAAGAATTGTTGCTTTTATGATTTTTTCGTTTTTCCTCATTCAAATGGTTCTGTATTTTGAGATCATGTGATGAAAAAACTAAACAACTATTGGGCGTAAGGATGACCAATGTATATTTGAAAATAAACGTAGATAGAAAATTCTTTCTTAATAAAACATCGAGCAATCTGGTCGAGCAAGTCAATTATTAGATGAATTATTAAGTCAATTATCAATTATAGGATTTATCAATTTTATTTATATCGAAATCGACGCGAATTTTTATTATTTAAATTGAATTATTTGTTGTTTATTTGTGATATTGAAGTTTGTTATTTATTTATTATTAATGTAATGATGATCATTTGGTGAAAACTGTTTAATAAAATCTTTTGGTATAGTAATAATGAAACTGTTAAACACACTTTTTATGACCTTGTAGATAAATTGGAACAGACCATGAGAGACATATTTTAAATTATAAAATTACAGTCAAAATAATCTAAAATTAAAAATGTGTAGACTGAATGATTTAAATGATATGGTGCAATGTTTTCTCAGAAATACACCTAAAGAAAAAATCTTGGTTGATTCAAACATGTTGCATTGTTAATCGAACATTGAGTGAAAATTGTGGAATTAAATACGTTTGTGATTGAATCAAACAACGCTCCGTATTTAAATTAACAATTTAGCCGTTGTTTATATATGTTTTAATAAGTATCACAATTCACAAACATATTTGATTTAACCATGTTTGTAGTTGAGTCAAATATGATTTCATTTTCGAGCAACAATGCCGTGTTTGATTTCATTTTCAATTGACTACAAACGTGGTAAATTAAAAATTATACTAAAAATTGTGATATTGAATACGTTTGTGATAGAATCAAACAATTATCCTTAATTGAATTGACTACTCAGTCGTTGTTGATAAATTTTTTTATAAGTATCACAAATATATTTGATTTTAGCATGTATGAAATGTTAATGAAACACAAACGGTGTACAACTATCACGAACATGTTCCAATTTCTAAGATATATGACGTCACCTAAATTATATTATTATAGACCATTTATTTACATATATTGGTTTGGTACATCTTTGTTTTGTTTTTGCTTCTATCGATGTTTGTATGAATTCCTTTTTTCGTAAATATAATATTTGAAATTTTTTATATTAGAATTACGTACTTTGCATCAAACCCGACAAACGTTTTTATGCATGAAGATAGCGTTCGTATATTTAAGTTCTAAATTGGAAATGTATGAGTGTGATTTTTTTGTAAAGGATGCGTCCATTCTATCGCCATTTTTTTAATGATACAATTTAAAAGACTAAAATTCAGAAATCAAAAAATTGAAATATTTGAATTATGTGTAGAAAATAATACTAATCTTCCATAATTTTCTCAATATTATGAAATATTAAATTAAAATATCAATAAATCGATATGAAACAATACAAATAAAAAATATTAATAAAAATATAATAAGTTTTTTATATCACTAAAATTAGTTATTGAAAGGGCCTGTTTGTTTAACGAGATTGTTTTTATTACATTCACTAAAAAATTTATTTCGTACATATTTTTATGTGCAAATAATAAATTATAATTATTCAATTCAATTAAACGTCTGTAAATTATTTCCTAAAATGTTAAATAAAACCAGCCATGTTAGAATATATAAAAATAATTTTTAATTTTCTGTTCTTATAATTCTTTCTTTTCTTTTCTTTATTATTATTATCATTAAACAAATTTCGTTTCTCCTTGTTTTTTATTATTACAACAAAAACCGAAAGAAAATTTATTTTTAACACCTATTTCGACTCGGGGCAATTAACCCGTATTTCGTGTTTAAACAAACACAATAATTCTCAAACAAACACATACCTTGTCGAAAGAACACAGTTTTCATGTTTCTATGAACAGGGACGTGATTGATTAAACATGAACAAACTACTTAATTCAAATATGATTTGTGATGGTTTGAACACGAAATAAATCACGCCGTTATTGATTTGAGTAATGAAAATTGTTACGTTTTTTAAAATAAATTGACAATGCTACATTGGTTAAAATAACCACGTTCATATTAGATGCAAAATCAAACAAGCTTTGTAGTTGACCCTACTAACGTTTTTTTTCGGTGTAGACACAGATTGATTAAACAACTATTATTTTACGAGATTTAACAACAATTTGGCGCCAAAACATAAACGAGACCCTAACGAAATTAATTCTGTTTAAATTTTTTAAAATTTTTAAAAAATTAAAAATTTACAATAAGAAACTTCCACAACGTATTCTTATATAATTTTAAATTTATCTAGTAATATTAAATTACAAAAGCGGGAACGACAACACTCTTTTCGATTCATCTTTTCGATTTAATTTACTCAATAATCTGTTTGATCAAATATTTTGATCGCTTATTCTTATATACAGATCGACTTCCCATCTTCATATTTTTAACGATTTCAATTTTTTAACGATTTTCATTTTAACTATTTCAATTAGAGAAAATATATCTTCTACAGACAGCAATTCTACTTTAAAAAAAATAGAACTAACGGATTATTTCTACATTTATTATTTGTAATGACAAAAAAATCTGTTCATTTGACATTTTCTTTTAAAATCTATCACAGGCAGTTCTCACAACAATCATACATTCTTTTCGTACTGTCAAGAAGTTTAAGACTCGTTTCATAAATAACATCTCTCTGTTTATGACGTTCCACTGTAATGCATATTTTTGTTTTTTCTTTGCAATGTGAAACAAACCTATCTTATTTGAACTCAAACCAAAATATTGAAAATTGATTCTGCGCAGGTGCATTGATGTTGAGATCATCCGTTTTGTGTTGTTTTAATTGAAATATTGTTTGTTGCACATTTCCACAAGTGGATTCATTTGAACAGAAGGATTAGTATAATCAGCGGGTGAAGAGTGCTGATATAAACAAAAACATGGATATTAACTGATCTTCCACAATCAACACTCTAAGTTAAGTTTTTTTTCTATTTTATTTTTCTTTACTTTTAAATATGTTTCATATGCAGTAGAAGCAGAAAGTATGAGGCACCCTTTAATTTTTAGTGAAAAAGCAAAAATTAAATATGCACTTCATTTTATTGTGTTATAATAATATTGCAATATAAAACTTTAACTTTTTAACACCGAATTAAAAGTAATTTAGCCAACGTTTACGTTTATTTAGCCCAATATTGGACTTATCGAAATAACCACCCATTTTTTTAATAATTGCTGCATAAATTCTTGGCATTCTACCGACTAATTTGTCAAGACATTCTGCATCCAAATTATCCCACACTGACCGGAGTATCTCCCAGAGATTATTAATAGATGCAATATTTGTTTTTCGAACCTGCCGATCCATTTCTTCCCATAGTAATTCGATGGGGTTGCAATCAGGAGTTTGCGGTGGTCACTCCAATACTGTGAGCACTCTTTTCTTTTCCAAATTCTTTAAAAATTGCGTGCATATCTTCCTTTTGTGTTTGGGGTAATTATCCTGTATAAAGACTTATTGATTCCGAAATAGTTTCTTAGCAGATGGCTCAACTTGGGTTTCTAGAATGTTTCTATACATTTCCTTATTCATAATAATCACAATTCTGTGCAAGCTACTTGTCACCAAAGCATCTCTATACCATAACGGATGCTCCACCATGTTTCACAGTCAATCTGGTCTTCTTGTGCAGTCATCTAAATCATTCTTCATCTCTGCGTAGTACGGAAATTCTTCGCTTGGTTTCAAACATTTGAAACTATCGGTTCAAATGGCTTTCCATCACTGTTGAGGTGACCAATCTTTGTGTGCCAGCGCCTATTTTAACCGTTTTTCGTTATTTCATGGTTGCAGTAATGATTTCCGTACGGCAACTCGTTCATTAAGACTTTTTTCTCGAACCTTTCTTTTTATTGTAAACAAACTCGCTTTCGGATCATGGAATTGATTGTACTTCAGAGTAACTTCGCTGGATAGATGTCTATTTAATAGAGAGATATTCGTTATTTCAATTTCTTGGCGTTTTGATGTATGTTTTGGGCAGCGAGATCGTGTTTTTGAGTCGTGAGTGTCTGGAGCACGATAGCGCGCAAACGTACGTTGAACAGCTCAACGCGAAATATTCATTTTTAAGCAATTTAAACTTGAGAATATTCTTCTTGGTGATAAACAAATATTCTCTCACGTTGAATTATTGATAATTTTTATCTTTTAATCATTTTATCGCTGAACATTGTAAAAAAAGTCCTTTATTATTTCAAAAGTCCTTTGTTATTTCTTAATATAAATATGTGTGTACGCTAAGGAATCTCAGTTTTATTAGAAAAAATATAAAGGGGCTGAAATCTCACAGCTCTGAGATATCAAGACTTCGGTCTGGGTTAAGGATTTTGATATAGTTTTCGGCAAAAAACTTTTATGAGGACATGGTTTTTAGTTTTGGGCAGCGATGTATATCAAACATAACTCTTTGTTAAAGTACAAGTATTTTTCATCTCTGTTTAAAAATTTATTACAAAACTAACACGAAACATCAATATGTTGCCGGAAAATTATAATCCAAATTCCAAAAATATTGTTTAACTAAATAAAATCAAACTTTTTTCAAAATTCCAAAAATATTCCAAAAATTGGAATAAAATCAAATATTGAAACTTTTTCTAAATTCCAACAATATTCCAAAAATTCTTAAAAATTCAAACTTTTTCCAAAATTCTAAAAATATTGCAAAAATTATTACAAAATCAAAAATTGAAAATTTTTTTCAAAATTCCAAAAATTATAATAAAATCAAAAATTAAAAATTTTTCAAAATTCTAAATATATTCAAAAAATTCTTACAAAATCAAAAACTAAAACTTTTTCCAAAATTCTAAAAATATTGCAAAAATTATTACAAAATCAATAATACAAACTTTTTCAAAATTCCAAAAACATTTCAAAAACTATAACCAATTCAAAAATTTCCATGTCCAATTTCATTTTCAATTACATTTACGTCATATGTTTTTATGCTACATGCTACATTATTTTCCAAAAAGTTGGCTAAAAAAATAAATGAAATCATTTTTTGACACACTTAACATTATTTTTTTGACAAACTTATAATGTCATAATTCTCTATAATAATAATAAAATTTCATTTCAAACAAACAATTTCATTTTTTTCCAAAAAATTGGGTAAAAAAATAAATAAAAATCTTCCTTTTTCCAAACGCTTAGTTATTTTCAAACGCATTCGCACTAGTAATAGAATCTACTATTTTTGACCCAAATGAAGTGATGTGCACGCCTGATGATTTTAAAAATGTTGTTTTTTTTACAGTCTTTGAACACAGTAGCAACATGACTTGACTGCTCTATCCATGCGTTCTTAAATACTTGTTTGCTTTCAGTATTGCCTTCAAATTGTTTTTAAAGGTGACTTTATGATTGATATCGACAAAAAATCCGACAACTGGCTATCTACGTATTTTCAATAAAAAGATGCTATTTTTAAAATAATTCATGAACCGACCACAGTTGAACATACAACAATTGATGATGTAATTTTCAATCTAAACCATTTACATGCTGGTGTATTGAATCTTTCTTTGGTTACCATAACATCTGTGGTTAAGATACAACCCGACGTAGCAGTTCTTCTATCACTTCGATCAACTTCCAATTGACACTGTTATTGCCATCTTTGAGGTAATTTTATTTCCTATGTGCCTGTGATGCCTGTGGAATATAAAGGCTTTACAACAAAGCTTTATGCCTATTGATGTTGGAATTTTGTTATTCTACGTTCACGGAACTATCAGCGAGCGAATTTCATTCGATTATTTTTTGAACGAGCGAAAATTATGCAAATCACGTCGGGGTCACCATTGTGCAAAGTGGATAATTGAATCACTATTCATAATTATCAAAAACGATTTCACTCCTTTGTTGTTTTTTGTTAATTTTGTTACTTATCAATTTATTTTTATTGAAAATAAAAACATCTACGAAATTTAATTATCTGGTTATCTAAGTTAGATATAAATTAGATATATTTTTTAAACTTTTCATAAGTAAAATTCTCAGTCGTTAAGCTCTTTTTTATCAAGCCAAAAAACTTTTCAACGTTATCATTTTGGCATTTATTGTAAGTCCGAGATCAGCCGATGAATGGTTTAAGTTCTAGTGCGGAAAAGCCCTTCTCACGAACCATCTTGCAGAAGAAGAAAATTTAATGTGACCTTTCATAACCAGCATAATTTATTTTTCTTAGTCTCTATATTTATCATTAAGGGGTTTACTGAATGACACCAAAAGACATTTATACATAATTGCTTGCGTTTGGGTTAAACATGTTTGAATTGAGCCGGTGAATGATCTGACGGATGAAACTTCACCGGCTGTCCTAAAGCTCGTAAAATTCGTGAATACACGTTTTTTTAAATTAATCAGCAACACAAAACCGAAAAGAATTTCAAGGCTGCTGAAAACAATTAGCTTTACGTTTTGTTGTTGTATGACAATAAATCATACAAAAATAGTCGAAAATAGGCAACCACAAACGGAAATTAAATTAAAAAAAACAATATTTCTGCAATATTTTTGTTTTCATATCAAATTACTTTAATTTAATTTTATGGCACTTCAATGTTTAACATAAAATTCGTTAACTGGTACAAGAAATTGATATTTTTTCATAAACATTCACTTTAATTTCGGTTTACATGACCAAAGTGTCTGTCATACATTTATAAATAGAAATTATTTAGGCAGAATTTGTTTTTTTTTATTATTTATTTTAACGATTGAACTTAATTTAAATTAATTTTTCGTGTTTAGTGTTTTCAGTTCAATTTTTTTTTGTTAATCAAAAAATTATTAATTTACATAAATTACGTTTGTCGCGTTCTTATACAAAAACTTTGGCGCCAACAAGTTGCTTATTTTATTTCAATTAATTGAGTTGTTTGACATTCATTGTTACAGGGTGTTATAATTAAAATATTTATTTTTTAATTGATGATAATTTTCTTTTTATTGTTTCATATTGTAGAACGTTTGTTTGTGATTGTTATATGTTATTGTTTTTTTAATTTGTAGAACACCTTTGTCAGAATTAAATCGAGTTTAACCTCAATAAAATCAGAGGCAAATATTATTTATAACATTTCTTGATATTTAGTAATAATTAAAATCATAAAAATACTTATTTCATCTGATTTTGTGTATACTTACAAATTAAAGTAATATTGATTTTTTCGAAAGTTTCTAAAGTTATTATTACTGTTGATTATGCTTGTAGCGTTCAGTGTAACATCTATATTACATCCTTTAGGAGTGAAAATTATGATTCCAGTGCCGTCCCAATGTATTTGGGGGCCCCTGGCCCACTATTTCTAGGGGGCCTTTTCGAAAATTAACAATAAGACTGCGTTCCAATTGATGCTTAATTGTACTAAACGTGCTAAATCAATTTAGTCAACTATTTTATTTGACCAAATTATATTTTGTTTCTAAATAATTTGGAAGAAATTCATACGTTAAACAATATCTGACAACTTGATTATATTAATTTGAATTAAAATTCGATAATTTTGTAAAACTAAATTTAGATTTAGCAGTTTCGTACAATTTAGCAGCTAATTGGAACCCAGTCTAAATTAAATTAAAAAGCATAATTACTTACGGGTTTTTGAGGTTTATTATAATGTTTATTTTATTTAAATATTTTTTCTTCTCACTTTTTTGTCAACAAATTTATCTACAACATCTTCAAATTCTATAGATTTTAATAAATCACTTTCTATGCACATCAACGCAAGGGAATTCAGTCGCTCCTGCGGCATGCTGTTTCGCAAATCATTTTTTATGTATTTCATCGCCTAAAAAGACTGTTCTCCTGAACAATTAGTGACCTTAATGGTTAAAAAAATTTTGAATGCTCTTTCTATGTTTGGAAACATATTAATTAAATTCTTTTGAATAATCAGTGTTATCCTCAATAAGAGATATAACGGGAAATATTTTCTAATATATTCAATATTCAAAGATTTTCTGATATAAATTATAATGTCTTTTTGTGATTATTTAATAGCTATTTATGAAACAAGTTGCTAAATTAGGTTGTTTCAAGCACGAGATGTGAAATTGGCAACCGAGGCGAAGCCGAGGTTGACAATACATCGAGTGCTTAAAACTACTAATTTAGCAACGTGTTTCATACAAGATTTTTTGTAACGAAGTTGCAAAATTAAACTTTTATAAAAAATACAACTAAACAAATTGCATTTGTATCTAGTACGTTTTGAGCAAACCAATTTGATCTTATAAGGTATGTAGCCTTAGTTTTCTTTTAGTTTTCATACTGCCAATTGTGAAAAATATCAAGATGAGTTCAAGTGATGATGATTTTGTATCGTCAGATATAGAAAAAGCAGCAAATGAAGCTATTTCTACAATCGTACCGGAAAAATTGGCAAAATTGGCGTACGAAACTTCATACAAAAATTTTGATGAGTGGTTCAAAGAATCAAAAACAACAACAATCAATGACGTGGTCATGCTGGCCTATTTTGTAAGAAAACTAGGATCCATGAAACCTTCAACATCGTGGTGCGAGTACTCTAAACTAAGAACTATGGTTTATTTGAACGCCAGCGTGGATATGAAATCATTCACGAATTTGATAGATTTATTTAAGCATTACTCTAGTAAATTTGGTCAGATTCGTTAAAGTACTAATTGTAGTTGCTTAATAGTTTATTAAAGCATTAATAATAATGGTTTAATGATTCATTAAAGTACTTATACTTTAATGTATCATTAAACCATTATTATGAATGCTTTAATAAAATATTAAACAACTACAATTAGTACTTGAATGAATCTGACCAATGTACTAGATTAATGCTTAAATAAAGCTCATTTAATTACTAAAATGACGCACGAAAAAGCGTAGATTTTGCAACTTAGTTACAAAAAAAGAATTTTTGAAATTGGCATGGGCCCAGTAAAAAAATTGCATTGTTGTTTTTTGAATTTATTATTTGAAGTGTTCATTTTCATATTTTTATGAGTGTTTTATGGTGGGCCCCCGGCCCAGAGCCGGGTGGGCCGTACCGTAGTAACGGCACTGTATGATTCTTTAAATCCTTTACACATAAAATCGCACATGCTTGATTTTCTAATGTATTCGTTTTTATCTAGAGATGTGTGATATGGGCGTTTTATGGTCCAATGCTGACGTTTTATGCTCCAACAATACTTGGTTACCTATGAAAAGTGTACATTGGGCAGTGATATATCTGCCAGTTTTTTATAAATTTTTTAAATTAATGCCAGTCATTGATGCTTTCAAAATTTTGTAATATATAAAACGAGTCAATTCTTATTAGCAGCCAAAGTTGCTGTCCAGTTATATGTATTATGCGTTTGCTCTCTTAATGTCTGGATCAATAGGTTATAAGTAACTTAATTTGTTGCAATAAAATGTAGTAGTTTTTCTTTACTTTCTCTGGTATAGTTTTTGTTATGATTTTAGCTATCCAAATTGGAGTTCTACCACCTTGATCGACTTGCTGAGCTAGTATTCAAATTGTAAGTATGGTTTTCTTTTTCGCTCTTTTCGAACAGCTCTCCACGCTTTGACATTTGGCATTAGGAGGACTATATTGGAAGCTTAGTCTGGTATAATTGCACTTCGGCCATTCTGATTATTTGAATTGGCGGTCTTTGTCAGGAATAAAGGCATTTGAAATTCTTGACCTTACAAAATAATTCGTTATAGTGATCTGATCGTAATATGAAGTGGTATAAGAAAAATAAACCATACTAAAAAATTGATGCTGTGAGTATATTGACATTGGAACAGAAAAGTTGTATGGCCTATATGTATCGATAGAAGTATGACGTTTTCAAAAACAGAGTGACTCGAGATATCAAGAGACTTTGAGCAAAAGATGTGGTTTACAGTTATGAAATTAAGCTCGATGAACACTTTGGATTCAAATTATGTTAATGCTATGGTACCATAGGATCTGTCTTATAACTTATTGAATGCGTTTTGGGCTTTGAGTAGAAAGCTCTCTACTTTTAAAAGGTAGATTTGAGGCATTGGTTAAATAATGTCAAAGGAAAAATGTTCAAATCTCTAATTTGCCTATTTTATTTTTATCAAATGAAGATGTGATGTGATGTACTGGTGTATTTTTATGAGAGAGGAATTTTTCTGGTCCATATATCAGGATATGCTAGCCCGTGTTAAATATCGAAGATCGTTTTTTAGACTTTTTAGGATGTTTTTATGCTTTTTACTAGTCTCGTACCAAGATTTTCATATCTGTCAATCTGGATTGAACTGGGATCTTGATTTGAACATTGCGGCCAGAAGTTGAGATATTGAGAAACGATGTGGCTTTTATCTTTGACGTGTCATATATTATAAGGTAAATATAAGTTAACATTTTATTGACGTAATTCTTATTAATTTGAAGAAGATTGCTGCGAGATTTGCAATCGCTACGGATGGGTGCCACTGTGGTGGTGGTAAATTCCTCCCAAAGATAAAACACGCTCAGTGATATTGAACCGTTTTCTAGCTCTGATAGTACGCGAATACTACTAACCTACTCCATTAACAAAAGACTTACAGAAAAAACAACCTACACTCAAAAATTGATGTTTGAAAGATTTCACCCAGATGTGAAATAAATTGCTACGTCGTGAGTCGTGATCGGTGACTATAACTCTGTCTTTCAAATAAATTAACAAGAGTTAACTTAAATTTATATCTGTGACTGAACACCATAAACAAAAATTACAAAAAATTATTTATATAATTTTTTTCAAGAGAGATAGATTGCTTCTAAATTTCGTTCACAAAAAAAGTCAAAAAATTTTTTATCGAGCGGATATCGCATGAAAGAGGTCCACTTCAGTATTCCAAAAAAATATATTTGTGAATTTTACATCCCACCATTGGTTGAATAATTTAAAATAATGGGTTTTCTGTATGTTTTCTTTCCTCGAATAGATCTGAACCTAATGGATCGAAAATTTAAGCTTTTAATGAAAAATATAGACTACTAAAAACTAAAATTATTAAGGATGAGGCAAAGATAAGGGGTTAAAACACACACCATTTAAACCCGGTCAAGATTTGGTGTCATTTAAAAGATCGCTTCATTTTAGAAACATTGCAATTGTTTTTAGAATTTTTTGATGCACAGTTTTTGAATTATTGTCCAAAAAAAGTGAAACAAAAATTGGTCCTTCCTCCCCAAGTTTCGATGTTCATTTGAAAAAATTCATAGTGCATGGGAATTTGATAAACTTTTAATGAAAATTATAGCGAGGCCTAAAATAATTTTATTTCTCTGTGTTTAGAGGTTACGAGTGGGTAGGATATCACTGAGAGAGCGCCGAATTTCAGAAATATTACAATTTTAAAAATTTTCGGTGCACAGTTTTTGAATTATTGTGAAAAAACAACTAGTTTTAGTATAAACCCCCTCCCCTCCCTTAAAATTACGATGTTGATTAACAGAAAATTTCGTGTCTATTTACAAGCTGGTGTAATTGAGTCTCTTTTTAGTTACCATAAACAGCAATGTATAAGATTTCACCATAAGTTACATATTTTGTGTCATTTCGCTCAATTTATATGAGATGGACATTTACCATTGACATTAGCTATGAAACATTTAACAAAAAAAATCTGTTCAATAGTACCTTGTTTTTTAAAATCTTAAACAGACAATTCTCACATAATCACACAATCATGTCGTACTATCAGATTCATTTCAAAAATAGTATCTGTCTATTTATGACGTTCTACTGAAATGCACATTTTTACACATTTCAAAATGAGTTTAATTGATCTCAAAAATCCCCAATAAATTTAGATTTTCTTATATTTCGATGTATAATCAATTGTTGTTTTTATTGTGAAACAAAAATATTTTTTCTTGTTTTAAACTAAAACCAAAAAAAGGAAATTGATCTGCGCAGGTACGTTGATGTTGGGTGATCTGATTAAGGCGATCCGATTCATGTGTTGTAATGGAGATATTTTTGCATTATTAATTGCATGTTTGGTCAAATTGTGAAGGGCCTATGTTTATATTTGATAGTTTGGGGTTGTTTATGTGAGTGGTTTTGTCTGTTTCATTTGTTTTTTTTGTTTGCTCACCGCAGATTTTCATGTATTGGTTAATATTTATTTGTTGGAATGAAAGAGCTCAATCACAACAACTGACATAAATCGAAACATCGATTAGAGATAAATCGAAGCAAATCATAAATTATAAATTACAAATGTAGTGTTTTTTATGTATATGAAGTTAGCCCGTTTTTCATCCCGTAAAAATGCGATGGCAACACTAATAATTGATATCATGACACTTTCAACTGTCAGCCCAAATACTATACCTCATCCCAGAAAAATGACTATCGCGACAGTTTTGTGTGAAATTAACTGATGAAGTTAACTATTAATTAATAAAAGTTTAGTTAATATAACGAGATTTTTGCAGAATTTTTTCCAGATATGGAAATTAAATAATTTTTCAGATGTTTACAGGATTTATAATAATAAATATTATTTGATAGGATTTCTTAGAAGTTAGCAAAACATTTTATAACTTTTAACGAATAGTAAACACAGAATTATTGTTAGCAATTTTAAATTTAGGATAAACTTGAATAACTTTGGTTAATTTTAAAGAAACATTATTCACATAAACATTTTCACAAATTCAATTAAAAAAATATTTCTCAACGTCATATATGCTACTCTCAGCCCCGAAAAGTTTTACTGTCCCGATAGTAATAATATATAAATTTATTTATCGTACAATTTTTAAAGATATTTAGAGATTATTCTTATATTCAATTAACAAATTTGTTTTTTGTTATGAAAACTTATTAATAAACGTCTCGGGTTGTTTAAGAAATACATCTTTGTAAAACATTTGTTTTAGAGTGTACCTACTCTATGAATATGATTAAGGTAGATTCAACACACATCCTGTGATTTTAATAGTTTTTTTAATGAAGTTATGGTATATACTGATGTAGTTTCTTAAAGTTTCTAAACTATTTGATGGCAGGAAACAGTGGCACCTGCAAAAAATAGGTGAAGGTTCATTTATATGTAAGATGATTTTTTAATTACCAAATTTCTGCGATGAAAATTTTAATTCTCAGAATTTTGGAGTCAATTGTCATTTTTTGAGAATTTTTCATTGAAGCGATACAGACGTTTTTAGATTGAAAACTAGTTACTGGCAGGAAACTGTGGTACCTGCAGAAAATAGGTTAAGGTTCAATTATATGTAATTCATCTTTTTCATTCCCAAATTTTGGCTGTGATATCTAGATAAATTTGCCGAACTTTTAAGTAAAATGTAATTTTCGAGAATTTTTCAGTGTAGCTTTTAGACTAAAAACTAGTTGCTGCCCGGAAACTATGGTACCTGCACAAAACAGGTGAAGGCTCAATAATATGTAATATGTTTTTTTTCATCGCCAAATTTCTGCTGTGAAATCTGGATAAATTCTCTGAACTTTGGAGTAAATTGTCATTTTTGAGAATTTTTCAGTGAAAACTAGTTGCTGGCCGGAAACTGTGATACCTGCAAAAAATAGGTGAAGATTCAATCAAATGTAATTTGAAAAGTTGTCAGAATTTCAAAATTTTGAACTTTTGACAATATGACTTTAGTAGGGTAGCGAAAATCCGAAATTCTACGTCCACGCCGTGCTACCTGGGTAACGCTAACAGAATTAGGTTGGTGTAGTTGAGAGGGGCAGAGTAAATACTGCTTATACTCAATGATTCTGCACCATGGCGAGTCATTGGCGCCATAAAACCAATGCAACTCAAGCGTCTGTTCTCCATGTTAAGGACGGCTTGGAGCGGGCGTCTGTCTTGGATCAAGCGGCTCGCTATATAAATGTGTAGAAAGCGTCTGTTCTCCATGTAAGGGGCGGCTCTCAGCGGGCGTCTGTCTTGGATCAAGCGGCTCGCTATATAAACGTGTAAAAAGGTTGTTTCTGGTGACCTTAAGATGCAGAACGAACCCATTCACGAAAATTTGGGTTGGGCGAAGGGCTAACACCCCATTTCCGTAAAAAAATTACTGTCATGAATTCTGTACACAGGCCTCGGAATATCTCGGATTTATTATTGGAACGACCTCGGAAACTGTACCCGGACTACGATTTAAAAATAGGAACCTGGAACGTGCTAAGCCTTAGAAGACCAGGAGATCTCCTAAAACTCACCCAGCAAGTCGAGAGCTACACACTGGATATAGTGGCATTACAAGAACTAAGATGGCCAGGCAGTGGAATCCATGAAACAGCGTAAGGATATACTCTGTGTTATTGCGGTCATCAAAACGGAGGAGAATTTGGAGTTGGCTTTCTTATACACCGTCGCGTGAATCAGCATTTTATCGACTTCTGCCCAATTAATATGCGGTTATGCACACTGAGAATCCGCACGAAAAAATTCAATGTAACGATCGTCAATGTTCATGCACCTACTGAAGATAAAGCAGATGATATTAAAGACCTGTTCTTCCTAGAACTCGAAGAAGTCATCAATAACATCCCGCGGCACGATATAAAAATCGTGGTAGGTGACTTTAATGCTCAAATGGGTAGAAGTGCAGAACTTAAAACACATATCGGCCCTAACAGCTTGCATCATACCAGCAACAATAACGGTTTTCGCGCAGCCGAGCTGGCTATGATGTATGATCTAGTAATTTCCAGCACTTTCTTCCCTCACAAGAGAATTCACAAGGCAACGTGGAAATCAAACGACGGAAGAACGCAAAATCAAATCGATCACGTCATGATCTCTAAGAGACACTCTACTAGTATAACTGACGTTCAATCATACAGAGGTGCTGATATGGACACCGATCATATGCTTGTCATCCTTAAGTACAAGTGCAAGTTGTCATCTACATTTGACAGACAAGCAAAAAAGACCGTGCGCTGGAATGTCGAAGCATTTAAACATCCGGAAACGCTGAATAGATATCAGGAAATAATAACACAAAACATAGAAGAGCATGACATCTCTTCTGAGATGCCATTAAACATACAAGAAGAATGGCAAACGCTTCAATCAACCATTATAGCCGCAGCACAAACTACAATCGGAAAACGACCACCGAAATCACACAACGAATGGTTTGACGACGAGTGCCGCCAATCCGTTGAAAATAAACAAAAACTGCGAGAAAAATGGTTAACAAGGAACACCCGAAGCTCCCAAACTGATTATCTATGCGCCAGGAAAGCCTCAGCAAAACTTCTACGTAAAAAAAACGCGAACACATGAAGAGCTGCATCGAATACATCAACCAACATGCGGCCAACGGAAATTCAAAAGAGTGCTTTGCCAATGCACGGAATCTGACAAAAGATTTCCACCCAAGATCTACAGCCATCAAAAATGAAAATAATGAACTTACAACAAGTGAACGTGATGTGCTGGCAGTGTGGCGATCCCACTTTCAAGACCTATTGAATAGGACGAACGAAGTTCATCCTATTCGAGCAATTGCTCCATCAACTGAGGAGATTTTTGTCCCTTACCCAGCAATAGAAGAAGTGGAAGCTGCCATTAAAAAACTGAAAAATGGCAAATCACCAGGTTTCGATGGAATTCCCGCAGAACTTCTGAAAAATGGAGGAGCAGCTCTGGTCTCACGTATATACGATCTGATTCTTGCAATCTGGGACCAAGAAGAACTACCTGCTGAATGGAAAACAGCTCTCATTGTTTCGCTGCATAAGAAAGGTGACCGTCTAAAGTGTGAAAATTATCGTGGCATCGCACTGTTGAACACTGCATATAAAATACTAGCTAATGTTGTACTTGCTCGACTCATCCCGTTCGCCGAATCTATCGTAGGTGACTATCAGTGTGGTTTTCGTCCCAACCGCTCAACCACAGATCAATGTTTTACATTAAGGATGATTCTGGAAAAATGTTGGGAGTACAACATCAGCATTCACCAGCTCTACGTTGATTTCAGGCAATCATATGATCGGTGTATCATCCGCGACAACCTCTGGTCCGCACTCATATGCCTTGGTATCCCAGAGAAACTTGTTTCTCTGTGCAAGCTCACAACATCGGGATCAAATTGTAGAATAGTAATCGAAGGGTCTGTTTCTGATCCTTTCGATATAACATCAGGTGTTCGACAAGGTGATGCACTCGCGCCCATACTATTTAATTTGGCGCTAGAGTACGCGATAAGACAAAAGCCGAATTGAGACACAAAACTGCATATATAACAAATCTAGTCAAGTTCTTGGCTATGCAGATGATATTGTGCTTCTCGGACGTAGAACAAGCGATATCAAGGATAGTCTCTCTCAGCTTGAAAGAAATGCTAAACGACTTGGATTATGCATTAACACCGGCAAGACTAAACTTTTAACAACATCCAGGAATATACCTCCCGGCAATCTGAATACTGGCGACTATGAAGTGGAACGTGTAGAAAACTTCAAATACCTCGGATCTGTAATAACATCGTCAAATGACATGCAGGCAGATATTAAAGCCCGTGTCTCAGCCGCATACAGAGTTTTCTACGCATACTCAAAACTTTTGCGATCCAAACATCTTTCGCAGTCGTGCAAACTCACACTTTACAAAGCATTAATCCGACCTGTGCTCACATTTGGAAGTGAAAGCTGGACACTGACTTCCTCCGATGGTAGAATTCTATCAACATTTGAGAGGAAAGTCATACGAACAATTTATGGTCCATGTAAAGTTGCTGAAAATCAGTATAGAATCCGAATGAATCATGAAATCAGACAGCTTCTTGGAGGCTGCGATGTAATCGGATTCATTAAATCCAACCGGATTAGATGGTTTGGTCATGTAGAAAGGGCTCCATTGGAAAGAATGATAAAAAAAGCGTCCCAACAACAACCAGCTGGTGTTCGTCGAAGAGGAAGACCTAGACAACGCTGGCGTGATGACATCATCCAAGACCTTTGTGATATAGGATGTCGAAACTGGGGTCAACTGGTCATGGAACGAGATGATTGGAAGCTGGTGGCACAGACGGCAAAATCCCTTCATGGGATGTAAACGCCAGAGAGAGAGAGAGAGAGAGATAATATGACTTTAGAGTTTAGTAATAAAAAAAATTTAAAAATCACACTTTTTGAAAAACGAACTAAGAAGTAGAAAATAAATTTTGCATTGCCACACACACAATGTTATGTTGCAAAGAAACTAACGATATGTTCGCACAAACGTTATGTCTTTTATAATTATATTTTCTTTAAAATTGTAAGAAGAAAAAAATAATTGAATGGTATTTAACACATCTTCTATTAGCATTTTTGATAGATTAACAGTTTTCCGTTCCCATTTGTTACATAAAATAAAAGTGGGTGGCGCATTTAATAGAGAAAAAGAACAAATGGATGCTAATATTAATCTAAACCATGAGAGACTACCAACGTTTATTGCCTTTCCGGAATATATGCGCAAAATGTCGCAACTTGTCACCTGGAACTTTCTGCAGCAACATGCTGCAGCAAAATGTTGCAGCAACAAGTTCCGGCAACATGTGGCAGCAACATGCTGCTGCAGCTTGTGGCTACAACATGTTGCAGGAACTTTTTGCCACATATTGGAAAAGGCCTGCTTGAAAAAAGACTTTTCATCTGCTATCATAGAAAAAATATTTAATATACTCCTTGTCTCCTTATATGGGATTCAGCCATGCAAAATAAAAAAGATCTTCTTGGGTGTCACTCCTTCATGATTCATAATAAAGCAGAGACGATAACTGTCGATGGTAAAAAGAATAAGCTTCAATCAGTGGCGTAGCTTGCATGGGTGGCACCCGGGGCGGATATTGTGGTGTCACCCCAAAAATAAAAACTGTCAATAATAATAAAAAGCCGATAAACGTAATTTATAATTTTTTTTAATTAATACAAATGAGCATTATTATTATAAGCCCGCAAGTAATTTTTAACTAATTTTAATTTGTTGAAACTCCTCTCACACGAAGCCACTAATACGCAAATAGTCATAAATAACTTTAGAGCGACCGTAAGATTCGGAAGAAATTCTAAAAAATCCCATTCTACGATGATTTTCAAAAAGTCTAGGTACACCCAGTTAGAAACTGTAACATTGGCCGCTTTTAAATCCCTCCTCACCCTTTGTATCTCTATGAGGAGTTCTGTTGCCAATACCGCATCATAAAAAACAGTAAATTTTGATACCGATAATTTTAACTCTTCACTGTTCGCCAAAAGCTAAGTGTTTGTCTGCACAACCTCGAACAATGAAGCTAAATCTTGAACTGAGTTCGGAGTCGTCTAGTTCGGAGTTCAACAATGAATCGGTCAAGACATTCCAACATGTCCTTTTTAAGTTGAGCTCTCAGTGTCAGTCCAACATCAGGTGCAAACTCACCACCCGTTCGTTTTTTGCGTTTTTATGACGAATTCGGCTTTCCATTGGAATGTCATAGTCCTCCGATTTTTTCGCAGCAAGATCTATTGCCTCTTCTACAATGAGACTTCGTTATGAATTGACTCTATTTTTGTAGCTAATTGATCAATATTCAAGCCCGTGCTTTGTAATCCAATCTGAGCACAGATATTATTTTTCTTAGAATATCATTCCAAAACAAAAGAAAGCAAAGAAACGAAAAATCACATGCTGCATTGTTAAGGTTCTGTGCAGCGCCTCTAGGGTCTTCATTTTCTTGTTGATCACTTAACTTCTCAATTTCAGCCACAATCCCATCAAAGTTTTCGGCCAATACTTTTACTGCAGCATAATGAGCACTCAGATGCGCTGTTAAGAGTATTTTAACAGTTGCTTTGTTGTGTTTATCAAGTACTTCCCAGCGGCTAGTCGAAGCAGAAAAACATGTAAAAATGGCTTCCACTGACGAGTGTTGGCCGTATAAATTAATTGTATGATCTTTGCAGCCCACAAAAATTGCTTTGTTATTTTTTGCTTTAATAATAGCTTGCACTTCTCCATGTATACTACTCATAACAGCTGCATTATCATAACCTTTGGGAGCGACAATTCATAACATCTATAGCAGCAAGATTTTACACTGAAAAAAACATGTCCTATTTCCAATCGAAATGCAGTTGTCTCAACCTCAAAGTGCGGGCAGATATGGCGAATCGAAATACGAGATTGATTCACCAACCGTACAATGATAAGCCGATGCAGTTGAGACAATCACATGAAATATTCATGTGAAAATAAAATATAGTTTAATTAATCTCAAATACTTAAATTTTAAAATGAAAAATTCATGATATAAGGCCAAAGAAATATGTTTTCATGGAAATAGTTATTAACTTTATTCAACTACTGTTATATTGGATAGCACTTTATATTTTAATTACACCTCATTCTGTTATCAGGAAAATGTTTCTGAGTACTGAGTAGTTGTCCCAATCACGGTGAAATTGTTTGTAAATATCTTTTCTTTGCATGAATAATAAACTGCCATCTTCGAGATGAGGTTATCATTTCATTACTTCAATTTTTTTTTCAGTGTAAGAATTTCATCGCTTAAATCAGCGGCTTTTTTCCACGTAAAGGAAAAAATCCAAGGAATACTTCCTTGATTTCCACTTTACTACCATCAATTTTCACATAACGAATCACTTCTGACATTTGATCAATATGCGAAATGTCAGGTGTGCTATCAAACATAATTCCAAAATATTTAACCGATTTAATTTCGTTGACAAGCTTAAACTTTACGTGGATCGCTAAAACATTTATGAACTCATTTTGTATATCTGGTGACAAATATGATACTTTTGGTGATTTACCATGCTCCAAATTCAAAATGTGTTCTTTTAACACTACATCATACTTTGACAATAGTTTGGTTAGTTCTAAGAAATTGCCTTTATTTGAAGAACTTTGTCCTTCATCATGTCCATGAAATGCTGGGTTTTGTTTAGATAAAAACAAAGTTATATCCAATAATCTTGATAAAAGATGTTTCCACTTCTGTTTTTTATTATATATTAATTGCAAGGCTGCGTCTCGTATCGTTTTATGAATTTTTAACCTCATTTCCAAAGTTTTCCACTTTTCAAAATTCTCCAGATGTTCATTTGAAGTTTCATGCTCGGCCACTTTGGGATTTAGTTTCCACCGCTTCTGATATCCAGTAGTAAATGTTGATTTTGTATTATTATTATTGGTGACAGCAAATACACGACAACAGAAGCAATACAGGACGCAAGTTATTATTTACAGGAGAATAAACAATCCATGGCCGTAGAATTTTTTCACCATTATTCATCATTTTATAAAACCATTCTTTAGAAAGATGGCGAACATCACCTTTTATGTCTAACCCGTGTCTAGATACAGTAACAAACGACCCTTCTCTATTTTGAAAATGTTCACTTTCTTTTTTTATGATTTCAATGCGAACATTACCAGAGACGAGTATGTTCCAATGTGATACATCTCTTAAGTCCTGAAGTGATTCACCCATGCAAATACTGTCTTCGATAGTAGAAGCATTAGCGGCATTATCACTGTCATTTTCATTATTCCTTTCTAATTTGTCATCATAGGTTATTATTATTAATTCTGTATTGTTGCTGTTACTTTCCGAAGATGAGCCAATATTCTCTGAAACATTCGTTGCATCAACGTGATAATCAGTTTCTTTTGATAAACCTTGGATATCATCGGGTCTTGTAACATATTTATAGATTTGGTCTTTCTCTGCTGGAACCAACTTTTTCTTTAAAATTATGAACTCCTCGTGGCATATTTATTTTTTGGGATATTTGCTAAATGAAATCTAAAAAAATATTTTTAATTATAGTATAGGTATCAGCAAAGCATTAATTCTAAATATATTTGTAGGATACATAATAGGTACATAGTTCATAATAAGTACACTGTGTTAACGACTAAATACACCGCCAAGAAAATTAATTTATTTAAATTTCCTTGTAACAACTTATATTAAATAATATTTGATAAAATGGAATATACAAATCATAGCCTAATATTATAAGGAATTATTTAAAAAAATATAAGTATGAAATCCTAAAAGATATTTTATATAAAGAATTGAAACCAAAATTAAATATCCAATTAGAATCATGCTCAATAATTTACAAAATTGAATGTGATTTTTGTGAAAAATTTTACATCGGGAAAACCGGAAAATGTTTTAAAGACTGATTTAAGGAATACCTTCCTAAGAAGAAAAATAAACAAAATTAAAAGTTTATTTTTGCAAACCATTTACATAGTTAATAACAATAGCTACACCACTTTTAAAAAAAAATTGAAGACTTTACATTTATGTAGCCAAGGATCTTTAAAAGAATCACTTGATGAGTTTGAAATTTCCAAGGTATTTAAAACCCAACAAAATGTACTTTTAAATGATAAACTTTCATTTAATTCAAATATATAAATATATAAAACTGAAAACAAACAGTATGAGTATGTATCAACCTACAAAAATTTGCAAAACTGTAGTAATTGCATAACTGCCATTTTATTCCACAGTAATTATTTTTGTGTCCATTGAAAAACGATCTATTTCAATTTATTCTTTGAGTTTCAAGATAAAGGAAAAAAAATTATTTTGAGATCATTTACAAACACGGTAATTTGATTGTTTGTTAGTTTCCTTAGGTGTTTGCAATTAATTTGTTTGAAATGTAAAACATATATTAGGTAGTAAGGTTAAGCGGATATTTTAGAAATAATTTTGGAATAGAGACATTGTAACTCAAGGGTGCCACCCTATCGACAAAGGGTGCCACATTATCGACGTAAACCACTTTTCCTATACATTATTCAGCATATGTGTTTTCAGACCTGGTCATTAAATAATCATGCTTGCATACAAAATAATATATCGTAAAAAGCGGTCAATATGGTATCTATAGGAATATTCAAAGCTATTGAGTAATTGTGGTGATGGGATTCAATGCTCAACATGTTGATTCGATTAATATTGTTAAAATTTTATTTCACGTAATACCTCAAAAATTTTAAAAAGTAGAATAGATTCTTTTTGAACCAATAACACATTTATAGGACACATTTATAAGTTATCACAATTTATAAATTAAAATTATATGGATAACCTGGTTAAAATGGTTTCTAAGTGATTTATCGTTGAAAACATGTGATGGTTTGTTTAAGTTTTTTACGTTCGGGTGTCACCCCAAAACGGTTTCGAAGTGATTTATCGTTGAAAACATGTGATGGTTTGCTTAAGTTTTTTACGTTCGGGTGTCACCCCAAAACGGTTTCGAAGTGATTTATCATTGAAAACATTGTGATGGTTTGTTTAAGTTGTTTACGTTCGGGTGTCACCCCAAAACGGTTTCGAAGTGATTTATCGTTGAAAACATGTGATGGTTTGTTTAAGTTTTTTACGTTCGGGTGTCACCCCAAAACGGTTTCGAAGTGATTTATCGTTGAAAACATTGTGATGGTTTGTTTATGTTTTTTACGTTCGGGTGTCACCCCAAAACGGTTTCGAAGTGATTTATCATTGAAAACATTGTGATGGTTTGTTTAAGTTTTTTACGTTCGGGTGTCACCCCAAAACGGTTTCGAAGTGATTTATCGTTGAAAACATGTGATGGTTTGCTTAAGTTTTTTACGTTCGGGTGTCACCCCAAAACGGTTTCGAAGTGATTTATCATTGAAAACATTGTGATGGTTTGTTTAAGTTGTTTACGTTCGGGTGTCACCCCAAAACGGTTTCGAAGTGATTTATCGTTGAAAACATGTGATGGTTTGTTTAAGTTTTTTACGTTCGGGTGTCACCCCAAAACGGTTTCGAAGTGATTTATCGTTGAAAACATTGTGATGGTTTGTTTATGTTTTTTACGTTCGGGTGTCACCCCAAAACGGTTTCGAAGTGATTTATCGTTGAAAACATTGTGATGGTTTGTTTATGTTTTTTACGTTCGGGTGTCACCCCAAAACGGTTTCGAAGTGATTTATCATTGAAAACATTGTGATGGTTTGTTTAAGTTTTTTACGTTCGGGTGTCACCCCAAAACGGTTTCGAAATGATGTATCATTGAAAACATTGTGATGGTTTGTTTAAGTTGTTTACGTTCGGGTGTCACCCCAAAACGGTTTCGAAGTGATTTATCGTTGAAAACATTGTGAAGGTTTGTTTATGGTTTTTACGTTCGGGTGTCACCCCAAAACGGTTTCGAAGTGATTTATCATTGAAAACATTGTGATGGTTTGTTTAAGTTGTTTACGTTCGGGTGTCACCCCAAAACGGTTTCGAAGTGATTTATCGTTGAAAACATTGTGATGGTTTGTTTAAGTTTTTTACGTTCGGGTGTCACCCCAAAACGGGTGACACCCGGGGCGGACCGCCCCCTCCCCCCCGCCCCCCCCCCCCTAGCTTCGCCTCTGGCTTCAATTTCCTATAATTTTCAACAAGAACCAAGTCTCATAAATTTACAAAAACATGTTAATATTTCTAAATAAGTCAAGCGAACAGCAATGATATTGTATCACATTTTCTAATCAACATCATTTAAATTTGATGGTAAAAACATTAAATTTTTTATTTATTAAGTCAGTTTCATTCCATAAATTATTATTAACCAAAATAAAAAAAAAATTGTTTAACGAAAAAAAAAAATCAAAAAGATAGAAAAAACACTTGTGATTTCATAACAATTCTAATAATCAACTTCATTCCATTATAATTTTTTTTTTGTTCGTTCCTCATATTCTAAATTCTTTGAAATTGGTAAAATACAGAAAAAAATAATTAATTTCTTTTGATGATTTTTAAATTAAAATAAATGACATCATTTTTTTTTGTATTTATTTATTTTGGGGTTATCTCATTGGATTTCAATACGTCGCAGTATTAATTGAGGAACTGATTTGTTCGTATTAGAGCATCTCATGAACTGTCTTCTAAGAGTATCGTAGATATGATTAAATTAAAAAATTGACATACAGTTTGTACGATAAACAAAACGTCCTTGTTATTTTAAGTTTTCGAAAGTTACTTAGATTTGGTCATTCGAGCCGGAAACACATAATGTTGCAAAATATCGGAACTGCAGAAAACTCGTTTCTCGGTTTCATTACAACTTAAATTAACGTTAATCGAATGAAAGAACTCAATTGTTTCCCTAAATTATACTAATAAGTGATAACCATTCAACATTTGGTTCAAGATATGTTTTCGAAGACTCAGAAGTGAAAACTTTGTTGTTATATGCCTTTGTATTTTTAATGTATGGAAATAATATAAATTAGTGCCTGTAAAAATACCAAAAAAAATCAATCTTAGTTCCAATTAGAAACAAAATACGCATAAATTTAGTTTCTGGTGATACTAATTTAAATTTTTTTTTAAATTTTCATACTCTGTTTCAGTAATATTCAACGTCAACGAAAAGTTAGAAACACAAAAAACTGAAATTTAACTAATATTTTATATTGATGTTTTTAAAGTAGTTTACTTTTTCTTATATGTTCATCAGCATACATATATTTTTTTTTATTTTTATGTCTGGTCTGTTAAGTTAAAATGTATGACAAAATTATTGTTTTGATATAATTCAATAAACTAGGAATTGAAATATAGAAACAAAATGTGAAGAGTGATTGGATTGTTAAAATCAGATCTGAATATTAATAATGGTGTTGTGGTATTACTTCTTGGTTTGGTTGCAACTTTTTTTACTCTCTATAATCATAAACATAGCCTACGCCTGCACCTAAACAATTACTTTTTAGTATTTAAACACTTTCCTACACTGAAAAAAAAAATTGAAGTTCATGACAACCTCATCTCGAAGTTGGCAGTTGATTATTCATGCAAAGAAAAATTATTTGCGATAACACGATAACATTTTCCTAAGAACAGAATGAAGTTTATTTAAAATGTAAAGTGTTATATCCAATATAACAGTAGTTGAATAAAGATAATAACTATTTTCCTGAAAAAAATTTCTTTGGCCTTATATCATGAATTTTTCATTTTAAAGTTTAAGTATTTGAGATTAATTGAACTATATTTTATTTTCACATAAATATTTCGTGTGATTGTCTCAACTTCATCGATTTATAATTGTGGAGTTGTTGAAGCAATTTCGTAGTTAGATTCGCCATATGTGACCGCACGGTGAGGTTGAGACAATTGCATTTCGATTGGAAATAGGACATGCTTTTTTCAGTGGATGTGCTCCTTCCACGATAAATCTTTCCTTCCTGTTTCATGTGACAAATTATATTTTTTAACTTATGAAATAAATAAAAATATTGTTGATAAAAATTACAAACATATTTCCATGTTTGTACAAACATCTCCAAGTGCAAACGTCTGTGACTTTAACAAAAATATACGATTCCGAAAATAATAGAGACGAGATCATAAATTTGTGATGTCATTTATAACGAGAGATAAGGATTGTAATCGTACTTTTTTTTTACTTTTTTATTAGAACAGTTTCGTAGCTTCCCTAGAAAAACCCAAATTATTTCATTTTTAATAAAATTTAACAATTTAATATTAAAATTTGCTAATTTTCCAAACCAGTATTTGTTGAATTTTAATTCGGTTAAATATTATAAGTATTTGGTATTGTTATTTGGGAAGTTGTTGCACAAAAGCTACGTAATTGGTTTTACTACATTCCTCCCCAACGAAAAAAATAGTTTTTCCATTGCCGAACGATAAAAACAAATTTTACCTAATTATGTATTAATAATTTTTTCGGCAAACGGCTGTAAAGTTTAACTTTACTGCCGCTGGAGAGTAGCTAAAGTCTTACTTTTTAGCTGGCGGCTGCAAAAGTAACGCCATTTTTATTTTATCTTTTATTTTATCTGTCGGCGGCTGTAAAGCAACTTTTACATTTTTATGGCGGCTGTAAAGCAATTTTCATATTTTTACGGCGGCAGTAAAGTAATTTTCATATTTTAGGGCGGCAGTAAAGTAAAATAACATGATTTTATTAATTTGTTCAAAACAGAATGCATTTCAGTTCATTTTAAATGAAAAACGTGTTCTAGACAGAGTTGTGAAAACTTGACCATTTTGATTTTCCTGAAACTTGGCATATAAGTAGTATGGACAAAATAAAAAATACAACTTATTTTAAAATTTTTTTAAAGTGCATAGTTTGAGCATAGGGGGCACCCCAACATGCATGAAAAATAAAAATTCTGCCAATCCGATGTAACTTTGAAATTAAATTGCTCAAGAACGGCTATTCCGATTTCATCAAAGTTTTTTTGTTTGATAGATGATTAATTAGTCGTTTAAAAAAAAATTAATTTATTGTTTTTATAATTAATTTTTAAATGAAAATATTAAAAAAACTTTCTTAAAGATGGCGCTAGGGTCAAAGCTCAATTGGAATTTAATTAATTTTTTTTCTGAAAATAGCTCTATCCTTACTCTAAAATATATCAAATTAACTCAGAGGCGTTAATTTTTGTTCTTGAGATATTTAATTTTAAAGATTTTTAGTACGACTGAAATTCGAATTTTTCTTCATTTTTTCAAACAACTTCCATTAACAAAAAATTTTAAAATCAATTAAATTTTAACTTTTTTTATTTTTTAAATATAGTTCTAACCTTCCTTTAAAATATGTCAAATATACAAAGAGACGTTAATTAGTGTTCTTCAGATATTTAATTTTAAAGATTTTTAGTTGAAAAAATGTTTGAAAAAACTTGAAACATGTTTGAAAAAATGAAGAAAAATTCGAATTTCAGCCGTACTAAAAATCTTTAAAATTAAATATCTCAAGAACAAGAATTTAATCCTCTTTGTAAATTTGATATATTTTAGAGTAAGGATAGAACTATTTTCAGAAAAAAATTAATTAAATTCCAATTGATCTTTGACCCTAGCGTCATCTTCAAAAAAGTTTTTTTAATATTTTTATTTAAAAATTAATTATAAAAACAATAAATTAATTTTTTTTCAAACGACTAATTATTCATCTATCAAACAAAAAAGAGTTTGATGAAATTGGTATAGCCGTTCTTGAGCAATTTAATTTCAAAGTTACATCGGATTGGCAGAATTTTCATTTTTCATGCATGTTGGGGTGCCCCCTATGCTCAAACTATGCACTTTAAAAAAATTTTAAAATAAGTTGTATTTTTTATTTTGTCCATACTACTTATATGTTTCAGGAAAATCAAAAATGGTCAAGTTCAAATTTCGACTTTTTCACCTGCGTAGATCACGTTTTTCATCTTTAATGAATTAAAAACAATAAAAATTAATTTCAGAAAATTTATTACCTAAAATATATTTATAAAAAATTTGATGCATTAATTTCATATTTTTAAACAAATTTAAACGCTTGCCGAAAAAATAGTGCATTGAATTCGGAGCTAAAGTGACTTTTTGTGTTTCCTCTATAATTTTTTTTTTTTTTTTTTTTTAATAAAATGTGTTGTGTAATAGGGTTTAGAATATGTGTCACAACAACACATAAATACCTTTTAAGACCTAGGTCTAGACCTGGGTCCCACAACAACTGGCGTTCTGAGGTGTAGATTAACGCTTTTTTTAAACATCTGTGGGTTGAAGCCACCTGAGACTAAGTGTTCCGGCAAACTATTCCATTTGTACGCAGTTCGGACAAAGAAGTCTCTCTGCGATCTGCCAGTATGACAGCGCGGGATCTTTACCGTTTCACTGGTTGCGGCAGCCGATTGCCGAGTGGAACGGGGGTAAGAATAAGTTTGAGGCATGATGCCGCTGATTTCATCTGAGCACTGCTGATGACGATATTTGTAAAAAACAACGAGGTCAGCAACAGTGCGACGATGTTGTAGGGAATCAAGTTGTGATGTCAAAGTTCGATCACCTACAATTCGTATAGCTCGCTTTTGAACAGAGTCCAAGAGGGCCAAGATGGAAACAGAGGCAGCACCCCAAACTTGACAGCAGTACTCCATACAGGGACGAATATAGGACTTATAAACATGGAGCAATTGGTATGGAGTGAAAAATTTTTTGCATCTATTTAGGAGGCCGAGTTTTTTAGACGCGCTTTTTGCCATCGCCATTACATGATCGTTCCAGAGTAGGTCATTTGAAACTGTGACACCCAATAAACGAATGTTTTTACATTCACCTATTGGTTCATCACACATACTAAATAAAATATCTTTGGGGAACTCGGTCTTTAATCTGGAAACAATCAACAGCTGTGTTTTGGTGGAGTTGAAATTGACAAGGTTTTGGTCACCCCAGTCGGCGACTTTATTCAGGTCTTTGTTCACGATTATGGCAGCGTCTCTCCGGGCAGGATTAATTCGTTCGTGCATTTTACCTTTTGAAGGAAGGGGCTCGAACGACTTGTGCAGAGTACTATCATCTGCAAAACTATTTATTGGGTTGCTGGTGATTTTCAACAATTCGTTGATATAAATCAAAAATAGGGTTGGGGACAATACTGAGCCTTGGGGTACACCAGCGTTAATTAGTTTAGACTCAGAAGAATATCCGTCTAAGGTTACCGAAATGTATCGGTCGGATAGAAAATTTTGAATCAGCTTCACAACATTGGGATGAAAACCGTACGCAACGAGCTTGTTGATTAAGTTGGCATGCCAGACTCGATCGAATGCCTTGGAGATGTCTAAAGCGATAACGTATGTTTCACCACCTTTATCAAGTATGCTGTTCCAACAATGCGCTACATAGTTTAATAGATCGGTAGTTGATCTTTTGTTTCGAAAACCGTATTGGCTGTCGGATATTAAATGATTTTCTTCCAGAAATTTTGAAATATGTGTATTAATATAATGCTCATAGACTTTGGATAGGACCGATAGTAAAGCTATTGGCCTATAATTTGAGATATCGGATCTTGGTCCCTTTTTGGGGACGGGCTGGACATTTGCCAACTTCCAGCACGAGGGAAATATACCAGATTTGTAGGATTGGTAGAATATTTTAGTTAAAGTTGGTGCAAGTTCTTTGGAAAAGGTTTTTAAAATAATGGGTGGAATATTGTCCATTCCTGATGCTTTGTTGATGTTTAACCCCTTTAAAAGTTTAGCGACTATTTTGGGTTTGAAGTGAAGTTCATTCATATTAACTCCTGAAGACTGGATTTGGGGTATTTCTTTAGGAGTTTCCAAAACAGTGGAGTTCAGAGCAAAGCGTTCAGCGAACAAGTTAGCTTTTCTTGCGGGATCATTGACGATTAAATCACCATCAATAATAGGGGGAATAGAAAATTTTGTACCAGAATTTAAAGAATTAATGGCACTGTAGAAACTCTTGTCAGAAACAGACATAGACGTAAGTTTTGAGGCTTTCGCTCTGTCAATTTCGGACTTTTCGTTTGAGATAATCTGATTAGATATTTTGTTGGCCTTTAGATATTGGGATCGATTAGTGGGAGTTTTGTTATGAATCCAAATATTAAATGATCTACGTTTGTTTCTAAGTGCCGTTTTGGCAGCTTTCGAATACAAGTATTTTTGTTTGGGTTTTACTATGGAGAAAGGGACAAATTTATTGATAGCAAATTGGATGGTTTCTGTAAAGTTTTGAGCAGAAACATTTACATTGTCAGTGTAAAAACAATGACGGTCGAAAGGGAAACCATGGAAAAAATTTTGAAGACCACTCTTATCCATTTTTGAGTAGTGAAATATTTTACGGGGTTTGGGAGCTGTAGTTTTAAGTAAATCAGTTTTGATAACTGATGAGATTAAATAATGATCAGAATTTCCAATACTACCTTTTGCAACATCGACACTCGTAATATCTGGCATTGTGGTAAGATAGAGATCTAGTAGAAAACTATTTTCACCGCCATTACGGGGAGTGAAAGTCGGGCTTTTTACAATTTGGAATAGGCCCTGAGACGCGGCAAAAATTTCTGCCAGTTTTCCACTATTGTCAACATCGTCGGTCGATTTGGAGAATTCCAACCATGATTTGTTGTGGACGTTGAAGTCACCGGTAACGATAACTTCACAATTAGGGGACTTTGCTCTAATCTCGCCCATAATTTTTGTCAGTATATTAAAAAAGTTTGGGTTACGTTTGTTGGGGGACCGGTATAAAGCTATTGTAAAAAAAGTCATTTCTGGAAGACAAATCTTTAAAACCATTGTATTGAAGCCGTCACCGTGTAGTTCAAAATTTGGAAAGCGCGTGTACGCAACACTCTCATGAATGAATGCGCATACGCCCTGATGGAGTTTGAAAGCTGATTCGAGCCTATATTTGGAATTAAGCGATTCTATAAAGAGAAAATTTTCAGAAACTTGTGTTTCTGTAAGGAATAGAATGTTCGGTTTGTCGTGCTCAAGATGATGTTGCACGTGGTCATGGTTAGCGTTCAATCCGCAGATGTTTTGAACATGTATTTTAAAATTTTTTATTGATTCATATATGTTTTGTCCCTGCAAATTCCGTGGACATGCCGCTTTATGGGCGGGTGGATTGCGCAAATTTGCTTTACCACTTGCAGACTTATTTTTTTTCGGTTGTACTGCCATATATATATCAAAATGTTTATTTTATTTTTTTGTGTTTTATTTTAAAATGCATAACTAAGTAAAAAATCCTATCATACTACAAAATATGACATATGCCAATATTTCATGATAAGATGAAGAAATAATAACAAAATAATAAGTGAAAAACAAATTGTGAGAAATTTGCAGAAAACAAAACAAAACTAAATGCCAATAATCCAGCTGATGCAGCGCACCCCAGACGCACCGCCCACCACTTCAATCGAGGCACAAAGCCCACACATAACTACGTGTTGGTTCGATTCCTCGGAAGAGCTAATGAGCGGTACCGCTACGGAACGCTGCCCAGCTAAGACTGGAAGTGCTGCCGTTGACTAATTAAAGTTCGTCCGCCAGCACCCTAAGATATCATCTTGGCTAATGACATCTCCTGCCATTGCCAGTGGTATGTGATATCTCACGCTAACTCATATGTCAATGGCAGGGACTGGAGTACGCAGGGTAGTCAGACCCGTAGATCAACATTGATCATAATCGATCAAAATCGATCCCTCCTGCATTTAGACCCCCTTTCCTCTTATAACTATAGACTCAACACAAAAAGTACAACTTTAGCTCCTAATTCAATAATATACTATTTTGTTTATTTGAATTTTATCGAATGTTTTCGGTTTTTTGTTTTTCAATAAAAATAATTCATTAGAAGTGACTATTTACTTTTTTAATTAGTTATTAAATTTTTAATACATTTAAATAGAATTAAGCAATACAATATATACTTGTGATTATAATAATAATAAATATTTAATTTTGTAATTATATGTAAATTTTTTATTTTTTTATGCATATTCGAAAAATGCATAAAAAAATATTTAATTTTAATTTTTATTTGCTATGTAATAATGTGTGTAATAATATCATTATGATAATAACGTCGCTTTAATAATGAAATAACGTATACCATATATACGTTGTTATTATATAATGGGTGCGCTGCATTCCCCATAAGGATGTCTATAAAGTGGCATTTTAACATTTTTCAATTTTTTTTATAACTGGGGGTGAAAATTAATATATTGTTAATTAACGTACATGTAAATTTGAATTTGGTTAAATATTGAAACAGCGTAAATGCATGTACGATATTTCAATTCCTACAGAATAATAACTTGGGTAAAATCAGTGTCGTATACTTTACATACATTACGATCGCCACACGAAATGGTAAATCTAAAATATTGTATACGCATCATTCATTACTACATGATATTCTGGTTTATATAAATAAAAAATTGTAAAAATATTATGCGTTAGTTCTATAATAATTAGTTTTAGGCTTAATCGTACTTCCATAAAAAATGAAATAACGTATATGAAATATGAAACAAAGTATAAGGTACCTAATTGATTTTTAACCTCTTTTTAGGTAGAAAAGCCAGCAGGTACCAATGTGACATTTTAGTATGCTGTGGGAAAATTAGTCAAGATTAATTGGTAGACATTTTTTTTCCAATATCTTTATTCATTCAATAGTGCTGCCGAGTTTATGAAAATCAGAAAATCGAAAAATCTTTAAACCCAATTATCTCGAAACTACACTTTTGCGAATACGTTGTTTCATTATTAAAGCGACGGTAATTTTTTAAAACTAAAATTACATTGAAATTATGATAAAAATTTTATTATTGTTTTTTATCCCGTCCCGCATGGAGGGATCAGTTTTTATTGTTTAAAAATTTTTTATTTTTATTTTTGATCTACGGGTGTGACAACCCCGCGTACTCCAGTCCCTGCTATTGGCATACGAGTTAGCGTGAGGTATCACATACCACTGGCAATAGCAGTGAGATATCACTAGCCAAGGTGACATCTTAGGGGTGGTGGCGGATGAACTGTATGCAGTCAACGGTAGCACCCCGCAATCTTAGCTGTGAAATAATCCTTGATGATGAGACGCTATTGCTTCCTTGAAGAAACGAGCCTTCATAGAACTATGTGTGGGCTTTAATCTTGAAGAAAGACAGCGCGTCACAGGATCAAGGAATATGCAACTGGCTGGATTATTGGCAACTACAGTTTTGTTTTGTTTCACCAAATTTTTGTAAAAATTTGCTATTTACTTTTTAATTTACTTTTATTTTCTCTATTCTAACATAAAATATTGGCCTATGTCATATTTTGTCAGTGATAGAATTTTTTGTTTAGTTATCCATTCTTTAACAAAAAAATATAAAAAAAAACAAAAAAAAAGAAAGATTTACGTCCATCAACACCTTTGAACGTATGTTGTTGTGGGACCTTGGTCTTAAAAGGTTTTTATGTGTTGTTGTGACACGTACTGTAATTCTTACTACACAACACATTTTATTAAAAGAAAAAAAAAATTTATTATATTTATTTTCCTACGCTTAAACGCTCAGCATAATTTTGTTGTTCTTCGGTTTGAATGAGGCATTTGCTATGAACATGCTTGGTTTTACTTTTTTAGCCATGGTTTGTTGTACGACTAAGTATGTTTACGATTGTCTTAGTTTCCTTAGTTAACAAGAGTTTCATATTTTTCATAGGGTTGATTTGAATAATTTGTTGGTGGGGTTGATAGAGATTTTGAGTTTTGGCCAAACGGTTGGGAATGATGATAAGGAAAGGGATGAGTTGTCATTGATAGTAACTGGTTTCCAGAATATGGTGCCATGGAATGAAATTGTGAATGGGACCGAAGTGATGACAAGTACCCTGGCAAATGTGTGAATTAAGATTGAAAAAAATGAAGAATATGTCGGGTGGAGTATTATAATATGAAGATATTGACTCGTTAATTACATTAGTTTTAATTTCATATTTGATACGGCAAGAGATGTGGGCTGATTTGATGAAACATTAGATGAATTAGATTTCAATTTATAACTAGGTGGAATGGGATAGCAATATGAAGATTAGTGTGAAGGAACATGTAAATCTAGAAGACATATTTGGTCCCAATAAATGTCTATTGCCTTAAAATTGTATGATTTGAATTAAGATTTTGTGACATTACATCCAATTCAGAATGATGTAATCATTCAGAGACATATTATTCATGAAGCAGTGAATCATGGGGAACAGATGAAGGTAGATTTGATGCAATATTTGCTTTGGTGTTGGATTTAAAGAATTTTCGAACCAGTGTTAATATTTAAAGAAGGGAAACCTGTATATGGTAACAGAAACATCATTTAATAAGGACATAATGTGTGGGCTTAAACACAATGGAGATGCAACCCTTCTTTGTCCCGTAATGGTGCAGAATCTACGTCAAAATTTCCCGATGAACATAATTTTGAATTTGGTAAAAAGTTTGAGGGTACTATCGGAGCTTCAGGGTTTATATTGAAGTTTGATTTTGATGGCATATTTCTGGTTTAATTGGGTCGTTCTGTTTGATACTCTTTATTCTTATTTTTGTTTTCTGATTGATCACAAGAAACGTTTGATAAATGTTGGTCCATCATATATGGTGGAATGTTTGATAAGTTTCTTGAGTTATTGTGAGTGGTACTATATGAGAAACAGGCAAAGTATTAATTATGCTGAATGCAATTATTACTTCTGGTTGTAAAGATTGTTAATCTTGTTTATGAGATTGGCAATTCCTCTGATTTTTTGATACTGGAAGAAGTGTTGAAACACTAGGTATCATATGTTGCGTAGAAAGCTAGATAGGTTTGGTCTAGGAAATATGAAATTTTCGTAGTAGCAGAAAACGATGAAAAAGATGATATATTAGATGATGGAGGCAGTGGAATAATATGACCAACATTTTGGTTTTGTGGTTGAAAATTGTTATATACTAATATTTCCAGTTGAGTAGCTAAGAGTGTTTGTTATACTTTGTGAAGTAAAGTATGTTGTTGTTAAAGTTAATACCGCTAAACAAAATATTTTTGTTTTCGCCAATGCTAATTGGTTTTTGTTAAACTATGTTTTTCTATTATGGAAATGGCCGTTCCTGTTTCGATAAGTAACTGGAGGGTAAGTGTGTTTTTTGCAGTCTGGTTGACATTTCTATATTGAGGAGCTAGTTTTCGGTTCGTTAGGATTTTTTATAGTTGAGAAAATATGATAATTATTTGGATATTACCGAGTCAAAACTGATATGATGAGGTTTCGACTCATGATCGTTGAATCAGCCCAAATAAGTCTCCCGAATTCTGTAAACTAGTGTTGAATTAGTTTTGAGACTAAAGTTGGTCCGACAATATTTTCAGGTCTTTCTTACATAGGAGGAGGAGGTGAATGCACTAACTCTACCAAATCTTGAGAATGTGCTTTTACGGCTTTTACGGAATAGTAATTGTGTATTGGATAATTTGGGTAGTCGTCTGTCACACTGTTTACAAGCCGGATTGTTCATCTGGTGAGTATGCCTGGTACTTGGTAGGCGGAATAGAAAACAAGGATGCATCTAATTTTGTGGCCGTTATCTCCGATGAAATTTAAATTGAAATTGAATCCGAAAATCGACTAAAACGATTCAACTTACTCTGTTCTTACTCTGCTCCTTAGCCCACTAGAATAAATTTTGATAGCAGTTTTTGAATAATATCTGATTTCGAATAATATGATTTGCACAATTTTCTTCCAGGAAAAAACTAATGTTTCTGAAAAAACTAATGTCACAAACGTCAAGATTTCAATTTTATCAGCATTTTTGGGAAATGGACTATGGTGTAGGGATTTGTAAGGCATCCAACTTTTATAGTCGGTTCGAGCGTCAGGACGAAAATATTTTAGTCTACGAGATTATCGACGGTAACCCATACAAGGTTGTACAAGATGGTTCAGCGATGGTCCATTACAGGCAACCAGTACTGCAGCAATGGTTGAGTAATAGCAACCATTGCTGGGCCATCATCATAATTTTGCTGAATGTTAACTTCTTAGGATTAAGATAAAATGTGATTTTAACACACAAAAACAACATAATTTATATATATATATAATATATATATATATATATATATATATATATATATATATATATATATATATATATATATATATATATATATATATATATATATATATATATATATATATATATATATATATATATATATATATGTATATATCTAGGTTAAGATCCTTTCCTTATTCATCTAGTCGAACTCATTTATTTTTTAAGTCTGCTGGCAATGTAGCTAATTTTCTATCTTGTTCTAATCTAACACAAAAAATTATTTAGTAGTTAACTTTAAAACTTATTTAATTTATAAGATTATTTCTATCAGTCGTTGATCGGCCGATTCATGGTTCCGAATTCCGATAATGATCTAATAACAATAGCCAGACCCAGTACTTAAGCGTATTCCAGAGTATGTGCTTGGGATATTATTAGGTTTGTTTTTGCACCCATAGAATTAGTTTTGAGTTGAAGGTAAGATGCAGTATGTCGAAAAAATTTTAAAAAATTGAAAGTTAGTTGCAGCGGGTCAAAATTCATTGGATTTGTCTATTTGATTTCCAAAGAACATATTGCAGAGTACGTTTGACTCATTAATGAATTTGTCTAGCGCTTGGATTGTTTTGGTTTAACAACTCTACGAAGAATTTATCAGGGTTGGGGTACCATGAAGTTATTGTTTTATTGTTTCTTTTCTTTGGATTGTGTCTTTTGGTTTAACTTTGTTGATTTCTCTGGATTTTTTAAATGTTAAGTAAGCTTTACAACTTATGTTCCTAGCCGGGTGATCTACCTTTCCACAGTTAACCCATCCCATTGAAATCAGGTTTTTTATGCTACATCTTTTGGAAAATGCACAATTTTGACCTACATGACAGAGCCTCCGGCATCGAAAACATTGAATTATCTCCGTTTTCTGATTTTTTTCATAGTAAATTCTGTAGTGGGATTTGGAAAAGATATTTTAGTTTTAATATGTTGAACAATTGACAATTTATCGCCCATTGAGTCGAAAATGATCGAATTTTTTTTATTTAAGAGCAGTAGCCAAATTCTGTAATTGTGAAGCGGTGAAGTGATAAAAATTTCTTCGTTTCTTTTCATTAAAAAAACTTATCACTTCACCGCTTCACAATTACAGAATTTGGCTGCTGGTCACTACAGCTAATAGAACTTCTATAACCTCCTGTTCAGTGTTACAACTAGTGTTTCCTTTAAGTAAAAGAACTACCCTGCTTAGTTCCTTGGGATTGAATGAGAAGACTTCAGCTCTAATTTATAGCACTTAGAGTGAAATGCAGCATCCATTTAATTTTCAATGTATTGAGTTCTGGAAATTTCTTCATTCTCTTCTCGTCAATTTTTATTTTACAATAATATATTCGACCTCATTGGTTTCCACCATGTTTATTAGCATTAAATTATTAGCATTATTATAAATTTTTTTCGTTATTAAATCCGATGGGCAGGACTATGTTTGCCATTTTATTGGGATTATTTTCAGGCGAGCGTTCATCAGAAAGCTTTATAATAAAAAATTTAACCAAATTTAGTTTTCAGCTAACAAATATTTTACGTCGGTACCTAGACCTTAGACACCATCCGCCATATTTTTAGGTACACATCTCTACCGCATAATTTTGAAAGCTTTTGCATTAGTAGTAAACAAATTAAGGAACACTTTTTGTGAACCTAGGATTCAGGAGCTCTAAGTTTGACTACAAAATCCCCAAGAGATACCAAATTTTACTTATTTCTGAACTCTTCTAAATGAATTTTCCAATGAATTTAAACGAGTCTGATTCAGATAAAAGTTTCGTTTAAAGTTCTCACTTCTTAGAAAAGTTGGTTACCATAGCTGGCGTTGTGGTATACTGGTCTTTATTTATACGTTTGGCTCTAGTTGATGGATTAAACTTGACTGTCGATATTTTCTCAAGCTATGATGATAAGTTTATTTGAATGGAAAGTATAGAAATAAAACATATCGATTGTTTTGGCAACATATATTGCTCGTTCACATTTTGAAAACTATGTCGATATGTTGTTGAGCATATGGCGCAACAAGCTTTCATATAGCTGTTCTATAGTTTCATTGTTCTCTGGTAGTGTTGAAGAGTATACCAGTTATGAATTCAGCTCAGCTTCCATTAATGATTAGTAAACTGTTATAAGTAATTTTAACTTTTCGAGACAGCTAGTGAGTTAATCGCCGGTTTGTAGAAAGCTCCAATCTGTGAAAAAAATCGTTTACAATTTTTTTAAATTGATTTGGGAGTCTGTATTTTTAAAGTTTCCGAAGCTTTACTGCACTACAGAGTTATCGGTTTCAACTCGATTGGGATCTTGGTATGTACATTTTTTTCCTCACTTTTCTCTAAATTCTGCTTTCATTTATGCTTATTTTCAGGTTTAGGAAAAAATGGACAGAGCCCTAGTAAGTCTCTTCTCTAGATTTTAGATTGTTGGTTTATAAACAATCACAACAACATTCGCCTCTCTGGTGTCCTTTCCCAAATTAATTTACTTTTCCAAGTCTTTAAACTTGCGTTATGTATCCCAAAAATCTGTTGTGGCAAAGTATAAGTAATTAGGTACTGGTTTTGACATCCAACCCATTTGAAATCTTTTTGATATCATCCTATATCCTTGCAGCAGCATTACCCTGCTGAATTCTCTTATAAAATTGAACAAAATCTATGTTTTAATGTAATTTTTGTAATTTCTAATGCTCTTCCTTTTGGTCGAAGATCCGATAAGGAACAAGTTTTAAAGTTTAATACCATATGTAAATTTAAGCCTTATCCACAATTCTTTGAATCTGTGATATTTTAAAGTGTAACTTATAACATTGAAATTCTCACAATCTGATCGATTTTTACAAATTTCTTATTCTAGAAAAATTCGAAAAATAAAAGAATAAAAAAATTACAACCAAATATAACCAAAACATGATGAAAGATTTGACCTGTGAAAACGATCTAATTTTTATTTCATATTGTGATAAATTACTCTTTTCCTATTTCATTTTTTTTTGTTTATTTTTTTTTTTTTTTTGGTTTTTAAAGGAAAACACCGACACACAGCTGAAATAACAGATATTACTGTTGATTGTGGATATGAAGGGTTTTAAATTTTAAAATGAATCGGAAAAAAATTGTAAGGGATATAACTTACAATTAACTTTAGTGATATTGGAAAATTATTTTTAAAAAAGGATGAACAAATAAAGAAATATAAATATCGATTCCATTTTTTGTCTGATAGTGCGTGTCTGTTTTCGATTGACAGCAATCACAATAGTTAGCTTGAATTGATGATTATAATATAAAAACAGAAAATCTTGTGGTGGTTAGTCACAGAAGTTTTACAACGATCATCTTTATCTCATACTCATGTGTTATTATTAATTGTGACAGAAGCTGCCAAGCTGAACGGTGCTCCATATAAAAGTAAAATTAACAAAAAATGTTAACCGAATAAAACTTTAACTTTACCAGAATATCTGGCTTTTACTCACATTTGCAACTCCGTACAGCTTTAAATCTACTGTGTACTCAAAACGTTGACAACTTGGACCTTGGTTAGAGTTTCATTCGCAGAATTCGCATACACATATCACATACTATGTTTTAGATAAGTCAAAAATTTACTTTAGATCTGCAGCTAGATTCTGGAGCTTCTGAAACTGTCAAACTGTCAAGTGTCAACACTGTCAAAAATAATATAATATATTTTTCTTAAACAACATTATTCACAATAAAAAATAACTATTGTTCTATTTACACGGTTTTATGTTCACGATACAGCGTTTCATTTAAAATTAATTTCACTTTACATATTCGAAAATTTTATGAACAAATACACACTGAAAGAAAAAATTCGGTCACTACAACTTCTTTTGTGTTAATCGAATGTTTCCGGTCACACTGACACCAAACTCGGTTGTTGTATCTTCATATTTTGTTTTTAAAGGAAATTGGTATCGGAGTTTGATAGCACGATTAGCTTAAAGCTGAAGGGATTTACTTTTCGTATGGAACATTGGTGAGGTATGCTTAACGTAGTAACAAATGTCGTTTCAAGAAGGTTCTTGGTCGATACGGCTTCCGATAATAAAAGTTAAATTTTTAATATTTATTGACATAGTCTTTCGTCGAAAATTCGTATTGAGTGAGACCGGAAAGCAATTTAGTGCCAAATTAGGTCGAAAAGTTGATACGAAAAAGTTTTCATACGAACTAGAGTTTCCTAGATAACGTTTCCTACGAAACTATCATTCCAAAGAGGTGCGTCAGTAGATGTATGCCTCCCTATACATAGTTCGTGTTTCATTTCGTATTGTCCAAACAATCCAAATTTGTTAACACTTTCCTTTTATACTGACTTATGTTTCGTTTAGCCCGGTTACCTTTATTGGTAGAGCCTGAAAATCTTTATTTCCGGGTTTGGTTTCAATCCTGAATCCCATTTCGTTTCTTGTTTTACGATTTTCAGGACGAATGCGGAAGGAGCCCTCCAGACCTCCACTTTTCATCCGGTTCTGTTAATTTTTTTATTTTCCACCTATTTTTGAAAAGAAAAAATACAGCAAGGAAAAAACATTCAAGGGATTTGTGGTTTGGTTTGAGACAGTGGTATCAAAACGATCACCAAAGTTGATTTTAAAATAAAATCGGTTGTTTTTCTTATTGTAAATAAATATAAACAAATGAAAATCTCCTCAGCAGCCAATGAACAGGAATAAGGAAGGAGAGGTTTTGTGAGTGTGGGAAATGTTTGGGTCAGTTAACGCTAAAATTAAAAGGAATTTTTAGAATTAGTGTAAACACAGATATTTGTGGCATGGTGGCTCGCCTCTCCTGAGAGCCTGGGCGTTATCGCCTACATGTATTATATTATTTTTATTATTCTGAGTTTATTGCTAAGGAGTTAGCTTAAGTTGAGCTAGCACCGGGTAATATCGCAATCACGACCAAATATTTGACATTCGCATAGTCCACCAGATCTCATCATAACAAGTGTGACAGGGTAGATTCGGCATAAAAGAGGTTGTTGAGGCCGTAGTTTGCTTTCAGTATCATAAAACAATGTTAGTTTGTTGAGCATCGTTTTCTTGAGCACTTATAGTTTTTGAACTAATAAACGACAAAATAGGTTGAATTATTCTAAATTGATTGATTGCCTCTAAACCTTATAGCCTTGGTGCACGCCAAATATTCATGTGGAGATAAGAATCAAACAGAAATCATTAAAGGCATATCTCTCCGTCATTCCGTTTTTTTGATAAGAAAGCAACTGTCACTGGCCTCACTGCTTCAGATTTCTCTCATAAGGGCCGGCATCGAAACAAATCCTGGACCAAAAGCAAAAATATGGCACTGTGCTGTATGTAAACAAATTCTTAAGGCAAACACAATATCCGTCTAGTGCAATGGTTGTAAATAATGGTGTCACCTCAAAAAGTACTCAGGTCTATATACACACAAGCAATGGAATCGGACTTTCACAGCACCTTGCTACTTAGTAGCTAGTCAACAGACCAAGACATTCATACAGCCAAACACATGGTGTATAAACACACATCCACCACTCCAAATGATGTAAAAATAATGCAACTTAACTGCAACGGTCTAACAAACACAATAGAGGATATAATAAACTTTATGTGCAAAAATAATAATATTCTAGTCGGAGAACCGTGACGAGAGACCAAATTAAATAATAAGTCTAAAATTAGTGATAGAGTTAGTAGTTTTAAAATTATAAGACTGGATAAAGACAAGGACAGAGGTGGTGGCCTTGCCTTTATCATACATATAAGCGTTATCTACCGTACAACCATCCAACCAGCAACAAATGATGTACATCTTGGACAATTGGGTATTATAAGACAGTCCAGTAACACAGAGATAACACTAGTCAACATTTACATACCACCAGTGAGCAACTGTGATACAGGTTATGAACCTAACCTAACATTGAACATCTACTTAGTAATATCGATTATCTTACTCTCGGAGATATGAACGCACATCACGATCTATGGCACTCTCACCTGAACATCGATGCGCGAGGCGAAAATATTGCAAATCAAATCGACGGCTCCAACTTTGGAGTTCTCAATCAACCACAACCGACTAGAGTAACCAGCAACTTTAATTCATGCCCAGATGTCTTCCTTGCCAGCATGTCACTCATGCCGATAGCAGAACGAAGTAGTGTAACCGCACTGGGATCAGATCATGTGCCGATCATGATTACATTAAGCCGCTCCATCAACTTAGTAAAATCAGAGAAGAAAACATTCATCAATTTTAATCAAGCTGACTGGGAAAATTGTACCAATCTTACCAATCTTGAAAATGAATCCAGTAAACTAATTTTACCACTTGACGCCCTGAAAAAATTCAGAGCTATTTTTAACAAAGCCAAAGCACGCTACATCACGACTGGAAGAATACATTTTATTAAACCTAATTTCCCATCAAAAGCATCTGCAATGGCCGTGCTTACAGATGACATCCGGAAAACAGATCCAGCCGACTTGGACGAAGGAAATGAACACAAAACTAAACATCCGCATTGACAACGTGCTCCTTCCTATAGTTCAAGCTCCGATATTGCTGGGAATGACATTCGACCCAATGCACGACCCAACACGAGGCTGAAAAGCAGAAACAATGTATTGGAAACGCTAGCTGGAAGTTCATGGGGCACGGACAAGAACACAATTATTACAACTTACAAAGCCAAAGGTTGACCCATCCTAAACTACGCAGCACCAATATGAACACCTCAAGTTTCTGATGTGCACTGGAAGAAGATGGAAAACCTCACAAAACGCAGCTTTGAGAACCGCTACTGGAGGCCACCTTATGGCTCATAGAGACCACCTACATGAAGAATGTAATATCTTGGTCCGTGAGCACAATGAGATGTTTTCTAAACAATATATATGGTCCTGCCACAAGGAGCAAAATTCATGCAATGACATCCTGTTAATTGTGTCACCACCTAGAACCATAAGGAAAACTGCTAAGCTCTTTCAAACCGATGTTAGGGTTGATCCAAAAACCAGAAGTATCGATGAGCTTATATCCAGAAGTGGTTTTAAAGGGCTTCATACTAGGCGGTAGCAGAAACAGTAAACAACTATTTTCATAATCGAGTTCTGTATGAAAACCACCACAGGTCGCTGCAGAAGAAACTCAATTGCATCGTAGCACTAGTTGCATTCTGGGTCAACTAAGATCTATTTGGTCACGAATATTAAATCACTACATGAACCAAATCGAACCCCAAATTATTGACAAGTGTCTTGCATATGAAGGCACTCCACATGATGTTGACCACTTATTTAGATGCCCAGAGAATGCGACGGACCTGACGAAGAAGGATGGGTACCCTGTGGTACCGCCCAAGAGCAGTAGCAGAGCTTCTGAATTTAGAAACGGAATCGAACGAGTAGCACTTTATCAACGTCGGTACAACAATAACATTAAATTCATATTATTAAATCAAAACGACATTAACGATTGATGCTTATAAGAAAGCAAGAATAACCAATAATCACAAAATAGTTTTAGATAAAAATGCATTTGCAAAAATTCAAAACATAGCCAAAAATTAGGGAAACATCGGAGATCGAAATTTTCAAGCAGTTTAATCAATCAAGAGCGATTGTGTAAAATCTTCTATTCCATCATTAATTCTAAAAGATATTCTTGTGACCGTGTATTTGATATCTGTATCTCGAAAGGGGAATTACATGTAATCATCCATCATCGCAACCTCCCATAACATCCCATCCCATTAGCCACGATAGCGCAGATGGATGTTTTTTTTTTGCTGTAAGAAGTGTTTCCGCCGAAATTAGAAACAACCAACCGAAACGAACTCTAGGCAGCAGCCTAGACGGGTGCCAAATATCTAAGTTTTCGACTACCAGGAATTTTTTGGAAAAGCAACGACGCCATTCTTGTGAGAGAAAGACTTTTAAAAATGACTCTTAAATGAGAGAACGCATCGCTCTCATTATTCAATGCATTGTTGACGTTTTTGATAAGTCCCAGTTTAATATATACAACAATGGTAGAATGATTTGTTACTTTTTGACGATAGACGCATATTTGGTGTTGTCTTTGCCCACATAATAATCGTGCCGAGCTATCATGGTAGTAAGGAGAGCAGTCAAGTTTATTCAATCCTAAATTTATGCTTTTTGCCGTCTTCATATTATAGGAACGTCGAATTTCATGTATCGCCTCAAATGACAGTAGTGCATGCCATATTCATTTAGAATCATTAAAAAACACATATACATTATCCCAGAGTTATTTGCATATAACACTTGGTGTCATTCGTTCATTTAGATTCTCAAGTACTATACCAAAAGATCGCATTAAACTCTCTTACATAGTGGATAATCACCACAAACATAACCAGAAATCTTGTGACAATTATTTTTATGAACTATGTCGCACAGAAAATGTTCCTACGTATCAATAACAACAAATGTGGTGGCACCGATAGTATATAGACCCATTATTATTATTCGTAAGAACTATTCTAACCTGCAGTGATTATCTTACGAAATCGAAGTAGGACCGAAATATTGGCCGTTTGCAAGTGTTAAATCATCAGTAGATGAGAGGCAAACAACACAGGTGATGGCGTTACACAAGATCTGAGAGGATAAATAGAAGCTGATTGCAGAGACATCAAAATCTGCCATGAAACGTAAACACTGAAGAGTAAGCAGAGTGACAGATTATAACAAAAGGGGAGAAAAATTGGTTATGTGTTAATATTTTCAATCGCATTAAAGTGCAACCTAACTAACTTTTATACATGATAAACCTATATATCAATTTTCATCCTCCTACAATTTAAAATTATTGTAGGCTCTTGCGATTTAAAGTGAATCCTTGCTCAAACTGCAAACTGTCATGGAACAATGTATAAATGTATCTTGAATTTTATTCAACATCAATTTTATACTATCAACTTTCACCTAATTCAATAAAAACCTTAAATCAACCAACCAAAACAAAATACTTATATTTCTTAACATACTATCTTGCAATTGTTTTCTCCTTTTAGCTGAATTCAGAACTAAAACACAAAGAAAGAAATAAAAAAACCATTTGTAATTGTATAAAGTAGTCAACAAAATTTTATTGGACAAGATCCATTAACTTTAACTTTACCTGCCCTAATATGTTAAAACCTGTTCAATTTAATTTTTTCAAATATGCAATGAAAGCAAATTAACCAATAATGAAACAGGTATTTTCTAATATAAAATGGTTGATGGTGTAAGTTAAGAATAGAGAATCAAAGGAGGAGGAGAAAAAATATTTGTATGAGATTATAAATGAACCATTCCTAACTCGTACACTTATGTTAATAATTTTAGCATGGTAATAAAAAATATGTATTTTTCTCAAAATTTAAACAATAATTTCTAGACATATTGCAAAAACAAAAGCAAATACTACTTTTAAAATCCTTACAAATTCACACGTGTTTTGTTTAGAATCTTAAAGAAAATAAATAATTTAATTTTTTTGGTGTATAATCCTCAAATATGTCGGTATTTCTAGGAAATAATATTGTGTTTTTTTTCATCTTGCATACGGTGCGATGAATGTAGTATATTCTTCGATTTGTGCTGTTTTTTTATTATCTTTTTTTACTTATATATTTCTTTGTGTCCTACATAATTTTACCAGATTTCTTCTCACGTAAGTATTTTTTACACACAAAAATTTGCTGCAAATATATATATGAAACATAAAATACGAAACACAAAAAAACTTTTTTTTTTTAAAGAATAAGGAACATTTGTTTAAACGTATTTCCTTAGGAGAGCAATATAAGATATATAAAAAATGTAATATGGTTACTTGTAATATTAAAATAAACACACGTGTTTTTGTAGGTATAGACATTAACCCAAGAATTCTTTTTGTTATTAAAATAATTTTTTGTATATCGAAATTTGTTTTAAATACATATATAGGATCTATTTACAACAACTGTTCTTTTAACCCTGAGATTTTTTACGGTTTATACTCGTATGTTTGAACTGTCCCAGCTTGTATAGAATAAATGTGCTGATTTTACCGTTAAAATTTAAGAGACATTGATAAGTATCATTTGATTTTTAATTCTTGAGAATTGATTATAATGTGATTTAGAGCTCCAATCGAATTGCGACAAAAAAAGTTGATACGACATTGTCAGATAAAGGAAAATCATAAAATGGTAGTATATTATATGACGAGCACAGAATGTTAGTAATATTCTACTGGTACGGAAGTTTAAAACATGAGCTTTCAAATGGTTCAAATGTGTAAGAGTAAACAAAAAACATAATAAATGTTAGCTAAATTTATTAGAAATAATCTTATTAAAATTGGTGTTCATATCACAGCGGGCGAAACTCGTTGAAATTTGAGAATGAATCGTTATGATTGTTTTTGTTGACGCCTTTTTATAAACTGTTACCATGGTATTATTTTTTATTGTTATTTGTTGTTTCAAGGTAAAAACTAAAGAGTCTATTAATTTTGAAAATAATCATAAAAATCGTATAAAATAATTTTAAAAAGTCGTATGCAAATTATATTATAGATTTGTAATTGAAAATTTATATTTGTTATTTTCTAATTTGTTGAAATTTGATGAGTTGACAATTTGATGACAACCGTTGGCATGACGATATCGTTAGTTGTTTATTTTTTCATTATACGCACATTGATAATGCGTAATTAATATATAGTGATTATATGATTTTATCGTAATAAAAAAACATTTATAAAACGTTCTACATTAAATTACGAAAAACTTTATCATTAGTGAAAATGTCTAGCATGGTAGTAGAAAAGCGTTATTATTTTCCCACATGAAGGGGTCACTTTACGTTGATTTACAATTTTTTTTAAGTTTTGATCTTAGGGTCTGACAATTCTAGTCCCATGCTATTGACATATGAGTTAGTTTAAGAAATAGCATATCGCTATCAATAGCAGTAAGACATCAATAGCCAAGGTGATATCTATGGAGTGGGAGTGATTGCTGAGGAACGGTATTCTTTCAACAGTAGCATTCTCAATCTCTGTTTGGAATATTCCTTGTTCAAAAAATCGAATAATAACTCAATATCTGGGTTTTAATCTTGGAGAAAGACTCTGCGTCACATGATCAATGAATATGACAAGCAATATACCGGATTATTGGCAAACCAATTTTAGTTGTTTGGTTGTATTTATTGTTTGTATTGTTTTCATTCTTAAAATTATTTAGGAAATATGAGGTTTTTGAATTTGTTAGGTTAGGTATAAGGCTGTGTTAAAATGGTCGTTCTGTGAACAAAAGTAGGGGGAGAAATTATTTTTTAATACTTCTAATCGTTGTAACTACGATTTTATGTGAAGAAAATTCCTGCCATTTGCTCGCATGTTTCTCGCTAAGAACGTGTCTTATTATTTTGTATTCCTATAAAAAACTGGACACCCAAATTTTAATTTTTTTTTCGTCACATTAATATAGATGCTGACAGAAGTACCGCGTATTAATTCAAGTACAAATACTGATAGATTTCAGAATTAGATGAAAAAGTTTTCTAATAGTAGTCCCTGGGCCCACGCCGATTTCACTTGATGATTACCACATATTTTATACTTCGTGAAGCGCCTGTCCTTGACAAGTTCGAAAACTTTTGTTCTGCCATTTTCCTCGCTTTCGGCCGCTTTTTCATTCAGTCAGCTCCGAAAAATTCCGATTGCCCGCGAACTTATAAATTTGCTACCATAATATTTTTTAACTATGGGAGGTAGAAATCTGTTTTTGAAAAGTAGGGTAACTGAAATTTGTCTGCTATTGTTGAGTCCGACAATCCAAACATGCCAAAATGTCAATTGTCGAACTCGATAGCAGATACATTTTCGTCGGACAAGGTTACCCTTGTGTTCTAAAACAGATTCCCCCCATAGTTAAAAAAATTGTGGTAGCAAATTTACAAGATCCCGGGCAATCGGCATTATTCGTAATTATTCGAAAAAGCGACCGAATCGATGAAAATGAGAGAACAAAAGTTTTCGGACTCGTCAAGGACACGCGCCTCACGAAGTATAAAATATGTGGTTATCATCAAATGAAATTGGCGTGTGCCCAGGGGCTATATGGTTTTCTTTATAAGTTTCGAATAACTTAAGTTAACATTGGAAGAAGTTGTGAAACCGAATTGAGTTTTACAAGTTTTGGTTACTGTACAGGATATAACGATAGCTCAATTCCTTTGAAGACGCGAAAGAGAAACACAAATGAGAAGCATAAGTAAGGAGAAAAATTAAACAGGACTTTGAATACAAACTCAGAGAATAAGAGTCTCGTGTTAACATTGAAATAGACGGCCCAGGCTATAGGGTAGATTCTCCAAAATAACATCATTTTGTGGGAAAGGTCTTATAAAAATTACATCGAAGACTTGGATACTAAACTGACCATTTGATGCTTAGCGCATCGCAGATCATTGGTACTACCGTCTGCTGTACGCTCAAAAGCGTATGGTACTCGGACTAGCGCACTTCGGTTTACATCGATAGTAAAAATTTAAGACATGTTATAGTTTTTCAGGTGTTTATTAGGGATAAACAACTGAAAACTATAGCCTATAGTTGAAAATCGAATTTCAGTCTACGTTGGTATGTAAAACGTTTTAATCCCTATAGGGATTAGGATTTTTCCTATAGGAGAAAGATTTCATTAGCTTTTGAGTTACATTGGACAGAAGGTTGAAAGTTCATCATACAACAAGTGATATTTTTCACTATGTTTCTTATATTTGTTGGGAGCGCACACCATTCGTTCGTGAATTTACTTTGATGACACATTGACATATAATGCAGATATGTATGACAAAAGCTGAATAGTTTTTGAGCGATATTGAACAAAGTTGTGTGGGGTCTTCCGAGCACCTGTTTTTTTTTAAATCGCAATTGCAACTTTACCTGATGGCATTTAGTATAGTTCACAACAGTTCCGCATCCCAACTTCCGGTTTTTTACTTGCAGTAAACAAATTTGTTTGCCTCTTTTGGCATATATAATAATGAAGTGTGTTACGACCGGTCTTGTCAGTGAGAAAGCGCTACGCTTAAATGATTGATGTAATATTTGGATTATGTCATTACTGTTTTTTTGTTCAGACAAATCTTTTACATTTACTATACAAAAGCACTAAATATTTTTTAAAAACCAAAACAATTGTTATGTACTACCCTAATGGTAGTAATTGGGTCATATACCATATATGTTGAAGGTAAATGATTTTTTTAGTATTGACTATTTTTGTTGTTTAAGGAGAAATCGTGTTTCAAATTTTTAAATCATGTGGTGGGAACCATTTTTAGGGGAAAATGGAAACTGGTCACCATATGAAAATTTGGCTCTCAATATAAAAGTTGGTCGGGTTTTTTTATGTCTTACTTTCAAAAATATTTTGCATAAGAATAAATCAGAACGATTGTAAACTGTAATGCATGGTAACACCTTTATTGGATAAACCAAAGAAGTTATGTAACTGATTGTGATTTCATATTCACATTATTCATTATTTCTAATAAAAGTAATACAAATATTTCAAATCCCTTACACAAATCTACCACTTTTACATTTTAATCTTAAAAGACCATTAAAAAACTTAAATCTCAATATGTTTATCTTTTTAACCCATTCTCTGTTCCTTCAACTCTTTTGATGATAAAAAACCTAACCATACTTGTTCGTACATATATTGTATTATGATACAAAGTAAAAAATATCATATATTATTTTCATGTCTGTATATCGGTATTAAACTGAAATAAATCTATACAACACCAAAACTAAAAATATCATATGTGAAACAGGTGTTGGTGTTCCCATGAAAATAATATTTTTATTATTAAAATCATATAAAGAAAAGAACAAAGAGGAGGAGAATGGATATTAAGACAAATAAAAAGTAGATTGCCAAATTCAATAATGTTGTTCCATGCAAACATTTTAATCGAAATGGAACTAAGTAGGATTTTTGTAGTCTTGGATTTTAAGTCTCCCTTCCAGTTTTGTAGTTTCTACCGCTCATTGAAACTTTTAATCAATTTTGCTGACTAAAATTAATTACTAAGAAAGTACTTAATCTTCTACTCTGTTCACACGGTCAAAAATAGAATCGAAAAGAAATAATATGTTTTCTGGAACAAAAATTAATTTAAACTATTGCGGAACCAGTTAAAATAACTTCAAATTTATTATTTATTTTAGTCGACAAGAAAATTGATAACTTAAATTTTTTTTTTTTTGGAAATAATTGATGTTCATACATATTGAATTGTTTAACGATTTTAAATTTTAAATGGCAAAAGCAACGCTTTAATAAAATTAATAAATTAGAAGAAACAAACCGTTTATTATTTAGGGTTATATGAAGAAAACGGTTAGACATTTTTTCGAATTTATTCTATATATGATTAAGAATAAAAGTCAAAAGTATTCAGAATGACTTGATTTTAATTACGTTTTAGTTTTTATGATATGTCTAATGTCATGGGGTATTATGTATCAGAAATATTATTTGTTTTTTTAATTTAGGTTGCAAGTTTATTGACCGTTATGCTTTTCTTAATGTATATGTTTTGTAAGTATAAAACATTTGAATTTGATATATGGATTATAAGTAATACCAATAAATGAATTTTAGCCATTTTGTTTTAAATGTAAAGTGTTGTGTAATACGTATTACAATATGAGTCACAAGAATACAAAGATACCTTTAAGAACCTAGGTATTACGACAACATACGTTTTGAAGTGTTAAAAAAGACGTTTTTCGATTAAAAACACACACCCGAGACTCGAACAAAAAAGGCCTCCTTCATTCCTTTACGCCAAGCTGACTTCCCATTTCAATTTAGAGAATGACATTCTTTTCATGAGACTTCTCACACTCAGATGGTAGAGTATATTCACAATTAAAACCGTTGGAAGCAAGCAACATTTGGCTGGGTTATAGACAACTCCACTCTTTCCTACCATAAAGATCTTCAATAAATAGCTTTTGCAGGAGTCAATTTCACTTAAACTTTAATCTCCCAGATAAAGAATTATGTGAGACTGAAAGATATTCCACAGAAAGATTTTTCGTCCATCTGCCATTCAAATATATTAATATTACGATTATTTATCAACTCATATATTTGTGCAATTCGTGTTCTGGACAACCCAAAACGTCGAAATTTGAACCCGACCATTTTTGATCGACATACAAGTTATTTAGAGGAAATAAAAAATTTGTATTTTTAAAAAAATTTTTAAAGTTTTGAATTTGAGAATAGGGTGGTCCTAAAGAATTCTGAAAATTTAAACCCAGGGTAACTTTGAAATCAAATTGGAAGAGATCTGTAATGCCTGACTGGCCTATTGAAAATTTGAATTTGACTGGCCTATTGAAAAAAAAATACAGTGTAAACTTGCCCTAAAACACGTCAATATTTGAAGAGACCGCATTTGAAATTTTAAAAATTATTATGTTTAGAACAAAAAACACTTTCTTTAAATTTAAATATATTTTAGAATTGATAGTTTCATATTGTGAAAGAAAATGTTTGACCTACGGCACTTGCGCCGTCTTTAAAAATTTCCTTATCATTTTAACAATGTAATCAAAAAGTTTACTATGTCATTTTGTAAATGGTCAATAGGCTAGTGAAGTACCTTTTTTGATATCAAAGTCAAGATTGAATTTCCATAAATCTGACCACTCTGTTCTTTGGTTAAAAACATTAAAATGTTCTAAAAACACACGCATTTTTTATTTTACCTAAACAACATGTATGCAAAGTACGAAGTCAATCAAAAATTGTTTGGTTCAGCGTCAGTCGTCCAGATCACGAATTTCATCACAATGGGTATTCACATAGAACTTGTTATACTAAGCAAATTCAATGATCCAGAACATTATTGGTGACAAATGCAAATGTGAAAATTGTTTTTGATGCATTGGGGAAAAACGTTTACCTCATTCTTGCTCAACGAAAAAATGGCAGTCTGTTTGACGATCAAATCAGATAACGGTGCGTTTTCGACTTCATAAAATACCCTTTGTTGGTTAAATTAAAAAAGCATGAGTCAACAGATTTCAATTTTTCCGTCATTCCCATTTTATCATCGATATTTAAATGTTAAATGACGAAACTTATTAGCTGCTGTTCCTGTTAAACAGAGGCATATACCCGACATCACCGGCTGTTCAACAAAAGATTTATGCTGAAATGGATCGGATGCTTTATATGGGCGTGATCGAGGCGTCTGGCAGTTCCTGGTGCTCGCCAGTGATGCTGGTTCAGAGATGTCCGGTAAGAAGGAGTTGTGTTTAGATCTTGTCGTGTCAATTTTCTAACCAAGAAGACGCTTACCCTCTTCCCTTGATCGATGGTTTATAAGGTCATCTAAATAGCGTGAAGTACATATCAAGCATAAATCTCAAGGGTGCTCTCTGCCAAATTCTTTTGGCAGAATCATCCAGAGACAAAACAGCCTTCACATTACCTGAGAGACCATTGTATCAGTTCAAGGTTTTTTTGGACTGTACAGTTGTAGTGTGTAGTTCCTCAGACAATATGTCAGCTGATGCATAAAATTCTGCCTTACCAATATCATGACTTATGAGACGACGACCTTCGAGAAAAGACAACTTTCAATGTTCCAGGATCACTTAGAACTTCTTTTTAAATGGTCCGAAATGATAAAAGCGGCTGGATTGACAATATACCTTAGCAATTGTAAGTTTGTCATAAAGGAGGTGCGTTATATTTAGATTTTTTTGTTGAGGAGGATGGAATGGTCTTAGCCTAGATGCGACAAACTTACGAGCTGTTACTGAATACCCAGCTCCCACTAATATGAAGCAGATGCGTCGTCTTCTGGTTATGACGGAATGGTACCAGCAAATCATCCCTAATTATGCGAGTGTATTAACGCCAATTACCGATATCTTAAAGAAAGGTTCGAAGAAACTAAGTTGAACTTTGTCAGCCCAAGTAAATTTTGAAAATCTGAAGACTATGTTGACTTCAGCTCCGGTGCTAATTAATCCAGACTACGATATACAATTTTTCATTCAGTTGTAATAACTGGATCTGGGATACAGTATTACTCCGAGATATATTTATTATTTATAAAAGATAGGATCACTGTGGCCCTTGCCCAAAGAAAATCTCTAAAACAAATTATCTAACAAGTCATATTTCACAAGAATTTGAAAATTCCCCAAAAATTTGATAAAATTTGCATATAAGGTCCATATAAACCACTTATAGCCAAAAAGAATATAAAAACAAATTTAAAAAATATAAGAAAAAAAGACTTCTCTTAATGCGTTGATTGTTTTCCTGATGCACGTCCTGCTTATTATCTCCTTAGGTTTTATTATTTCTTCTTTGTTTTACTATTTAATCTTATTTCACCGCAATCGTAATAACTTTTCTCTCCGCAAGCCCTTCACTATCAACACCACTCTTGAAAATTGAATATACCAACTGAAAGCTTTTGTATTTCTTCAATAGATAGCAGCACTAACTCGATTTCGAAAAACTGGACTTACGTTGTTTTTCCTCTGTACCCTTCATGTGTATTTGCGGATGTTGATATTAAAAATGCCAATTATTCATATTATAAGGGAGAAAAATAGAACAGTGTGGCGATCGGAGAAAAATATATCTTTGACTGTTCGTTAGTTATTAAACTTCAATACCAAAGCATACATTTCCTCCAATTTACCAGTACAGAACCTGAACTCGTTCTGGAGTGGGGGTGTAGATTCTCTTATAAATACTACTGGTCCTAACTCACGTCAGATTGTGGCATAACACAGTGTAACGGTAGCTACACACATAACGATGAATAACCGAATAATGTCTGATATGAACCGAATAATGTCTGAATAATGTCCGATAGCCGTCATATCACAGAATCTAAACAAAGCTCAACGAAACTGAAGGCTTTTGGAACTGGGATTCAGAGTTTGAGTGTCTTGCGGCTGTTTTAAGCATTTAGAAATTCAGGGCCTATGTTGAGGGTCACCCATTTACTATCATGAACTACCACTCCGACCACCTGAGGCTCCAGCATATGGACTTGATAATAATCCACCAAATGGTAACCCAAACATAGTCCCTGACGCTCTATCTCGTCTTTATGACAATATACGTGAAGAATTTTTCAAGTACTAACACATCACGTTAATCATATAACAATTGACGATGAAGTTTATCAACAAAGGCACTACACGAAAATGATAGCTCCAAATGTCACCCAAAGTTTTTCCTTTGGTGATACATTTGGATCGCAAACGGTATAGCCGTGTAGAACATAAACTTGATGAAATACCGAATGATTTGCCTGTGTGGAAGCTCTTGGTAGCAAAATCTTTAACATAAGAAACGATCAAGACACATCATGATTCATGATGATAGTACTGTTGCTCATGGAGGTGTAAAGAAGACGAAGGAGGTACAACAATTATATTAAATCTTGTGATACCTGCAAAAAAACAAAGGCTCAAACCAGATGTTGCGTCCAATGATGCAATTTCAGTTCGTAACTGAACGTCCAAGTAGAGAGCTTACATAGATTTTTTGGTATCGTATCCTCGATCTCAGCTCGGAAATACGGTGTTAGTTATTGTTCTTAATCATTTCTCTAAGTTTGTTTTTCTCAATCCTAATCGGAACGCAAATTCGTCGCAGGTTAACACCTTCTGGAAGAGCGATGTATTCTTGACAATGGGGTACCAAACATTCTATACAGTGACAATGGTAAACGATGGTTGAGTAAGTCAATTCAATATTTGTTATCGGATTTCAATATTCGTCATGTTAGAACGGGGGTTTATAGTCCACAGATCAATGCGTTAGAGAGGGTAAATAGATCGGTCCTGGCTGCCATACGAGCGTTTGCTAAGAGTCAACATACAACATGGGATTCTTATCTAAGGGAGATAGCTTATGCTTTGCAAGCCACTGTGCACTGTGTTTTCAATACTCCCCGTATTATTTGTTGTTTGGACAACATTCAATCTCAAATGGAAAAACTTATCAACTTATGAAATCCCTTCACATTCTCGATGAGACTGTTAACGAAGAGCTGTATCGTTCGGATAAGCTGACTATACTCAGGAGTCGTTTTCAAGCTTAAGTCTGCATATGAAAAATCGCAACACTCTGCGAATTTGTATAAGTACCTTTTCAAGCTTCTTTTCCTAGATGGTAGGAATATCGGGGTTCATCGTGCAAAGGATCTTAAAGAGTGATCTTTCTGTACTACTTCCTACAGTTTCCGCCATCTCGTTTTCGTTCATTAGGGTTCACTCAACTATTGTTTGTTTCTCTGGTTTGTATCGCAAATCTAACAATACAGATGAATAGCATTGACTGTGAAGCCTAGCGTTCCCAGACAATTTTATTATACATGTGCGTTGGTATTCAAATTTAACCCATTTATCAGTTCATGTTTGGTTCCTGATCCCAGGTAATCGTGTTGTTTAAAACTAATTCAGTGTTTTAAAATTCATCTTCATTGTGTCGTTCTCTTTCTGAGTTAAACTACAGGTAATGAAAGTTCTACTTCATTACATTTATTTGACTCAGTTGGTTGTAACGAAACATTATCGGAAGTAAAAGCCTAAAAAAAACTTAGGGTATCAGCCTATGCCTATTAAAACAAACTCGTAAAAAACTGTGAGAAAAACAAAGAAAATAAAAAATTGCACTTCATATGAAAAAACTTCGATGGCAAAAATCAGGTTGTAATTGATATCACATCAAATAAGTTGTTTTTTCTCGGGGTCCCGGGATTTGTCATGCAAAAAATCCCGGGACTGCATTCCCGACTCTTAAATAACTAGCAGCATCTGCGCTGATGTAAATGACTTTAAAATTGTTTCAACAGAGCAATATTTTTGTGGTACAATTTTAATATATTTGTCCCGTCAAAAGTGTGGCAATATGTTTATCGTTGGAAAGGTCATGAGGAGTAGAAGTGCAGAAACATACTGTTTTTTGACGATTTATAAAGAAAAAATGGCAAAAATGTTAAACGTGTGTTTTTTGAGTTTTTTGTTCGGTTATTTTGTTTTTTTTTTCAAGGTATTTGTTTCGCAATTCAAAATCAATCTATACCAATTAATTAAACTCTGAAATAATGTGTTTTAGCTATTTGGTTGGGCGGTCTATTTGCAATTTCTATTTACAATTGCCGAATTTCGGACACTAGGCGATTCCTAGTCATAATAATTATGTTAAACCTGATAATTTAAATAGTGACTGTTTATTTTTGGTTGCTACAAATAATAATTTGAAGTTGATTCGACCAAAAACAAAACAGACTAAATCTACCGTTCGGTGGAAACAACATCAATTATGGTGGTATTGTTAAGAAAGTCTATACATAATTGCGCTAGTCGAACCATTATTAATGATGATTTGTTTTTCGTTTCATTATTCAATATCGTTATATTTTTTTGGGTATTCACAATATTCAACGATCACCCGTTTATTTTTGGTGCAAAAATAATTAATTTATATAGTATTTTCGACAACCACAATAATGCAATACAATCGCAACAATAATTGATTTAATTATGATATAATAAAATTACACGGTGAATGGAAAATGGACCAGATGATAGGGTATGTCAATAAAGCTTTAATAATAAATAAATAAATCAGTTCGTGTCGATGAGCCGTGGGAGGGGTAGTGGTGGCTTCAACTCCTCTTACTATTTCGACCGGTTTGTCAGAGCCGACTTGGTTTACATTTTTTGTTTTCTTGATACGTCTTTAATTATCGCATGCATCCAACTTTTGTAAAATACCGAGGATAAGGTTTATCGAATCCATGTACTGAAGCTATGCGAAACAATCTTGAGGTAAGCGTATGCTCTTGACGTCAGGACTACTTAGGTAGTTCATCTTCGATAAATACTATACATATAGCGATTGAGCAACAGAACAGATTGGAGCATTTAGTCCACTACTTACGATCTAGGTAACTATGTAATGAAATGTTACACGGACGATTGAAAACCCAAGGGTTTGCACAGAAGTATTTGGACTTTCAGGCTGAAAAATTTGCACTCAAAAGATGTACAGACTTTAGCTTGAGAAGAAATTGTCAGAACAACAGTATTACCATCTTGTTGGTCATCCAGTAGCACTATATTCATATCCTATTACATCCAGAATGTGTAAGCCAAAGCCAAGTGTAAGCCAGCTTAACAAGCTTGTTAATTCTAACAATGTAAATTATTACTGGATATCTGACCATCCGGGTATCGCAGAATCCTAAATATTAGCAAGGTAAGTGCAATAACATCTTTGGAGTACTGCAACCCTTACGTGGACTTAACACTAAATCCATCCACGAAAGGATGAGGGATGAAATTACGATGCAATAATCAAAAGGGATGGAGTAAAGTTATGGACTTATTCTAAGAAGTTAATTGGGTTGTTCAATCAGAAGTGAGCAGTAACCCTAACGTGCTCTAGACTGAATAGGAATAACCTGAGAATACTGACAGGGGTTCTTACAGGACACTGCAGATTAAGCAAACATCTCAAAAATATTGGGGTCGAGGAAAGAGACGAATGTAAATTTTAGCTATTGCAGGAAGAACCCCCAGCCCATTTTTCAAAGATTGTGAAGCTTAGATATATATAATCTGGGTAATTATTATACTGATGGGCATAAAACAAGAGGTGCTCTAATTGGGTACTCATCACCATTTACTAATCTAAACAAGTGTACAATAATTAAAAAATAAAAGTTATGTGAAAAATTAATCAAATTTGAATATGTGTCTGTGTTTGGTTGCACAAAAATTGCATTGTTATCTGACATAGAGAAATAATACTCCACTTTAAGCTTTATAACAAATTTTAAGCTTTTTTACATACATCTTCATTCTGTTCAATGAAATTAATAATTCAATTAGTCAAACATCCTCTGAAAAAAAAAACTTTTATGCAAAATTATAGAAAGGAAATTAATTTGAATTTAAAATCTAATTTCACAGCTTCAATACATCTTAGAATAAATAAAATAATTTTCTTAATCGCCTTGAGGGATTTACTATATTTCTTTTACTTTTCTTATTAAATATTTTCGAAAAAAAAAATAAAATTACATAACATTGCCAAACTTTTAAGAAAAAGAATTAAAAGTTTATTAAAATAGTTTCAAAAATGTTAAATAGGATATGCGGTCAAGTAAATATTTTTTTTTATTTTTGTTTAAAGTTAGTTTCCCTTTTCTTGTTGATTGAAATTTACTTTTTAAAGAAAATTGTAAAACAGAATTTTATGTTATTTTATTTTAATATAAAATAAAGTTTTACGATAAAATTACAAAAAAAAGTAATTAAAATTCTTGAGAAATTTATAAGATTGTATCTCCATTTGTGGGAAAGGGTGCTTTTCTATTTACATATTAAAAGAAATTGTTTTTGGTTTAACCAAAGGTTAGTGTACTGCTCTGCTCCCAATGAAATTCAATCAAATAAATTAAGTTTAAATACTTCAACTTAAAAGCTGACGTATTCCTTAATAATTAGAAACACGGAAGACAAATTTAAAGTGCATTAAACTCAATTGGGTAGAAAATAGATATTTGCATTTTCTATAACACAAAACAATTCAATTCCAGAATATAAAATTTCCTGTTCTTTTAAAAGATTCTTAATATAATTTTATTGATAAATCATTAAATTGGCATCAATTGCAAAATAAAAAAAAACAATTTTTATTGCAGCGAAGAAGAAGATGTAAAAATTTAAGTCTAAATGTCTTAATGTTTTTGAATTAGTTTTTGGCCTGAAAATTTCATTACTATTGAAGCATAAGAAAATTTGACAATAATAAATTGGGCTTTGTTTGCTTCCTACTCAATTTCATAAAATTAAGAAAAATAACATTTTCCGAAACTAATTTCAAAACAGTCAACTTTGAAAATATATGTTTATTTTTAAAGTGATAGTTCTTGAAATATTAGCAATTGTTGTTGAGTAAATGGAATGGGATGGTTTGAATCGTTGAGGTTTTCATGGTAGTTGTTATGCTTTAAAATATTAATAAAATAAATGAGTGTCCTATTTTAATAATCTGCTTCAAACTCTAAAATAAAACTAAATTGCTTTACGTACGACATGAAAGCAAAGAAAAACAATATAAACAAAAATTATTATAGAAAAGAACATTAAATGAATCCAAATTAAAATGAATCATTGAAAAAATTGTATTCAATTGTTGCCAAAAATCACAAATATCACACCCACTTTTAGAGAAATAGAACAATTTCAAATAAAGAATAAATATGACAATTTTATTCTTATTTTGTTGGTTTGATATCATCTACCTACACTCTACAGATTGCAAGATAAATTTCAATGATATTTTGAAACAGTTGGCCCACAAATTGCAATTCAATTGTATGAACTCAATTGAGACTCTTGCTAGCCATGCTTAGGTAGAAGTTGCTAAACGGGCACTCTTAAAAAAAATTTTAAATGACCTTCCAAGTAGTTGTAAATCTATTAATATTTGTAAAATTTATTGTAAAATTTGTATAATTGGAAATAATTTTTGGAGTCCGGTCCGTTAGACGATGTATGATTTTACTGCATAAGACTGGCCATAAATCGACCCATCTCCAATTTTCGATACGATCAGGGCCGGATGTATTCAAATAAGGTTAACCCTGAAAGGGTATTCTAAATCCCGGGTCTGATTTGACCACATCAGACTGCCCTAATAGAGATTGCCCTTGTAGGACTGACCAGGCCCTGATCAAGCCCTTACTGTATGCAGATTTTCCCTAACTAATTTCTGCTCAGGATTGCCTGATCCGTACTAGGGCAAACCTGATCAAGACCCTATTTGAGCCCTGACGAAATTCTGCACCGTGCTGAAGTTTCATCTTAATCAAACAACAGGGCTATAGGAATGGCAGCCTCTAATGGTCCTGATTCGGATAAATAGATCATAGGGCCTGATTGGTATATAGCTGGACCAAGCCCTGATAAATATTGATATAATAAATGTATAAATTAAATACAATAAATCAAATACAATTGAAATAAAATTAAATCATATATCATCTTTATCAATTATTGTAGTCTTTCAGCCGAGAAGCGATAGCTAAACCATATGTTAAATGTTCTTGTAGATTTGTAGACGTAGATTTGTTAAATGATCTTAGTTCATTCAGCTAAAATTTATTTTGCGTTGAACATCTGGACATTGTAGACTCATTAGGTAGAACAAAAGATTCAGACCATGCAGATAGTTTGTTACCTTCGTAAGCTGCAAGACGATCAATGTGAAAAATTTTAAATTTACATCTTGGTGTTTTCTGTATTCGAAGAGTAACATCAGTTAAAATATGTGTTACTGCATGGTATGAACCCTCCCAATCACATTGCTTGCTTTCCGCCGTCTTATGTAAATTATTGCAGGGTGCTTTATGGACGACCTCAAGAATTGATTTTAATGACTTCATGTAATTTCCTTTTTCTCGATTAACACCTGGAACCTCTATTGGTGGGGATCCTCTAACTAAACCCAACGGTAGTTTCATTTCACGACCCATCAATAACATTGATGGCCTTTGATTGGTTGATTCGTGAACTGCGAAGCGATAAGCCATACAAAACAATGGCGAAAGTTGATCCCCATTCTTGTGATTATCATCAATAAACTTAGCTAGGTAGTCCAAAATAGTTTTATTTACCGGTGTTTGATTAAAAATAGGAATACATTCCATCTACTTCGTCAACTAATCCATCACAACCTGAACGTTTTTTTTCATCGTGACTCTGCCATTCTCGACAAAAGAGATTTTCATTTACTTCCAACGAATTGAATATGGCCTAATAGCTCTTTTTAATTCTATTTGAACCAGATATTTCTTACCAAGTAGGCCTTCTTAGAAACTTACACCATCTTTAACGATTTCTAGATCATCATCGAGATCTTGCTGTCTTCTAACTTCTTCCAGATCGACTTTTTCTGACACCATCTATATTGTGTTGATGATCTGCTCGTTCAAGTATGTGTTCTCTTTACCATCACAATGTAAGCACTTGGACTCAGCACAAGGACGTCTGAATAAGTTGTCAGCTTTGCCATGTATTCGACCAGGTCTATGTTTAACTTGGTAATCGTATTTTTTCAATCGTTCCAGTCACCTTGCTAGCTGCCTTTCTGTTTTTTTTTATAAAAGATACAAGCCATGTTAGTGCTGCGTTTGAATTGTAAAGTTTCTTGCGAATAAATAAACCTGAAAATATTCCTCCGTTCCAATGACAGCCAATAATTCTTTTCTTGTCGTACAATAGTTCTTTCACGTTTCCCAATGTTTTGCTAGGATAAGCAGTTACTACTTCTTTGTCGCCACGTTTCTGTGTTATCACCCCGGTTTCAGTATTGCTGGCGTCTGTGTCGAGAAACAAATCTTTTTACTAAACAGGAAATTCTAATAGTGGTCTTGTCGTCAGTGAGGTTTTTAGTTAGTTAAACGCCTCTTCACACTCGATGATCCACTCAAACTTTACGTTATCTTCGGTAAGACGATGTAGAGGCCTAGCAGTACTTTAAAATCCTTTTATAAACCTGCGGTTGTATGTGCAGAGACCAATACAACTTCTTACATCGTGTTTTGAGGTTGGTTGGGGCTAGTTCTTTACAGCTTCTTTTTTGCGATCATCCGTTCCTAACCTTTTTCTTGAAATCACGTGACCTAAATATTGCACTTGAATTAAAAAAAAACTGACCTTTCTTTGGGTTGAGTTTTTGCATACACGTCTTCTCTTTGTCCTAATTTGCCATCTCTACCTGCCAATAATTATTTTGAAGGACCATATAGGAGAAAACCATTGGAACTTAGCCACAGCATCTAGCAAATCCTGGGTATCGAAAATAAATCCTTTTCGTAATTTAAATAAGCTGGCGATAATCCACACAGAATCTTGTTCTGTCATCTTTTTTCTGATCAAAGACTCTCAAAAGGTTCAATAATTCTTTGCTCAAGCATCCCTTGAGTTAACCGTTCTACTTCTACATCTTCTTGTTTGCTTAATTGAAAACTTTGATGTGGTTGCTCAATAAACTGCGCACTACCGTTCATCTTATGCTTCGCCTTCGATGTTCGTCCTCTATCATCAGGACCTTTGAAGAATACATCAGCAAATTCTATCAAAAGGCTAGCAAGAATTTTCTTTTGTACTTCATTTGGATGATGACCACCCTGGCTTAGTAACCCAATAAGATGTTCATGTATCTTTTCTGCTACTATAGCATCATCCTGAAAATTATTTTGTGACTCATCAATTTAACCTTTGAGATGACTGCTATGCTGTCACCACGAGAGAGTCATCGGATGATCTATGACGATTGCTACTCTAACCAGGAATAGGCCATCACGGAAATAACTATTACCGTTGGCAATACTTAATTGTTCTACATGAGCTGTAGATGTCACAAGACCATCTGCTTCCAACCATGGTGCGCAATCCATAGACACAATTGTTTCTTAATATGGCTGAATACTAGTGGTTAAACAATTCTTAGTGTTAAATTTTCCAACCAAATTGGAACTTCAACGCCATTTATTAACAATGCTGGTATCTTCAAACTAATCATAACGCGATATCTCAGCAAAAGATCTGCACCTAGAAGACCCTCGGTAACTATATCCGGTAATAGTACGGGTTGAACCACCGTAATATCACCTATTTGGAAACTCAGCTCCTGGCATCCTATACCAGGTGACCTCTGATCCTCAAAAGCAGTTTTTAGTACAACATTGCTCCTCATTAGTATGGGGGTGGTTCCATTCTCTCCCAGACTCTTCTACTGATAATTATACTGGATGCACCAATATCTAGAACAAATCTACCAGGTTGGTTCGCCACATTTGGTGGCGAATTGGTTTTGACTTCACGGGCGTATGTCAGTGTTCACGCACGGAGTTAGACTTAGCCCTTTAAGCCTGACTGAATAGAGTTTCTCAAAGGATTACTTACTAGCCCTCACCGCTCGTTTTGGTACCGTGCTGTCTTCTTCATCTCCCACTTCTATCCTTCGAATAGATCGATTGTTAGATCTGGTCGCTAAACAAGCTGCTTGAAACTCAATAGCTTTTGCAACAGCTTCAGTTATGCCTTGAGGTTTTGTAATACGTAAAAGGTCTTGATCTTTAATGTCTGCAATATCATCAATAAATTGCATCATACCAATACTATCCTCCAGCGGTTTTCTAGATTTCGTAGGTTGTGACGGCCAGCCGGCAGACAGACATACATTTTTTTGCTTCTTTAGAATCAGTAGGTCCTAAAACGTCGAGAAAGCCCAAAAAAGTGGGGGTAAGAACTTCACTTATGGCTCATGAAAATGCAATACTTAGGTTTTTTCAAAACCGAAGTAATAATGATGGATTTGAGGGGAGGGGGGATTATGTATATTAAAATTGTAATCGAAAAAAAAGTATAAAAGGAATGATATTACAATAAATGGTAGAAACAATTTTGAACTTAATAATATCTTTTATTTTCACTCTGATTTTTGACGACCTCAATTGTCAAGCGGGTCAAGCAGTACAAATTGACGCTCATCAAACGTACTTTAGGATACTGTGACAGTTCTGGACCACAGACATATTTGGACGGGAAATATAAAATATAAATAAGATACAAATTTAAATTCTTTCTCCCGTGGTTGATTTAACCACCATCGAATCATCTTCGAGTTAATAAAATAATTACGCAGTCAGATTTTCATCAAATAACAAATGTCTTACACACACAACATAAAGGAGGATTTGAAGACATACACGCAGCACACCAGGTTTAAGGACTGTTTTGGAGAAGAACGGTCAGCTCTGACATCTGTACTTCGTCTCCCATTCTTCTCAATTTGATCAACTCATACGAAATAAAAATTTTCATATGCTTATACGACAATGTTGGTTTAAATCGACTAGTCAAAATCTCGGGTAAAACAATTTTAAAGTTTTTCACCTCAGCGTAGATGCTGGTAATGATTTTGGAGGTAACCGTCTCGTAACAATATGTTCCAGTACTGGATAAATTATTCCGGTACGAGTAATGAAACGATGCAACTGAGTAATAAAACATTCGCTAGCTAGAAACTTCAGTGGTTTTAAATGCACGGGGTTTGTACGCATATATTTTTGCTGTTTGCGAGGCTCCTCACTTTGTTTATTAGTAAATGTGACAACAACTGGTGCTTTTATCACCTGGTAAACATCACCTTGGACTCCACGCAAGCTTCCACTCACCTCCATTAAATGTCGTTGGAGAGGAACATACCCACATCTTCATCCATTAACAATCACTCCTTGGTCATGTTTTCGATGGTACCGCAATTTTCTGCAGAAGCATCCTCAACATATCATACAACCAAGTCTTCCAACTGGATGTCACTACAGTATCGACTACCTCCTTGGGTGGTTGGTATATTAAGTCCTTCCCTAAAGATTCCGCTAGCTCCTTTCCTCCAACTCTACCGACATTTGCTTTCAAGGCTCATAGACAATGACCTTTCTTAGCCAGTAGTTAAGGATACTCCTTATCCCCGATAAGACTCTCTTTGCTTTGTCAGGACAACTTCTGACTTGATCATTCAAAGACAGTGCAAAAAAAGCCGAGGTCCATCTCGAGGTCCTCCTTGCATACAGCTTCCATTTCCTAATATTTAGTCTAGTATTTTGTCCTTGTAACAGTGACAGAGATTTCCTAGTAGTGTGCTCAGAAATCCTTTAGAGAACGAACAACCCTTTCACCTCATAAGTGAATGAATATCAACTTCCACTTTTGGTAAACCAGACACGAGCTAGTTTGTCGTATACTCGAAGTTGCATACTACTATCAGGTTTGATGTGAACACCTTGAAACCAATTCCAGCGATAAAAACATGTTATAGTGTCAGTTATTTGCTCTTCAACCAATCTTATCTTCTTCACGCTATAAGGATCGTCGAGGGATAGTTCTCACTCAAAAAGCCACCTTACCTCAGTTCGCTCAGTTTCTATGCACTACTTACCAATGAAAACCCATGTAGAAGTCCTGCACCTACAGTGTTGGTAGATCAATTCTTATTAAGCTCCGAAAGTTTTTCATAATGTTTCAAAATGCTCAGAAGCAGTGGTTTCTCCGCAGGCGTTGTGAAAAATTAAAAGCCTTCATATCATCCCGCATACCCAATTATGCCTGATTCTTGTCGATAGTATGGAAGCCATTGTTGACAAACCAGCTCTTTCTAGTGCCTTTCTTACCAAACAACACTTGCCAGGAGCCAAAGATATCTGCAGATGAAAACAACATATGCTCATAATCTCTGATGTAATGGAGAATTAGAATTCCAGAGAGACAAAATCTCTCTGGCTTTGTAGTACAGAAGCTGGTCGAACGTCATAACTCGCAACATTTCAGTTCAGGATCTCTCCGTTGAACTGAATTTAGGAGAAAAGAGCATTTAGGATTCAAACGTCAATATAGTAGAAACAAATTTACTTAAAGCCATTCTGCAGCTTCGTTTTTCGATAGGACCAAGAGTATGTCTCCCAGTTTTCTAATTGCCGCGGCTTACAACACATTCTCCAGTCTTAAAAATCATGCTTCTGGCATGATTGAGGAGTGAGGTCTTATACAATGAAGTCTTCTCATTGCATTCTACATGTTAAAGCCATCCATGATTAAGTTGATATCAGCATTGTTACGCACACTATATGACAAAACGAATCTATATTGTGTCATTGATAGCATATAGGTTTTTAGTTTTTTCTTTGGGCGTTTTGTCCCTTTGTTGAGGCTTAATTAAGGGGTTTTTTGGAATATAATTTTCAACGTTCTTTAGAAATTCGGTGGAATATTCAATGGAATATTTAGGGATAAATTACCTACCTGAAATCTTCGAGCATAAAGGTAGCCATGGCTTTCACCAAGTGAAGTAGCTCGTTTTTTACGTCGGCATCCTTTAAGTCATACTAATTTTGACTTAAAATTTTGTTGATTGTAACAAAAACATATAACAGGTGGCTTATTTATCACTTATCCTTCCCAGTCTTGACAATGATGTTGTCAACTTGTCCTCATCCTTTGTTTTCAGTCTTTTAAATAAGACTTTATGAGTTGGGACAAAGCCTTTGATGTCTTTTAAAATTTGTGATAAAATGAATTAGCATTGATCTTCATTTTCCTCGATGTATTTGCAAATAAAATTAAATACCAGAGATATATATTCATCTTCAAGTCGGCCATCTAGTAAGCCGGTTTTTAACTTTTTTTCATGAATTTGATGCTGCAATAGTAGTAATACATGTTCTCTGCTGCCACCATATCAGTTATATGAGTTTTTGAAGCACGATCTTGCCACCATTCAGCATCATCCAGGAAAGAGCATTTTTAAAGTCAATCGTTGACACGCATTGTACGGTTTTCGCCTTTTCGGTGAATTCTTGATTTTTCTGACTACAAATTCTTAAGATGTGAACTTTCGTAAGCCGCAACTGAAGTAGGACTTTGAAGTTAATGGTGCTTTTTGTCCGTCCGTTCTTTACTTCTTTTTATCAATGTTCAAATACCTTGTGGCTTGTTTCATTGTAGAATAGGCCTAAACATGTAAGGGTAAACACTCTGGGTTATTCATGTCTGTAGATATTGAACATCCACCTTTATATCTGAAACATAACAGAAACCCTGATGACAAGACTGCAAAGTTATCAAAGTTAAAAACTGGACATGGACTTTTTTCTAAGATTTGATTTTGCCTATACAACTCAGCCAAATTTAAAGATTTGTCTACTCATTCTGCAAACCCTCTTTAAGATTGATTAAGATGTCATTTTCCCTCTGACGCACTGTTTTCGAGGTACAAGCAAAAACTGAAGAAGTACAAAAATTTAATTTTTTGCTCTCCCATAAGTTAAGCTCACCTTCAGGGATGGTAGAAACTCAGATAACACTTATTTAGGACCAAGTAAAGGTATTAAAATGATTTTGAGTTTTCTGGCAATTAATATCTCAAAAACGGTTTTTTGAAAATCTAATTTGACTGGCCTATAAATAACGTGGATTGCATGATGTAATATTTTTAGAATCATATAGTAATTTTTGTATTTTATTGAATTAATATATTTATTTGTTACTAAATTGTTACGTCATTTATTCGAACTGTCACTTGAAGTTGAAAAGTCATTTTAATTGGCTAGTAGTGTTAAATTGATAGCAGAACAGTTATGAATTTAACAAGTTAGTAGAGAAATTTGAAATTTGAGGAAGATAGTTGCGTTTTTAACGATAGTAGCATTTCTAAGGATTTTGGGTTTTGAGCAATAATTTGGAAAAAAAATAGGATTTGATCATTTTTAATTTTATTCAAATTTTATGTAGTTGTTTAAAATTTAGTAACAAATAAAATATTATACAAGACACGACAGTTAACTGGTTCTACTGGCCCAAGTTGGTAACTGACTCGTCTTCGACTCGTCAGTTATACCCGCCATTTGCCAGTAAAAACCATTTTGCCTGGTTATACTACACTCAAAAAAATAAAATTCACTTCTACAAAATTTTTATAAATATACAACACACAAAATTTTTTGATAAAACTACAAATTTGTGAATCAAATCCAAAAATAATTTGTATATCAAATAAATTTTTGGTTTTTTCAAATAATTTTTTTTGTAATCTACAGTATTTTTGGTAAACTTACAAAAAAATTTGTAAGTAGTGTATTGATAAAAAATTTGTAAAATTTACTTAGTTTTTTTTGAGTATACGGATTCTGCATTTTAAATAATTCTACCCATAAAAAGTTAACAAATAATCTCTACTGTCTTCATCTCCACTGCGATTAAATCTTGCTGTTCATTGTTATGTTCAAATAAATACCAATGACTCTAGTTGTCATAATACAACACCCGACTGGGTATTGAACAGGGTTTGATTGGTGTTGGTGCCAGTTACCGTTATTTTAATGATTTTCTTTAGACATCATCTGTATTTATTGTACTTATCCAAATAATTAACTAAAGTTCCGTCTCGTTAATTGCTTAAATATTTAGAATTGTATATGTTTGCATTGTCAACTGGTGATAAAAACAGCAAAGTTTTTTTGTTAATCTTTTTCTTACTACTCAATATGTTTTATTATATATAACTCCATTTTGACCGTGTTGATTACTTTATACTAATATTATGAATTTTTCTTATAACATAAAGATGATCTAATTGAAAGTTTTTCAAATGAAGTCATTTAATAGATGGTCGCCATCATTACTTTTTATCATCTTTTTCATTTTATTTCATCAACAACTCAATTTCATCTTGTTGTTTTTTTTCATTGGTGTAAAGTAAACTGTAAATAAATTAGAAGTTAGATTCGTGAGAAATATAATGTGAATAACGTTATGCTTAAGAAAACATATTTTCAAGTTGAATTATGAGGAGTTAGTTATATTAAGTAAGAAATACTTGAGTCTAATATTATGAATTATGAAAAACAAATTTCAACTTCAAAGATTTTAGTTGTAAAAAAACTTCGTTTGCAAATCTTATGATGGATATGTGCTACAATATTTAATCACCAAACTACCTCAGAAGTTTTCAACCGACTGTTTATCAAACATGGCATGCATCAAACTTTATCAACTTTAATAAAACTCAACAGAACCAGCATATAAACAAATATTGATCATTGATTTGTGAATATGGAGATGTCCCTACATACCTCCTCTTGTAAAACTTACTAAAAATAATATCGATATTTGATTAATTCCATAATTAAAGCAACAAAAAATTGTTAATATTACATTTGTTTTGTATATTCTACAATTTGATAACAAATGATATTTACAAATATATTGAGATTTTTCACATGTTTTCAAATATAGTTTTAAAAAATTATTAATGTTATTATGTTTGTGTAATGTAATGCACAGGAACTTCTAACAAACAACTAATTTTATTTATTCCAATTTCTTCCATTAAAACTACATACAGTTTATACTTTCTAAGATGGAGATTTCTGGTATGCCCATCTTTGTAATTATATACATATTATTAAAACTTTTGTAACAATTGTTAAAAGTTATTTTAAAATTTACAAAATCTTTGTAAATGTAATAAAAACTTTGTAAAATTTAGTGCAGGATATCCAGAAAAATTTTCTTCTTCTTAGAGTATGAAATAATAAGAAGAACTACAGTTTGCAGTTGACTCACAAAAATAAATCAACCCTCGTTTCCCATCACTGGTATATTCAACACCTATTGATTATACTTAGGTGTTTGTTATTTCTACAAAAAAATTATGAAATCTCCAAAATATATTTCATTGAAATACGAAAATTATTTAAGTAACTGGAAACACTTTGCGTGGTGAATGGAAATATTTTAGGTGAAAGTGGAACTATTTTGAGTGAATAGCATTCATTTGTTTTATTTGACACCCATTGCAAAAAAATTTTGAAATATATATTCCAAGAATTTTGTTCATTTTAAATCATTATAGATTCAACAAATGTCAGTCGACATTATAGGCAAAACGGTTGCATTTATGAAATAAGCAACAGAACTACCTTTATGCTGTGTATATATAAGTAAGTAATACGAAATCAATGGTTTTGTAGTATTTTTCATTCTATCGGGAGTCAGAAACTACAGATAGGCTAGATAATACCTGCTATTACAAAACATTTTCTTTTACCTTAACGAAGTATAATCATCAGAAACCAAAAAGAAGATGTAAAAGTAAGACATGTCACATGCCGGTTCTACTTAAAAGGTTTAAAGAAATGGTCAACAAAGAAATAGTAAAAAATAAACACGTATTTGGGAATCATAAAATCGGCAAAAGATAGTATCTGGTAGAGGTACATGATTAAAATTTTGATCAAATTAAACCAAAGTTTTTTAACCGAAATGTCGCATCTTAAGATCCAACTTATGATTATTTGTCATAGGTAATATATACGTTAATTTTGAGGAACAAAATATTTTTTCCAAAAATATATTTAAAAAAATTTAACTTGATCCTAACGCAAACCCGATCTTGGTCTGACTGCACTACAAACACGGTAACACTGGATACTATCTTATCTTTGTCAAATAGAGCAAACTGAATATTGACTATACTATGGTTACTATGCAGTGGAGTGTTGAAAACTACTTGGTCTTACATTTCTAATTTCTCACAAAATTACGAAACAGAATACAGGATTGTACTTTAACAAATATGGTTTTCAGGGTTATTAAGGTTCTGAAACAAGTCAAGTCAACATAATTGAATAATTTAAAAATTAAGTTACAGCATAAAATATTTTTGCTAACAAAAAGAACACAAATAAGTCCGAAAACAAATGATCAATCTGAGATTACATGTATTCCAGTTTTATCGCGATGAAAATTAACTTGATAGATATTAGATGGTTGGAGGTACCGAGCTCTGCAATTCCTTTACATTGAGTTTAATGCACACTAAAAAAAAGATCCAATAAAGTCGTTGGTGATATTAAAAAACCATTAAACTATTTTCGTTGGAACAATTGTTACGAAGCAATTGTCCCTGAGATAATTTCATCAGCGTTTAAAGGGTATTTACCGATCCTACGCAGTCGATATAATTCTTATCGTTCGCTATTTGCATGCGACGTAATACATTCAGTGGTTCTTTTTCTTTCATATTTTGTTGTTGCCTTTCTTTAAGTTTTGGCCGATACATATTTAAACAATTCGTGAAAATACTAAAATGCTTATGGAATATTAAAATAAATATGTATAATTTAAATTAAAATAAAAAGGATTGAAATGTAAAAATTGCCAGTCGTAATTTGACACCCATGGTCTCTGTCACATGAAGGACGGTCAATGGTATTTTGCGTTTGATACAAGTTTGTTTACTCGGAAATATAGATTTGAAAAAAATTTATTTTTTTATTTATTTATTTATTAGCAGTAAAATACAAAACAGGACTAGCCCAAAACATGCATTTATGAATTAATTTTAAAATATGGTTTAAAGATTTTATGGTATAAAAAATTGTAAAATGATTTAGTGTTCAATTAATAGTTTTAAATTAGTTTGATTATTATGTTATTTTAAATCATAAAGTTTTTAGTTTTTTAAATCATAGAGAAATTAAAATTAGAATAAATATAATATACAAAATACAAAAGAATTTAATCAAAAGAGGTTAAAATTAAAATAGGTTAAAATCAATAAATTCAATTAAAATTTTTTAAAATGAAATAGTTTAATATCATGTTATTTTACAGTTTTAGAGTCAGTTTTACAGTCTTTTACATTATAGACAAATTCAAATTAAAATAAGTACAATATATAAAATATAAATTAATTTAATTAAAAACAGAAGTTAAAATTGAATAATTTAAATACAAATAAAATAAAAAGGAAACCACAATATAATATCAATATAATAATATAATAAAACAAGATAGTTGCTATTCAACAATAGATTTTTCTAATAATAATTTGTAAATTTAATTTAGTGAAATAATTTCTATCAATTTGATTAGTTAAAAGAATTGGTATTTGTTTTGTATTGTTTGTGTTTTTCTTAAATTAATTCAAATATTTTTTTGAATCAAAATGATGACAAGTCTGCGGTTTTAATTTTTTTCATGACAAATCGAAAACATTAGTTGATGTCAAGTTGAAATAATAAGTTGTGCCTCGAATCTTAGATGGAACATTTTTCAAACGTGGTGGAGTGCGGATATCTATCAATATACACATCTTACTATTGTATAATTGATCAGTTGATTAGATTAATTGATTAGTTGATGTAATTATATTAATAAATTTTTTGTATAAAATATAAAAAGCGAGTCCAAATGGTCTAATGTGATAAACTATTTTAAAATTAATATAGTGAAAAGAAAATAAATTTTTTGTAATAGTGAGGTATTTGGAAGGCATACATTTTTTTTTATATAAATAATTTTTGTTATAACTGTTACATTATTTAAAAGAAACAATTACATAATAGGAGTGTTTTGCAATTTTGATTTATATTTGAATTTAATTAAATTTTTTTTTTATTTTGATACGAATCTTAAACGCAATGGTGGGTGTTGTATTATGTTAATTTGTAGTTATTTGTTAGAATTGACTAAATTGCTTAGGCATGAAAAGTTGGATCAACAGCCAATACTGAAATGAGTGAAACATTTTAATTTGTATTGTAAATTTTAAATGTAATAATCGTAGTTGAAGTGGTGTGTGTGTTTGATGGTCTTAGTTCCTCCTACTTTTGAGGTTCGTCACAGTTTCTATTCTTTGCTCAATTGAATCCGTCTTCTTGTGATACATTTTGCGTTTAATTCAGCGTTTGTATTGGACTGATGAATTGCATATTCGAATTCACAGACTAAAGCTAGTCGGATATTAAAAATCTCATGGCACGCGACTTCTCAAATGTTCCTGATAGTGATTCCACTATCAGGAATGTACAGTGTTCATTACACAATGAACAATGTTGTTGATTCAATGAAATGTTTATTAAAATTATTAATTGGAATACACATTTTTTTCCTTGTAATTTAATTTATTGTATAAAGAAAATCCATCAATTGATTACAAGATTACATTTGATGAAATTAAAACAACAAAACAAATTCAAAAGACAGAACTTGCATGGTATAAACATTTATGATAATCTTCAAAATTTAATTGAAGTAAACATATATAAAAATGAACTGGGCATATTATGTAATGTTTCAAATTAACCAACCAACAAAACAAAACAATATCCAATAAATTTTAATGTTTATCTTAATCAATGCCCTGATATATTTTATTTAACAATTTTGCTATCCCTAAATAGTTATCGTTTCTCAATATATGTTTTCTTTAAAAATATTAGAAAAACTAAATAAATTTAAAGATTTACTATTTCGTGCTCCCTAACTTATAAGTATTCACGCAAGTACCTACTTCATAAAGGAATATACAAGAAATTATATCAGCCCTTATTTATAGGAAGTTTTGGTTATAGAATTGATAGTTTTCACGAGATACTCTGTCTTTTTGTTAGTAATATAAAATGTAATGTATCGATTTATGTCATGGATAAATTTAAGAGTAGATATTATTGAATCAGATTATTGCAGCTAAAATAAATATTTAGAAAATAGAAAATCACATCCCTTGTTTTTCTGCAATTGTTGGGAAATGTTTATCAAAATAATAATCAAATCGACTTATATAGCTAAAATGTTTCGCTAGGAAATTGTTGGAATAATTTTTAATAAGAAGTGTTTAGTTAAAGGCATTCCAATAAGTGTCACCTAGGTTCCCAATAAAATTGCGTTCTGAGGAGAGGTGGATGATTTTTTTAAATCTTTGTGGATTGAAGGCTGCCGATATTCGGGCATAGAAATCCCTCTTCATTTTAGTTATCGACAGGATGCACAAACCGATTGCCGAGTAAAACGGGAAAAAAATTATGGTTGAGGCGTGATGAATCTGGTTTCATACGAGCACTGCACTGAAAGAAGGGCAAAGCATTCCCTTTGTATACTGTATGGATTAAAAAACCTTATGCATTCTCTTAATGGCTAGTGATCGCAGTTTGCACCAACCAATTGACGGTTAAAACGAGCAAAAGAATATGGTTGAGAAATGATGATTCCAAATTCATCAGAGCACTGTTGGTGACGATATTTATAAAAAACGACGAGATCAGCAGAAGTGTGACGGTGTTGTCAGGTGTAATCTTCTGTAACATTAAATTCAGTTACAGAAGATTAGTCGTAATTACTTTAAATAAATTTTGATTGAAATAACTATAAATCTGTTACTTTAACCTTCTGTTGATTCTCACAACCACATTAATAAAAAAAATTTCGTGCACTGAAACATTCAAAATTCATATTTTACTTTATTATGGTTGCTTTGATTTAAATAATTTTTAAAGTTACACTAAAATATATCATCTACACTTTTTTTTAGCTTCGTCCCTTCATTGGGGCCATATCGCTCAATCATCTACACACTCAAAAAAAAGGTCGTAAAATATATAGAAATGTTATTCGATTCAACAAACTTTTCTGTTACTTTTGATCCTACAAATTGTTCGTTGAATACAATATTTTGATGTCAGTTGAATTTATTTTACCAACATTTTTAACGAACAGTTTGTAAATTTTGCAGACTAGTTTGTTAATTATTACCAACAAAACCACAACCGGACTGTTAAAATAACGAACATGTTTGTTAACGTTTGACATTTTATTTTATTGATTTTATCAAATATTTCCCAAACTATTAGTTAGTTATAATTAGTTTATACATATTTTGATATTTTATTATAATAAAATTAAATATACTTATATTTTTACTATAATGATTTTAATTAAAATTTACCGATACAAAATTTACCTTTATAGACATCTTTAAAACAACACTGTTGACTCTCCTTAATTTTTTTAGAACATTCAAATACATAATCTAATTTTACTAAAATTTCACTCGTTTCTTAGGTATTTTAATTAACACAATTCATTAGATACTTTCACACTTTTTCTTAAAACTATGCTTTTTATTTCACAAAATTTCACATTGACTATACTTTTACTAAGTTCACTATAAATTTCAAGCCCTTACTACTCGAATTTTTTCATATATATGTTTTATATTTTTGGTTTTTGCTAATTTTATTCAACAAACAAAAATCAACGAACTGCTTGTAAAGGTAGTTAAAAATATTAAACGTAAAAATAAAATATTAATTATGTTTGTTGAAAACTGGCAATTAACAAACACATTTGTTAAAACAATAGAAAATCAAATAACGTGACCTTTAAATAAATTCAATAGACCATTGTTTGTTGTATTTTACCTACAATTTTTTTTCAGTGCAGTTAATTTGTTATTTAGTGAAAATATTTGTAAACATTTACATCTATTTAATTAACCTCATATCTGTAATAACTGTAAACATTGCTTATCTGAATGCGCGGTCTTTAAACAAATGTATATATCTCAGAGAATAGACACTCTGAAAAAAGAGAGACGGGGCTTCTATTGTTTGAAAAACAATCATTTGGCATACAATTGCACATTCAAGATAAGCTATCTTAAAAGCAATCGACGGCATCATATTTTATTAAATACAGCCAATCATGGTTCAGTTGCAGGTGCTCAGATATCACTTGAAGACTCACAATCTAGCTCATGTATCATGATTAATATCGCAACCAAACCTATCAAAGTATGGTAAACGAATCACAGACAAATATTTGTAATTATCAAATACTAAGGTTACCAATAGATTACCAAGAACAGTAATGACGTCACGTGTTGGTGTTTATTTCATAACCTTGCCCAGCGGTATGTAGAAAGTACCCTTCTCGTCGATGATCTTAACTTCAGTGGGAGCAGGCACGACAATGAGAGAAATATTGTTGCATGTTCCACGTACCTATAGGTAGAGGATCCTCCGATTGACCGGGATGAATTTCATTCCATCACGACTTTTTGAACGTTCAGGTAAAATTCTGATTTGTTGTCCGGCTCTCTATCCCCATTATTCCCTTTCCGATATCCAATTTTAACACAGTTTTTTTCCAGAGTAAGAGTGTAAACTTCAGACCCAACTCAAATTTTTTGGATGTTCCCGTTTTGATCTTAAGGTTAAGCCGCTTTATCCAAGACAGACGCCCACTTCAAGCAATATGGAAGAAATTCCCAAAGAGAAATTTGCGATACGTAAAGCACATTTACTCTACCGGTTCCATCATTCCGTTTTTAAAGAGTCAAACTTCACTACAAAACTGCGTGTTGTATTTGGTGGCTATGTAAAAACGTTTAGCAGCATATCTTAAAATGATAAATAGGAGCAAAAGTACAAAAATAGCATTCTGAGCCGACATCAAGCAAATGCATAAACAGTTTGAGGCTTCACGTGATGATATTGAGTATCACCGTATTCTTGTGGCGAGCAAATGAAAACGAACCAATTCATTATTTTCGTTTACTAACTGTCACATGTGGAGTAACATCTTCATAATTTCTGGCTATAAGAGCGTTATTCAACCATATTCAACCATATTCAACCATATTCAACTAGCCAAGGATCACGAACAAAAGTTTCCACAGGCTTCTAAAATTACTTTGAAAATACTTCGGAAACATTGTCAGACATACTACATATACGAACGATCGATGATCCCACTGATGCGGCTTCCAGAGGTGTTTTAGCAAATTAGTATCATCTACTTTATTGTGACTTGGACCTGAACTCCTGGGAAATTCAATAATCTAATTGATCTTTATTTGAATTTAAATCTGACAATATTGTCATAGCGTCAGAAAAACACATCAACATATACTATTTAACATATACTATTCAAGAAATGTGATAGAAACGGCGGTCCCTTGAGCAACTCTATGATACCGCAAATAAAATGTGTATGCAGAAAATTGCACAACAAGACATATTTGTCTGAAGAATATAGTTCGCGGTTAAGAAAAATTAGGATATAGCCTCCAAAATTAAATTACATTATTTCTACCTTTCATCATTTAAGGATATAATACCATCTTGGGGTTGGTGGTCGTCTATAAAATAAAAACTGCAACTATGATACACAGCATCTGATTATATTGCCAAAGACATGAAATAGCCTAAAAAATTACTGCAGATGACCCTCTAAAAAATTGTAATTCCGGGTGTCAAATCACATTTGATATACAATACGTCAAAGATATTGGATCAATGGGATTAAGGTTGTTATACGTCAATTTGTTATACAAATAACTGCAAACCATGTTTTATAAGCAAAGGGCCAAATTGAGCTCGCAACTAATGGGATCATTACCTCATTCAAAAATAAATCCATCCACTAGTGTATTTGAGCACGCAGGACTACTATGCTGGTCCCATTGCAATTAAATTGATGGAAGGAAGAAACTCATCTCCGTTCTCAATAGCTAGAGAATAATATAGCTAGAGAAGAAAACTTTATAGCTAGAGAAGAAAACTGCACATAATTTATGGGGACAACGGCTCTTACTTTGTAGGAGCAGACCAATTGAAGTACAAAAATTATATGAACTACTAAAGTCCCAAACACACAATGAGCTGGATTCCAAAATGCTATCGAACGATGAAATTAATTGGAAATTTCAACCTTCATATCCACCACAAGACCTCTTTGTCAAATTTTTTATGATATTAATGATATGGAAGCTCATTTTAAAAATAGGTAGACCACTTACATCAACTGCTGAGCCTGACTTAAGCACTATATGGTTCTAAAAGGCAACTTGTTAAATATTTAATTCAACCAATCTGGAATAGATGGAGCTCCGAGTATATAACAACGTTGCAACACCATTTAAAATGGCAAACCAAAACCACTAACTTCACGGAAATGATTTGGTATCATACTCATGGATAAAAATTTGCCAACCGCCCGATGGGCACTAGGAAGAACTATCAAATGTTATCCTGGTTCGAGTTGGGGATTTGCGAACCAAGGGTGGTGTTTTCAAATGTTCTATATAAGCATTGTGCAGTCTCCCCAAAGACGATTATTGTTGAAGTAATAACATATTCCTTCAATCTGGATGGATATGCTAGGAACGTAACGCATCAATAATGAACTGTTCTAATTAAATGTGCAACCCTTTAATCGACAGTAAAGGTAATATTTTTTTTCTCTCGTTTTTGTCAGGCAAAAATTGTTGTTAAAATATTAAAAGTTTTTTCTCTTAATCAAATCACAAAACGGAAGCAGAAGTTATCTCCAACACCGATATTAAAAAAATCTTGTTTGACATGTAATCTGGAATATTTAAAGTTTACATATTCAAAGAATTGATAAAAATCACAAAATTTTTCGAAAATTTGTCGAAGATCAATTGGAATTTTGTTATGCCCGCCAAATTACGTGTTAAACATGTATCATTAACAATTTGGGTCTGTGTAGGATGGATTAACTGGAATCTAAGGCTTGACAGATCAGACACCTAGACCGAGTGCATTATCAGCAAAGATTAGGTCCTAGTTAATTCATCCTACACATCCCATCCTTGAACTGCCAACCTATATGTTGTGTCTTATCGTAATTTCAATTCAACAGATCACAATGTACATAAACAAAGATTGACGGGGCACATTGCAATGGCTGAGTTGTGTAGTTAACGTAAACATTAAATAAAAATTGACGGTGAACATTGCAATAGGACGTTTGCATTAAACATAATCACCAATACAAAATCGGCAAACGACTTTTCAAAAATGGTCAAGTTTTCACAACTTGGTCTAGAACACGTTGTTCCTCTATTGCGAAATTATTCGAGCTAGGTATTAATATCGAAAATCAACAATGCAATTTCAGAACTCATTTTCTCAAACTAAAAAGGTCTTTACTGATAAAAATAGCAAAACTTGTTTGTGACACGTTGAGCTATTATCACTTTATAATGTTCACAACTGAATTTTGCAAGCGAATCGAAAGAAATTTTTAAATTAATTATTTACATATATCTCGAGCATTGCACTTTCGTCTTATAAATATTGACGGTTTTGAAGTTTATTGTCAAATTTTAATCAATTCCTTATTCGAACTTATTTCTCACTTATTGCATTCATATTTTAAAAATAAACCGCAAAAAGAACTTTTATTTTTGTTACGGTTGACGATAAAATTAATCAACATTCAAAATATTAATATATTTTTCATTGAGTCAACGAAAACAGTTTAACAGTCGCAGTTAATGAATATAACGATCGGTTTTAATATAATAATCCCGTTATATTTTAATATCTTTATCGTTTAAAAAAGCTTATCATACTATATCAGGTTTGTATTAAAATATTTCAAAAGATATGGTGTAAATGCAATATACCATATACAGTAGTATACACACTATAATTATATATGTTTTTGCAATAAAACTTATTTATTACAATACAATTACGAACCGAATTTCTACGTGATAATACTTCATATTTTCGAATTTTTTATTATAAAAATTTCAATTACAACTCATAAAAAACCAGATCACCCACCTAAAACCTTAAGAAAAAAACAATAAAATCCTATGGAAGAAAAAAGTTTATTAATAAAAAATACTGTAATAAAAATTCATTACAAATGATTATTGTCAATTTTTAAAACTATATTCAAGGAATCTCATTCAAGAAAATTTAATAAAATTCGTCTTAATAGATATTTTTTTTTTGGTAATTTTATTTGAATTTCAAATTCCTTTAAATTTTGAACTTTAATGGTTCTCCTGGATGCATGGGAGGAGGATATAAGAGGTAAATTTCTGCGGTGGTGATAAAGTGGAGTGGAAGTCAACAAACAAAAAAAATGTGTAATAAATGTTGTAATAAAGAAAGAAATATTATTATTTTTTTTTATTTTTGGGAAATTATGAATTTTATATTCAAATTTAGCAAATTCTTTTGGTTACGAGAGTTTTATTGTTTGCACGTGTAATGCTTATTTATTTGTTAATAAAAAAGTTCGGATTAGTTGGTGAAATATAAGAAAATCTTCCTTTTTTATTCCTAACTTTATTTGAAATTTACAGTTTAAATTTTGTGGTGAACTGGAAGAGTTGGACACCTGCTTAAAACGTTGAAAAATAATTGGAATGAATTAATTTTCAAAAAGATTTTGAAGATTTTATTGAATTTGCATAACTTAATAGAAGCTAAATTAAACGTATCAAATAGGGTTTCAGTTTCCGAAACATCCTTTCCAAGAACCTTGATACTTTTATCAAATCAATAATTAAGGCGGATAGACTATAGAATGTTTAAATTCGTTAATTCTTATCTTTTGAATGTAGATGACAATTTGCTCTTATATTTAAATATCAAACAAGCACTTGAAGTCGTCAGTTATACTCGGAGAGTGTCTATTAGAGATGGTGACAATTTGACAAACTATCTATGGATTTGGCACTTTGACGAAGTGATGGGGCTCAGTATACCCAATGATATTATGAGCTACAACGGTTAGGTCATCCATGGCGTTATGTTCTACGTGAGAATCGAAGCCAAGATCAAGCGTAAACCCAAAGCTAAGATAGACACGTACGCAGATAGTTTAGCATGGTCAACGGGTGCTTGATCGCTAGTGCGGAACTCTGTTGTGGTTGACCAATGTACCTTCATATTCTTAGATAAATATTGTATGGAAAACAATAAAGTTTTAGATGAGGGTGATGCTTCTCTAAACGCATCACATAAACCAACAAAAAAACTATGCAACATGTCTTACTCTAGGATCATTCCTAATTTATCAGCTTATCCTAAACAAGACAGCACACATACCATATCAGACTCTATAGTAATGCCTGATTTATTTCTCTGAGTATCCGAAGATACCATGCCATGACCCACAAGGAGATGGGATATTGTTTAAACAATTTATGTATCTTTAAGAAATTTATGAATGCTGACTTTTAAATTTTGAGAATTGCTTAGGTTAAATCGATTTGATCTCTGTGGAAGTTCTTTCATTCATAATTTATTTGTGAAAAATTGTCAAATCAGCAACATTTCTTCTTCTTCGAAAGGAATTAAGCTTATTAGTTACGTTTGATTTTGAATTAGATTTTAGTAACAGCCTTCTGTTGAATAGAATCAAGATTTTTCAGACTACCTAGGCTTGTTCCACTCCCTATACCCCAAATTTGTTTTCCCTTAAATTTTGAACCCATTAATTTAAATTTATAAACAATGTGTTTATCTGCTATTGAGTAGAATCAATCAATCATAAAGGTATTAATATGGTTGTAGGTGTCATTATTTAAGAAGCCAGATGACAGCCAAACTCTGGGAAGGAATTATTATGAAACTTTTACAAAGTTCCAACCCTAAATGGTCTGAAACTTTATTATGCAATATTGGGCAAAATTGTTGGTGGGTTTGTCTGGCTGTTGTCTATTTTAATCTTCAATAACTTTGAGCACTGATAATTGATTTTGATGAAACTTTACACAATAGGTTGTGTATTATTACTTTTGGTTTGTCACTTTTACTAATATTATTTTTATTATAATAACTTTCTTAAAAATATTACTAGGAAAAACGAAGGTAACAGTTAGAATTGCATTGTTATTTTAATGAATATAAGCACATCATATTTTTAGAATGAAAATTTCACTGATGAAGTTTGCTAATGCATTAGGGTTGCCTACATCCATATTTATTAAATATCCTCTGTTCCAATCATATCAAAATCTTCAATCCAAACCCTTATTTTCCCCTGATGTAAGTTCATGAATATACACCAGAAAACATAAAAATGCAAATTCCTTACATAAAAATTCCGATTAAACGTTGATAACAATTCTTTGATTAGTTTCAATTCAATCGTTTTAAAATACAAAACGTAATATTATCTCGAAATGCTTAGAATACAACCGAAAACCTCCAGTTATATTATGTATGTACCTTTTAGTCTAACTAAAAAAAATTGTATTGCATAATCAAGATACCCTTAATAAAATTATTATTCGTTGGAATGAGGACAAAAATGTAAATCCTTAAGATAAAAATATTAAAATAAGAAAATAGAAAAATTGAATAAATATAAAGGAAACTTGTTATTTGGGCAATTAAGATTGATTGGAAATATTTGAAATTTTTCCAATTCAAGTTTTATTAGGTTCTGTGTTTCTCTCGTAAAATGTTTTTACTATATAAGATTTTCACCCTAAATTTTTAAGACCAAAAAAAAAATTTAATGAAATATAAATTAAAAAAAAAAATTTCTATATTTGAATTTTATTTCGATTTAGGAAAGATCAAATTAACGCGATATGCAGGATAAATATTGTTTGATTTTTAAATTAATGTTTAAATATGGTTTTGATCAACAAGTTTGGATTTTTAATTTTTTTGTATTTGTGTTGATCAATGGTTTAATGTTTTTGATTATTTTTCAAGCAGTTGAGATTAATTTATAATGCTACGCTCCATTTCGGAAGAGATATTAATTACATGCAAAGGGAACCTTATAATATATTTTAACTAATCGACTAATTGTAAATAATTTTTTTAGACATGTAATTTGATTGAAGAATGTAATCTGTTAACAGAACTCTGGCTGAGCTCTATATTCTTTAGGAGGGTGTATTGGGGTCTCTATCTCCAATTAACATTCTGCATTAATCTATGTACCATATGTATCCGTTTGTCTATAGTTATACAAAAAAAATGTGTAATATTTACATATTTTTATTTATCTATTTTTTTTAGTCCATACCACCACCTCTGAGGGAATTTTTAATCTCACATCGTCTTTTAACAAAACATACCAACTCTTTGGTAATAGACGATATAACATCCGAAAGGATTAACTGAAACCATGTCACAGGACTCGAACTCAGCTATGCTGATAACAATCCGTAAAAAAGGTAATCGCCTACAATGTGCAAACTACAGAGGAATCGCTCTACTATGCATAGCATATAAGATCTTTTCATACATTTTGCTAGCCAAAATCAATCTTTTTGCTGAACAACTATTTGGAGAATATAAGTGTGACTTACGGCAGGGCCGAGGTACTACCGATGCACTTCACACGATAAAGATGATTTTGGAAAAGTGTCGAAAGTTCAACATACCTGTGCACCAAATGTTTATTGATTTCAGGCTGGCCTACGACTCTCTAGAACTCTATGCTAGACACTCTATGCTATGCTTTGGTGTGAATGGGAATCCCCGGTAAACTAGTATTACTATGCAAAATGACAGTACAGAACTCTCACTGCTGTGTACGAGTAGAGAACGAAATATCAAAGTTTTTTAAAGTCGACTCCGGATTAAGATAAGGTGATGCTATCTCTCCTATACTCTTTAATCTAGCCTTGGAATATGTATGTTATCACAATAATCTACCGACTAATAACAATATCTTGTCAATAAACTCAGTACAGACGATCGCGTACGCTGATGATGTTGTCATCCTCGGCCGAAGTGAAGCTGTTATGAGTGAGACTTTCAAGTCGCTAGAGAATGGTGCTGGAAAAATTGGTCTTCAAATTAACTACGATAAAACCAAACATATGAATGTTTCAAGAGAGACTGAGAAGAAAGATTTGATGTGCGGGAATGAACGAATTGAGGGAATTTAATCTTTTAAATATTTGGGATCCATGCTTGACTCAAACTACAGAATGCTTACAGATATAAAAGCTTGAATCGCTGCAGGTAATCAAATTATCTACTCAATTAAACCTCTCCTTGGATCACCGTATGTATCAACTAACACCAAACTCAAGTTATACAAGACGTTGATTAGACCGGTTGTGTGTATGGGCCACAAACGCTACGCTACATTTTTGGTTCACTTAAGACAGACGATGGAGAGTACAGATCGCATTACAACTTTGAGATCAGAGACCTTCTTGAGGCTCCAGATATAATAGGTTGTATCCGTTCCAACAGGATTGCTTGGAGTAGGTTACCGCGAGGTAGACCACGACTGCAATAAACTATCGTAATAAACTACCTTAAAAAAATCAGCTGCCACGGTAATTATGTCGCTGTTGCAAATGACCGTGGTGAATATTTGAAGCGGATTAGTTTCTTAACGCTCCTATATGGAGCACGAACGCCACAAAACAAACGACTTTTTGTCACAGAATTGCAGAAATATTACCATAGGAAATGGGGGCATGTTGTGCCACAGCTGTCAGTTTTTTTTTATTTTCGCTATAAAAATTAAATAAAATAAATTTGTTGCTAACATACATGCCTAAATTTAATATATTAAATTTTATTTTATATTAAAATAAATAAAGCAAATCAATAGTAATAAAATAATAGAAAAATAATAATAATTGTTAAATAAAAATTTGGTAAAATAAGCAATTAAAAATTGTATTTTAATACATAAAAATGAAATTCTTGTTTCTCGTGACTCGTGAGTATAGCACTCCAGATCGAATTTCACCCTTAACATCTATTAATGTTCTGGCATATGCCTAATTGCCAGATAACTTCTAAGGATTCCAATTAGTAGCGGTAAAGGCCACTTCGACGTTCGTTACAGGACGGCTAGGACTGTTCAATTCTTGTGAAATGCATCTTTAGCCCATTTAATGTTATCCTCGTAATCAGTGTTGGATCACCACTACCTCCGAGGGATTTTTAATCTCAACATCGTCTTTTACCAAAGCTTTGCGCAGACTTTTTGTCACAAAATTGAGATAGCAACATAGAAGGCTTTCAAACTACTTTTCGTAGCACACCTGATTTCTTTTTGATAAGTGGTAGGCACCGTCAGGTATTCTTATTGTCAGTTCCTGGATTGCGGTGTGCAAGTGTTTATACTTTTGTTCTTAATGTTCACAATGACATACATTCATAATTTCTTGTTGTGCTTTTTGATTGGGTTCTATCGAAATTTAAAAATGCTTAAAACTTTTGCCTCCCTACAAATTGATTGGTAAGGTGAAAAAAATTAGTTTCACAAATAATTTTCCAACAAATAATTATTAAATAAAACTTTTAGAGTTTTTCGATTGAGTTCTCAAAACACTACTATTTTATTAAGAATGGTAAGTTAATGATATTCATTATTTTACATACACATCCTTAACGCAGTAGAACTGGTTCCAATCCAAAACTGGTTTCAGAATTGAAAAATCTTATTATTCATACAGTTATTTGAGTTTAACTTCTCACAAGTTTTCAAATAGAAAATCACCCGATCGCCTAGATCATAATAGATTGGTTTTCAGATTAGTTGAAAATAACTAATTGTAATGATTCTACTGCATTAAAGATGTGTATGTAAAATAATGAATATAATTAACTTACCATACTTAATAAAATAGTAGTGTCTTGAGAACTCAATCGAAAAACTTTAAAAGTAATATTACATTAACAAAAATAAATAATAACAAGTTTAAATTGAAGAAAAATTTATGTTAATAAAAATGATAAAAGATGTATGAATAAAAAAACCTCACTCTAAAGTGTTTCCAAATTTTTAACACCGTAGCCGTAGCATTGTCATATGACTCCTATAGCTATATTTTTTCAAAAACTATGCTCAACTGCATTGCACTTATATTTTTTACATTAAACATAACAGATTCTTCACTTGATGATGTCCATAAAACTAAATTAGGTTTATCAATTTGGCATACATTCCTCAGATCTGATCGAAATGATAAACATTTGTAAAATTGATTAATCCTAATGATGGTAATTAAATTGCTACTCTTTGATAATTAAATCAATAATGTCCGATAAGAACAGATTTATCGATTTTTAATAGCGAGAATTTTCTATATCTGTTTTTCCTTAAATATACCAAATAAATCAACAAACATAAAAAAGTTATAATTTACAATTAAAAAAATCTAAAACAATTGCAAAATCATTTACACAGGTCGTCGTGGACACTTTGCCGGTAGTTTTGGGTTATTTGTATTGAGGTAGTTCAAATAAAATAATAAATTGATATACGGAGTTTCTATGAATGTTTTCGTTTTTTTTTTTATTTTCATGTTGAATGTAAGACTGTAATAAGATATTTAGGTGATTTTGAATTTTAATACATATCCAGAATCGAAATAGGACCGGTCGCTATCTACATTTAATACATATTATACATTAGACAGTCAACACAAATTACTTTTTGTTATTAGTTAAAACTAAACATTTCAGAAACTTCAATTTAAAAAATTGATATTCGATTGTTGAAGTGGTTGTGTGCTGGAATTGTCGAATCTTTCGGATAATTACACTAACACCGTTGTTGGAAATTTGGTATTGGTTTTACCAAATGAACCGACGTATACCGGTTTAGTGGAATTCAGTACACCGATATTGAATGTCCTGTAGTTAAGACAATAATGAAAAGTAAAAACTTTTCAAAAATTAACAACAATTTATGTTCCGATACTTAGTTTGGATACAGGACATCAGATATTCAGAGTTCAACGTTATAAAAGGAAGAGATTGTCATAAGTTTTTTTTTAAATCAAAAGAAACAAATCATCACAAATTTTATTGAATGACATATAAATTAAAAAAGTAAACCAAAATATAAACATAGTGTTGAAGTGTGATCTCAATCAAGTAACCGTCTAAAGTTTAAAATCAATCGAGTAATGGTCTTTCGAGTAATGATTATTTTTGACTTATATGTAGCGAAGCAGTGCATACATACAGGAGAGCTCACAATGCTGGTGTGATAACATGCAAGCACGATTACTTGATAATTTTGTTTGCTATAAGAAAATGGTGATTGCTTGTGTTTTGTCGGATAAGGCTCTCTTGACAATAATTTATATGTTCTCGAAACCTTTTGAAATTAAATCACGAAATTAAATCACCGTTTCAAGAATATTGGTAGTTTGAGACCGATCATCTCAGCTCGCATATTCATTTAAAACAAATTATTTTTAAAGAAATAATATAATTAATCTAAGTTTCATTTGTTTAAACGATTAAATTATTTTTTATGTTTTTTGATTGTTTGTTTATAAATAAAATGTTCTGTTGGGAAACATTTCTGATAAATGTTTCACTTCAATTAAAATAAATTATTTCATTTAAAAAAATATAATAATAATTTTAACGATACATAACCTAACTTATTCTTAGTAAATGAAAATTAACCACAACTTAATTTATAAATATAAATGTTTTTTAATTTATTTCTATAATATTATTTGTTCCGTGAAATTAATATAATTAATTAATGTGATGAGTTTTTTTGTGTTTTCTTTAATTAAAAATAATAAAATATACATAAACCAAATGAAAATAAATTAGTAATAAAATTTGTTTCTTTTTCTGGTATACAAAGTGGATAAAGAGAATGAATGGTCAGACATTTATGATTGAAGTGATTATGATTTCAGAGGAATATATGATAAACATTGATTTCATTAAATTTTCTTAAGTGAAAAGAAACAAGGATATACGTTTATTTTGATGGTTGTCGGCATTCTTGTTGATAAAAAAGACAGAAACAAAATTGTAGTAGATTTTATCTCAAATTAACATTTATTTGATTATATTAAATTGTCTAAGACTTTTTTCTGACAGAAAGTTGGTTCAAATTTTGATCGGTGTGTCGAACACATGTTCCGCTTAGTTTTTTGATTGGTCTTACAAACGGTATTTTGAAATGAAAGTTGAAGTTAAAAACTTTTTGAGTACTATCGTCATACATATTTGTTTAAATTTAACATTTTGAAAAAATATAAACGTTCCTATATGGAATATATACGGCAAAAACAAAAACGAACATTTACAAAACAAAAATATTTTATGGATGACTTTTGTGACTAGGATCATATGATACGTTATGAATCTTGGCTAGTTAATATGCTTGGTAATGTCATCTTGACTTATGAAGAAGTGATCATACTTTTAAGTTCTAAATTGAAAACATATTTGTGTGATTCCATTTTATTATATATGAATGAAAAGAAATCATAAATCAAAACATTTAAATATTTGGCTTGCAATGGATATCAGTTTACCATTATTTGCTTAAAATTATAAAAAATAAATTTAAATATCAGTAAACCGATATGAAACAAGACAAACAAAAAATATTAAAGTAAAATAATAGTATTTTAGATCACTAAAATTAATTATTCCATGTTGCCGTTTAGCTTTTGTGTTTGTTATCATAACCTACACTAAAAATTAACTTTCGCACACAATTTTAGCTGACAATAAATTAAAATTCGTCAATTTAATATTACGAGAGTATATTTCATAAAAAATAAATGAAACTTCTTTTATTATTATTTTTAAATAAATTTCGTTTTGCTTAATTTTGTATTATTCGTAAAACAAGCGGCTGACATGTGTGCATATATGTGCTAAGGCGTTTTACAAGATGTGCATTGTATGATGGGTATCTTGTGCATGACATGTATCATGCACAATTTTGTGCACGGAGATTTTGTAACATGCACAAATAATGCACATTACATGCATTTTTCAAATGTGTTTCACGGGATAGTAGCGTTATGAAATGTTTGTATTATAGAGTTTTTAGAAATGTATGTAATGAAAACTGGACCTGCTGAAGACTCACTAGCAGTAGGCAATTGGGAACTGTGTGTCTAAAGAGGTTTCTACTCCAGCGATCTTGAGGTTTGTGAGTTCAAGTAAGTTCCCCCAGTTAAGTACAAATGAGCAGGTACATGCATGCAAATGATACGGTGTAAACAGAAAGAAGCAAGAACAGACCATGTCGACCTCAAAGGCTGAAGAAGCCAAGATCATTAGTTCATCAATAATATACGACTGTATTTTTTATATTAAAACTAACAAATTTACTTAAATGTTCCACTCACCCCAAGATTGTGCCGGATCCACCTCTTTATTCTTTAGAAAACTTAATTACCAGATCATCTTAACTAGCTTAATCATACGATGAATATATTAGAAATATAACATCGGTCAACATAAAAAATATTTTTTTTTTGGTTTATGTTCTCATGCTTAAAATCTGATTCTAGACATTGAAAAACACTTAAATATTTCATATTTAGTTCGTAAGGTTTGCTTTGGTCTTTTGGGGTTTAATACGAGAGAGCTCATACGATTACGATACGATATTCACTTTTAGACATTAATTTCTTGTTATTTTACATCTATATGTTATTGTTCATCACAAATCTTGAATAAAAAAGAGTCTTGTATCTAAAAAAAATGTTTTCTAATTATAATTTACAGTGGAAGTGTAGAAAAAATATAAAAACCAGTAATTTTTGCCGAAAAAATTGAAAAATTGCTCTAGTTTCTACAAAAGCAAACTTTAATCGGAAAAAAAATTTTTTTTTCTTAGTTTTGTCGTAGGAGAAACCAAAAATTTAACATGTTGCAGTCAGACCCAAAAATCTTGTTGACCGGTGTAATAATTGATGTAACAAAGTTAATGTCACTATTTGTAAGAATTGGTTGTAATTGAAACATGATGAATTATTATGGTGCTATTATACACTCAAATTAAATTCAGTTGCCATAATCACCTTTTCAGTTACCATAATATAAACAAATTTTAAAGCATTATCTTTGAGCATAATCACGGAAATAACTTCTAATTACCATAAATCCGATAAATATCAAGAACCAACATCCTACAAAATAAGATAGCAAATCAATAAAACAATAACATTCCGGACCAAAAATATGAATAAAAAAAGACGATCAGTTGCATTGAATGCATTGATTCGCGTAGTAGAAAGTTGTTTAGACAAAATGGTTTGGAGAGTAGATATGAATAAAGAAACGACCAGTTGTATTGAATGCATTAATTCACGTAGAAGGCAGTTGTTTAGATAAATGAGCTGTTACGGGGAAAACCACTTTCGTCCCAGGCCCGGATTTTTAAAAGGGCCCGAACTCTGACCAAAATGAAAATATTAAAATATTAAAATATAAAAATGAAAACAAACGTACTTAAACAGAGATTTGTAGAGAAAACATATATGCTGTGTATTCCCCATGTGGAGCTCACTTTCTCATTCTCTGTGGAGTTGATTCTGCCGAATAACGTTCAAATGAGATTACATTTTTTGGAATAATTTAATAAATACTATACCTTATTTAGCAGCAGCCCTTAACGATGAGCAATTTTAAAGAAAGATATTTTGCAGTCACTACATAAGCTTTCTAGCACGCGATGATCAACTAGAATTAATGCTTTATTAGATCTTTTGCAAAACGTCGCCCAGTACTAAACAAATATGGCTGAATATCTTAAAGGTTTTAATTTAACAGCAGAAACTTATCTAGACTTCAACGAAATTAAAAAGTTCATGAGTAAATTTACCTGAAGATTTATGCCATCAATAGGCTTAAAATATTGAAAAATATCCATGACAGAAACATCATCATTCAAACAAGACAAACAACAAATGGTTCAAATATTATTTCTTTTTTGTCAATAAGTAAACAAAGAAAACCGTTCGGTAGATTTTCTGAAAATGCAAATGAAGATCCTGAAAACATCCGCATTTATGACCAAGAAACAGAATTCAAAAGACACACGATTTTAGTTATTGCAGATTTAGTAATACCAAACGTAATGTTTAAATTCTAAGGAAAGAGGAGAAAATTTAGAAATAATAACCTGTACAAAGCATTTTTTTGCAATATACAAGGCAGATATTTCAGAAGGGTTGGCATATGAGGCAATTCACCTCCAACACGTATATACGGAACATTTCGAAGAAAATCTTTCGCTCTAGATCTATTGAATGCAATTGCCATTAAAAATATTGATACTATTTTTTGAATCAAAAAGTTCCTCAAATCCTCTTTCTTTCAAGAGCGTGTCTTGCGGTTTTGTACTAAGAATCAAAATTAGCAAGACAGTTAAATTTCGGTGACATTATGGATGTTTTTTGCGTCAACCAAAGCACTGAAAGCTCAATTGTTATAAAAAAGTAAGAACAGCTTACAAAATTCGTACTCAGAAATTAACCCATGCAGGGATCATGTTTTTTAATTTGTAGTTTTTTTTTTAATTTTTGATCTACGGGTGTGACAACCTCGCGTACGCCAGTCCCTGCTATTGACATCCGAGTTCACATGAGATATCACATATACCACTGGCAGTAAGAAATTCAGATATCACTAGCCAAGGTGATAGCTGGCAGATGAACTCTATTCAGCCAACGGTACCACCCTAAATCTTAGCTATGAAGTATTTCTTGATGATATTCATTGACTATTCATTGAGGAAGACAGTGTAGCTGGATAATTGGTACCACAATTTTTGTTTTGTTTCTGCAAAATTTTAAATCAAATTTGCTATTTATCTTTAATTTTATTTTTATTTTCTCTATCCTATCACGAAATATTGGCCTATGTTATTATATGTGTTTAGTTATTCATTCTTGATAAAAGTATAAAAATACAAAAAACAAATATTTGCGTTCATCAACCTTAGACGCATGTTGTTGTGGGACCTTGGTCTTAAAAGGTTTTTATGTGTTGTTGTGACACATATTGTAATTCGTACTACATAACACATTTTATTAAAAATAAATTAACTCGCCTATATTTACCATTCCTGTTAAATTGTTTTTAAGCAAATACAACCTTTTATTTTTTGAGATATTATAATTTAATTGGTAAATAAAATAACATAAATGTTAAAAGGGCCCGTATTTCATTTTCCCCAGGCCCGGTTTTTCTCTCTACGGCCCTGCACACAAGAGAAATGCCTGCCTTGTATATACAAAAAAAAAGAAACTAGCATAGAAAAATTATTTTAAAAAACAGTCTCATACTATCAAATACAACTATAAGCTCCTTCATAATCTTGCCAATTATTATAATTACAAAAACATTTCATTTAAAACAATGCAAAACAGATAACCCTATTGATGATCCCAATATCAACGCATCTGCGCAGTTTTAACTTACTTTATTTCAGTTTTTGTTTTAAAAATATATGTTTGTTTCACATAAAAGAGAAATAAAAAACCTAATCTATTATACATCGAAGCAATTCAACTTTGTTTTCAATAAACTAAGCTTTTCAGTTGCTGCCCAAAAATATCAAAACGACACGACAAGCGAATTTCAAAAAATATGCGTAGTTGAAAAAAATTAAGAGTTTCTCCAGAAGATGATGCCGCGTGATTTATAACAATAATTTAAATAATAATAATAATATAATTATATAATATTGACGCTGCGTAATTTATAAAGAATGAGAATATAATATATAAAGATTTTTTTCCCTTCATGCGTTATCTAATTTTTGGCTTCTTATGTTATTTGACGAAATCTTCATTTCAGTAAACTCAATTAATAATGTGTTCATTTTTTTTTGTAATAAAATGTGTTGTGTAGTAGGAATTACAATATGTGTCACAACAACATATAAAAACCTTTTAAGACCAAGGTCCCACAACAACATACGTTCAAAAATGTTAATGGACGTAAATCTTTCTTTTTTTGTTATTTTATATTTTTTGTTAAAGAATGGATAACTAAACAATAAATCCTATCAATGAAACCAATAGATAAACATAGACCGATATTTAATGATATGATGTAGGAAATTTGAATAAGAGGTGAAGAACCAATTTTATAAAAATAATTTGTAGAAATAAAACTAAAATTGGGTTCCCGTACTCGCGTTGAGTATGCTCCCTTATCAGGTGAACTTAATAATTAAAGCACACATAAAGTTAAATAGAAAAAGGAAAACTGCATAAAAAATTGAGAGTACTGTTGGATAAATAGAGTTCATTCACAGGTCCCGTAACATATCGCCTTGGCTGGTAATATCACACTGATATTGCCAGTGGTATCTAATATTACACGTTGAATCGTATGTCAATAGCAGCGACACGAGTACACGGGGCTGTTTTTTATATAGAAAAAAAATGTTTAATTCGCCTAAAAACCAAAACGAAAAATAAATCGAATTTAAAACAAAACTCAATTTTGGCGCCTTTTGTGTTGGCGCCGGGTGCGGTCGCTCCATTGCACCCGTGGTTTATCCAGCTCTGTCTATGAATCAATTTACAATCAACGAATAGTAGAGTATACCTGTTCTTAATGAGAAATGGCTGTTAGAGCCTCAGTAATACGGAAAAAATATAAAGTTCTATATATACATAAAACGTGAAGATCAAGTAAAAGAGCAATGAAAAGAAGAAAAACACTAAAGTCACAAACAAGAGAAAAAAACAAAACAAAAATAAAATCAAAAGGGAAGGAAGAGAAAAGGGAAAAGGAAATAGAGAGACGGGATAGAAAAGAGAGGATTATAGAAAAGGAAAGGATTAGGAAAGGCTTTTATACCGCCCCTTGTAGAATAAAGGTAGCACATTGAATATAGTAACAAGCCCAATAATTAAGGTACCTTCAGCAGAAAATAGGGGTGATCAACGTCACACAGAGCTAAAATGGTCTATTAGCTCCTTCCTGAAAACTGTTTAAGAAAAATTAAACCTTTTTAGCGACATCGGTAAATCGTTGAAAAGCTTAATGACTCTCACCACATCTGATTTCTCCCAAGAAATATAGCTGACCTTGGGGAACAAAATTTAATTGCCTTTAGAATGTCCAACCGAGAACCATCGCGAGATGTGGTCACGAGGTCTTAAACTGTAAGCAAATTTGACTGCATAGTTAAGTGATGTCTTGAGGATGCTCATAGTTTCGTCAGTATTAACTAGATACAACATATATACCAGAGTCAATGAGAGGAAGAATAAGAGATAAGGCAAGGTGCTTTCTGATGTGAAGACGTACAGAATGCTACTTAAACCAAACAATGCCAAAAATGTATCCCACTAAAACATTCACTTGTGGGTTCCAATTTAACCTGTCATCAAAAAGAATCCCAAGATTTTAGCTTGGTTAGAGAAGTAAATAACATCCCCTCCCAGTCTAATATGAATCGGATTAGGAGAGATTAAACAAAATTGGAATTAAAGAGCGCTCCCTGCGATTTAGCTGGATTAAGCTCCAACCGATTTTCAAGGACCCAATCAGAGATGCACTTATGTCCTAAGGTTGTGATTTATCTCCTCAACACAACACATATTGAGACTTGATCGTGACCACGCATGGAAGATCTGGAAGTCATGAGCAAAGAGGTGAACAGTTATAAATAAGCAAGACTTAGCGATGTCATTAATGAAGAGGAAAATAGCAAGGAATTCAAAACTGACCCTTGAGGTACTCCATTGCTTATGGGGAGCAGATCCGAGAACAGACCGTCACAGTCGACCCTTTGAAAGTGGCCTGTTAGATAAGAATAGATTAAGGTGCAAGTACTAGACGAAAACAAAACTAAGATATAAGTTTACACACAATAAGAGAGAATGGTCAACATAGAGTCAAAAGCTTTGCTAAAATGTCAATGAATAGTAGTTTAGAGAGCAGCTTCCTGTCAATATTATATCTTATTTGATCAGAAACAACCAGCATAGGAGATGTGGTACTATGATACTTACGAAAGCCTGATTGTTTTTAGTAGATTAACCCTAATTTAACAATATGGTCGGACAGTTGAGCATATATAAGTCACTTAAAAACCTTAGACAAAATGAGCAGAATGCTGATAGGGCGAAATTCATTGCTCCCTTTTTTAGAAATCGGCAAAATGTTAGCCAATGTCCACGCCGCAGGAAAGCGCGCCACCATAATGGAGTAGTTTACCAAATGTGAAGAATAAAAGATGAGAAAATAAGCTTAAAGAACTTCAGAGGAATGTTATTCTATCTACATAATTAGAATTAATTGATTGGAAATGTTATTTGAAGCTCTTCATAAGTTATACTGAACGAAAAAAGCAAGCATTCTCTACCTCCAACAAATCAATATGTGACCGGTCAAGTGGGGGAAAATTGGCTTAACGAAAGCTCTGTTGATGTGACTGAGGTCGATTGAGGAGTTTCCACTTGGTCGCCAATGGCACCAGTACTTTTGATTTTTCTCCAAGGATCCTTTGAAAAGTTTACTCCTTTGGATATTTTGTCACCATAAGGAAGTTTGGTTTTTTGTACCATAGCCTTAAATTTGTTCCTGTATAATCGAAAGACTTCCCAATGTCCGCCATACCTAAGGAATTCTATATAGTAGTTACTTTATATAACTATACGGAACTTTTTGTACGGTAGATATTTATCCATGCGTAAGAGAATAAACTTATTTAGAAAATTAAGCTTTGCATCAACATCAGTAGCGGAGTAGAACGGAACGAAATTTACAGTGCCCGATATAACAGTAATATTTCCAGATCAACCTTGTCAAAAGCACACATCTATAACAAGATGGAGAAGGTTTGATGCTCCCAAGTGCCATGATTATGCACGCATGCATGATGTGAGACGCCAGAAATCCAGATGTGATTGTGAACTTTGACAAGCGAATTATCACTCACCATGAAAAAATCGATACATGAACCAGAAAAAGCTTTGGAAATATTTGAAGCCTATGATAAAAGAGATGAAGAAGCATGATGCTTTGGACGATTACAAGAAATAATGGTGAGCCCAAGCCTGTTAACAAAGGTATTGCAAGTGGTGTAGGAATGGGAAGACAAGAGATTGACTTTGACATCACCCATAACAATGAACGGGTACAATGGAAAGCAAGGACAACGCTCCACTGTCACTTGAACAAAAAGCAATTCTGTAAAGGATTAAGATAATATATGTATAACTTTTGATACGAGCTTGCGACTGACATAGAAGCAACAACTACACCTCCCTTTAGGTCTGACCAATCGATGCACATGAAAACCATCAATGGCATTAGCAGCATTGGTTGTGTACTGCTTAAACCATTTTTCAGAGACACCCACTAGATCCAGACAATTGTTTTTAGAAAGAATCTAGTTTCTTTAAGCTCGGAAGAGTTGAGGCTAGGGCTTAAGCTCTCTGTAATGAAATGACCAATGTTAAGCAGATCCTTGTGTCCACCAAAGAGATTAGAGATACTACTTCCGCGACCCAATCGGATCGATCCAGAATGAAAATAATTACGTCAAAATCCTTTTGAGAAATTTTTGAGAACAGAATAAACATTTTCTGTTGAAACCAAAATAAATTTTCAAATATTTTGACAGTCTCATGTTTTAGTCAAAAGGGAAAAATGTCACCATTTTGATTTAAAATATCATACAAACTATAAAATAAATATAATATCTCAAAATAGTTGTTTATTTTCATTCTGGATCGATGCGAATGACTGAGCAAATTAGTTACCTGTCATGCAAAAAGTACAACGGAAGAGAAAAACAGGAGCCACAAAAGCAAGGAAAGGTTGTTGGGAAAACGGGCTGTAACGGAAAAACACAAAAGAATTTAGAAAAATCATAACGCTATAGAACATTCTGCAATGAGGAGTACGAGAAAGAGCAAAAAAAACATAGCTAAAAAAACAGCTAAAAAACGAATAAGCGACTATGAAAGAGAAGCCACTATGGATCAACTACATATATCAATTAAGAAAAATATGCAAATTCAGGCAGATAAAATACCATAACTTAAGGAGAGACAATGCTTAGTGATAACAATTGACATCACACCTATGCGAAAGCTGGAAATTAGAAGTTTTTTTGTTGGTAAAAAAGAATGGAAATTAGAACAATTTATGTTGTAAATTGTAATATCATAAATTCGATGGATTTACCGCTTTTATACTTGGCGAAACATGATGAATAATTGTAAATAAAATGTTTTGTTGTAATATTTCGCAATTGAACTTCAACTTTAATTAGGAAATATTACAACAAGAAATTTTGTGTACAATTGTTAAAATGTAACACACTATTGTTGTACTTCATTAAGATTTAAGAGTAATGTGCCAATTAACAATGTGTAGTTCTAAATGTTTAGAAGTTTTATAAAACGCTATAGAAGCTTCGGCCACTTACAAAACATATGGATAAATTAATTCATGTCACTGAACATTTTTTTTCTATAATATTTTTTAACAAGTTGTCGTTTGCTATAATTTAATGAAAATTTTAACATTATAGTAGTTTATTAAAAACAATATACGAAAATTTTATTATTCAAAATTTAATCTGTTCCGAAATTTTCTGTTCGTTGGTTTTAAATTTTAAAAACTATTTTAGACAAAATGAATCAAGATAAAAAAAATCCTAGTGTACCAGAACAAAATTTGCAACAACCAAATCCACAAATACAACCATATTCTACAATTACGATGCCTACATGCCACTATGGACCATCGGGTAGCTATAGTGCCAACAATGAATTACATAGTTTTCCATTGAATCCAATACAATCAACTGGATTTAGAAATAACTGTCCACACCACCGAAACCCAACAATCCATTCACCGATTCCAATGAATCATGGAATTGGTGGTATGCAGTTTGCACCTTGCCCATCAAATGTTTCGTTTAATGGAACACTAGATGGTCATATGAATTTCAATCAATGTTATGGTCATCGTTCCTTCTCACATCGAAACAATAGCTGCATACCAGTTGCACATATAAATTCAGAACCGGCAGAGCCAATGGACTGGGTGAGTGACGTTACCGATGATGCAAACTTGCGAGGGATTCAACGGTCAATATTGACCTCAAAGTTATACTGGTGAGTTTTTTTTTGTATACGTATATTAAAGCGATCTAAGTAACTAAGATTTTACAATTTTACATTACATATAGAACCCGGCTTTTATGTGGATCCTCAACTAACAAAAAGATTTTATATGAATTGTCATAAAGAAGTTCCAGAACTCCGGTCGTCCAAGAAACGGTTATAAAAAATTGTTTGTTGTAATGTTCTTGTTTGTTTCTAAATTATATTATTTTTTGGCAATTTTCACTGACTTTATTGTATCCAAGTGCACCAATCCAAACGCCGAACAAAGTTAAAACTAAAATATTTGTTTGGTTTGTCATTTTGACTACCAAAATATGTGGTATTGAAAAAGGCAGCAGCCTTACTCTGACATTCGATAGCTAAATTATTTTATTTACAAAATTTATGGTACAAAAAGTTGAACTTTAACGTCCTATGAAAACAATTTTGCTCACGAAAAGTGTTTTTAAAGGTACTCACTAGTAATTTCGGCCTCGGCTAGACGCCTCGGCCGTAAACAACTAGCGAGAATGAGAATGAGAATGAGAATGAGAATGATAAACTTTTTTAAAGTTTAAAAATTTTCTCATTGGTTCGAAACTAGATCGCTCTAAAATTGTATGGATTGCAAAAAGTTTCATAATTTGCACCATAATTTTTTAAATTCAGTTCTTATATTATTCTTGATGGGAGATTTTCCATCGGGGTGATGTTATATCACAAATAATTTACTGAATTAATTGTTGATCATGTGTCAATAGACACAAGTGAAGACTAGTCATCTTCTTCTCACAGATACAATTTTGTTATTCAATACTAGAATGTCTAGAGTATAACAAAACAGTGATCACCAGAGAAATTAATTGACTAAACCTGAATTTATTAAATGTATGTTTATGTAAATTTTTTGTTTTTACACTTCGCTAGAGTTGTAACCTAATTTTTAGTTTATATACATTAGCGTTGACATTTTTTGGTAGAGTTTATCTAGTCGGCTAGCCCTGATGAGAATGATAAACTTTTTTAAAGTTTAAAAATTTTCTCATTGGTTCGAAACTAGATCGCTCTAAAATTGTATGGATTGCAAAAAGTTTCATAATTTGCACCATAATTTTTTAAATTCAGTTCTTATATTATTCTTGATGGGAGATTTTCCATCGGGGTGATGTTATATCACAAATAATTTACTGAATTAATTGTTGATCATGTGTCAATAGACACAAGTGAAGACTAGTCATCTTCTTCTCACAGATACAATTTTGTTATTCAATACTAGAATGTCTAGAGTATAACAAAACAGTGATCACCAGAGAAATTAATTGACTAAACCTGAATTTATTAAATGTATGTTTATGTAAATTTTTTGTTTTTACACTTCGCTAGAGTTGTAACCTAATTTTTAGTTTATATACATTAGCGTTGACATTTTTTGGTAGAGTTTATCTAGTCGGCTAGCCCTGATGAGAATGATAAACTTTTTTAAAGTTTAAAAATTTTCTCATTGGTTCGAAACTAGATCGCTCTAAAATTGTATGGATTGCAAAAAGTTTCATAATTTGCACCATAGTTTTTTAAATTCAGTTCTTATATTATTCTTGATGGGAGATTTTCCATCGGGGTGATGTTATATCACAAATAATTTACTGAATTAATTGTTGATCATGTGTCAATAGACACAAGTGAAGACTAGTCATCTTCTTCTCACAGATACAATTTTGTTATTCAATACTAGAATGTCTAGAGTATAACAAAACAGTGATCACCAGAGAAATTAATTGACTAAACCTGAATTTATTAAATGTATGTTTATGTAAATTTTTTGTTTTTACACTTCGCTAGAGTTGTAACCTAATTTTTAGTTTATATACATTAGCGTTGACATTTTTTGGTAGAGTTTATCTAGTCGGCTAGCCCTGATGAGAATGATAAACTTTTTTAAAGTTTAAAAATTTTCTCATTGGTTCGAAACTAGATCGCTCTAAAATTGTATGGATTGCAAAAAGTTTCATAATTTGCACCATAATTTTTTAAATTCAGTTCTTATATTATTCTTGATGGGAGATTTTCCATCGGGGTGATGTTATATCACAAATAATTTACTGAATTAATTTAATTTTTGGTAGATTTCATATAAAAATCTACCTATTGTAATGTGCTTCATCTCGGAATTTCGGAAAAATTTTGGTGCCAATATATATATATATATATATATATATATATATATATATATATATATATATATATATATATATATATATATATATATATATATATATATATATATATATATATATATATATATATATATATATATATATATATATATATATATATATATATATATATATATATATTTTTTTTTTTTTTTTTTTACTTTATTTCTTATATCAACAAATTGAAAGTTACAATAAAACTCTGCTTAAATATACGATATAAAAAATAAAATTAGTCTACTTTTGATTTTTAGAAAAAAATGTGTTAAAGTAGACGAGAAGAAGATCAATTTAAATACAATAAATTTAGAAATTACAAAATATATTATTGGGTGTGAACTATACTTTAAAAGAAAAAAAAAATTACAAAGATACTATTGAAAATGACATACTATTCGAGAATGACAATACAATAAAAAAAAACACAAGATATATTAAGATATAATAATTATGTTAAACAAGCAAGATTTTAAAAAAAAACTAACAATAAAAGAAAGATTCTTTGCAAAACTCAAAGTAAGATGCACAAAGTATATAAACTTTTGTAACTTTAAACCATATTAATAATGTTATTATAATACATGAGTTAAGACAACATTAAAAAGATAAAACTCAAATCAAGATTTAAGAAGACTTTCAACATCGTAAAACTTAAATAGCCACCGCCTCAATAACATAGTAAATTGACTCAAATTGTTGCTGCTTCTGATGTCAATCGGTAGTTTGTTGAAGAGAAAAGGTCCCATATTATCAAAGAACTGACGGTAATTCTCCTTTTTTGCTCGAAAAATGCCATGGATATGGTAATCTCTTAAACGGTAGTTATCAGGTCTTTTTAAACAACCGCTTCTTTTAAAAAATTCTTTTAAGACCTTAAAAATATATAAACTACGCAATGGTAAAACATTAGCCAAAACAAATAGCGGATATGCAGTGTCAGTTCTACGTTTTCCATAGACAATTCGAATTGCATGTTTTTGAGCTTTAAATAAAATAAGTATATTGGAAAAATATGTTCCACCATAACATGTTAAACCATACTGCAATTTCGACTGAACTAAGGCATTGTAGATTATTTGTAGCATACCAGTTGAACAAAGAGGGCGAAGTATATACAGCTTACGAATTGCATGAAAAATGTCGTTTTTTACTGCATTTATATGAAATTTCCAATTAAGTTTAGTGTCCAGATTTAAGCCCAGGTATCTAAAGTTGGTTACATTTTCAATGCTTAAACAGCTGGAATTGCAAACTTCGCCAGAGCAACTAGTTCTGTGATATTTTATTTCATTAGGGATAATTGTCTTGGTGAGATGAAAAAACATCGTTTTGGTTTTAGGGCTTAAGGTTAGAGCATGTTGATCGAGCCACTTCCTTAATAAAGATAGATCATGCGTTATATCTGCCTCAAGATCGTAGCAGTTGGAGGCTGAATACGTGAAGGCTAGGTCATCTGCAAAAGCCACAACGGAACCTTTGAAATTAATATCAAATATTGAATTTAAATATATAAGGAACAAGAGTGGTCCCAAAGTAGAGCCCTGTGGAACACCGACATGTATACCAAGAGGATCACTGACAAAACCATTAACTCTAACCTTTTGTGATCTTCCTGTTAAATATGATTTAAACCAATCATGCGCAACACCACGAATACCCATTGCCCAAAGTTTCATCAATAATATATTGTGAAGAACAGTGTCAAATGCTTTTTTAATGTCGACAAATAATACGGCAACATATAAATTATTATTTAAAGCTGTATGTATGAAACTCAAAAACTTAAGCAGTGCATTTTCAGTGGACAACCCTGGTCTAAAACCAAACTGATTATCACTAATAAACAAAGACCGCCTGAAAAAACATTGCAGCCTTTTTTTAACTGCTTTTTCAGCTATTTTTGAAAATGTATTCAAAAGTGAGATCGGTCTATAGTTATTAACATCATTACGACAGCCTTTTTTATGTAATGGAATTACAATTGCTTGTTTAAGATTGTCTGGAAATATACCTAGCTCAAATGACAAATTAATTATATACGTAAGGACATCAACTATTTGATGACTAACTTTTTTCAGCACTTTGGAAGATATTTGATCCTCTCCTTTAGAATGACTATTCTTTAATGAATTGATTATCTTCGATAATTCATCAGGAGTAACATGGAATAAAAAGAAATTATTGATATAGTTATCTTTAAATAACAATTCATTTTGGAACACATTGGAAAGCTTTGGTGAAGAATATTTGGTGAAAGTATCGTTGAAAGTATTTGCTATACCCAATGAATCGAACACTTTAGTATTATTACAGGGATCAACTACATTACTTATAAATTCCTTAGACGTACCTTCATTCAAAATTTCATTTACTAATGTCCATTGTTTTTTAGGATTTCCAGAATTGACTTGAAACTGATTTTTATAGTACACCTCTTTTGTATTTTTTACCAAAACTTTGACTTTACTGCAAATATATGAGTAGTAATTATATAGTTTCTTATTATTTGGATGTTTTTTAACTTTTTGAAACAGCCCATTCTTTATGTTAATAAAGGCACAAAGAGAATCACTCATCCAAGGTTTAAGTTTTTTAACGTGTTTTTTTTTATGCGTCATATGGGTTGTACAAATTTTTATGGAACTTTTGAGAATATTAAGAAAACAGTTATAGGCTTTATTAGGATCTTTCTCACAATAAACTTCACTCCAGTTTGTGGATTCAAGAAGAGACTGTAACATGCTAATATCTAAACTACCTTGTTCAATAGGTTTGGGGATACTTTTAGGCTTAGATTTTACAGAAACAGCGCTCAAAAACTTTATAGAAATTAATTTATGGTCAGTGATTTTATAATCAAGCACATTAACAGTAACATTCGAAGTATTGTGATTAGAATACCTAACAAAAGTGTGATCTATGTTTGAAAATGTCTTATTTGAAACTCTTGTGGACTCATTGACATACGATTTTAAACCGTGCGAAGACAATAAAAGGAGATAGTCATCAGTTGCACTACACTCAGTCATAATGTCAAGATTCATGTCACCCAAAATGATTAAATTCTTTGTTTTTATCGACGGTAACAGATTATCTAGTTCGCCTATAAACACATTCACATTCAATTTATGAAATCTGTACACACACAAGAAGCAATACATGACATCAGAAACAACAACATTAATTAAAACACAATCAGCTGATTTAAATTTTACTACCCGAAAGTCAAACTCAATATTTTCTCTTATAAAAACTAGTATTCCTCCTGCTCTATAATCATTGTTACATTTTTCCAGCGTTATATAATTTTCAATGTTGTAAAAACTAACCTCATCACTATTTATCCAAGTTTCAGTCAAAAAAATTAAATCAGGCAAAAAATCATCAGTTAGATGTGACATGAAAAGGTCGAAGTTTTTCCGTACACTTCTTATATTTTGATGAATAACATGACATTGCTTAATGGTGTTAACGTTACAAATTGGTTCATTATTGCTGTTGGTGTTAGTAACTTGATTATAATTACATGTATCAAATAGAGTTGATGTAGATGATGACTTTATAGGCTGTAAAGATGAATTGTTATTAACGAGCATTTATGTGATTATATATATAGAAATTAATAAAAAATAAAAATATAGGAGGTATACGTATGCAAATACACACACGTATACACAAAAACTATTTCTTTGGTAAATCATCATATGCTCGAATAACAACAGTCTTTGTAGATTTTTCTTCATCTTTTTTCATCAAAATCTGGCCATGTGAAATCCATAGGAATTTATAATTTAAATTACGTTTAACAGCTCCTGCTTCTCCAAATAATTTTTTTCGAAATGGTGTAAGGCTATCTTGTATATAAATAGGTTCATTCTTGGTTGGATAAATCAATTTGGTAGTAAGATTCTTTTTTAATATGGCTTTGCGTGATAAAATGAGATCTTTTTTTAAACGTGAACATAATTTTAATGTAATTGTTGGAATATACTTTTTACCACTTACGATCTTAGGTGAGTGTTTATACACATCATCAATATCTTCTCGCGATATAGGAACGTTCATACCTTTGTTTAATAGAAGAAGTGTGGCATCAAGAACTGATTCATCCGGCTGAACTGTTAGACCTCTTATCTCAAGCCAGTTACTCCTAACGGATTGATTGGTATGATCAAGATCCTGTTCTAAAGCACTAACTTTCAGCTTAAGCGACGAGTTTTCCACTGAAAGCGAGTTAATTTTATCCAGAGCCAATTCAAGATGCTTTAGTCTATTTTGCATTTGCGTAGAAAGAATATGAAGTTGTTCTTCTTGTTTCTTATACATATCTTTTAGATCTTTAAATTCTTTTAGTAGCACATCAATGGAAGATTGACATTTGGTTGTATTGCTAAAGTTAGTGGCACAATAAACACAAAACCATTGTTTTCTTTCCTTATCAAAATGATTAATATCTTCTTCATTTAAATTTACACACACAGCATGAAATAAACTTGAGCAACTTTCACATTTAACTTTAAGATCGTTTTCACGACTTATTCGTTTAGAACACTTTTTGCAGTTGGACATTTCGATTTTATGGCGGACCGAATCTAGTTTGTTTTATGCTATTTTTTTAACTGATATAATTGTATTTTTTTTTATTTTAGAATATCACAATATTTTTCATATTTTAGAATATCACATGGAATAAAATTAATAATTTTAGATACATTTTCGATTTTGTTTTTTATTGTTTATACAATTATGGCGGACCGAATTTATTGTTTTATGCTATTTTTTCTTTCTTTCAACTGATACAACTGTATTTTTTTTTTTACGTTTTTAACACTATATTTTATATTTTAGAATATCATATGGAACAAAAATTAATAGTTTTAGATAGAAATTGAAGAGTAGTCAAAATGACGATCTACACCCAACGAGATCACGATCTTAACTGATATCGTTATATATATATATATATATATATATATATATATATATATATATATATATATATATATATATATATATATATATATATATATATATATATATATATATATATATATATATATATATATATATATATATATATATATATATATAACGATATGAGATATAACGGAATTTGGCGGCACTCTCACGGTCGCAATTTTCAACCTACACCAAAATAATTTTTTGTGTATGTTTCGGCAAAAAATTTCTTGGACAATTACGTGAACTGGCCATATCCGGGTACCGGTTAAGCCGCTAGAGTCTAAAAAGTTGAATAATCTAGGGTGCTATAACTTCCATTTGAATAATAATATTTTAATAAAATTTATAAGTATTGAATATTTGAACATATTTCTATCATTTTTATCCAGAAGACAACCTTGGCGGTCCAGGTTCCTGCAAAATCAGCTGTTTTAAAAATTTACTAAGCTTTTTATGTAGATTTTATATAAATTTGTCCTTGATCTAATTGAAAATGGCCAAACTCACATTTGAAAATTTTTGCACACAAAAATACAACATAAATCTTTCCAAAATTTAAAAAAAATTGTTCAGGTCTAAAGGTTGAGACCCTAGGGCTGTTGAAATGAAAACAAACGCAAAAGGCAATGCTTTCATCATGTTTCAGTTTATGTTATTCAAATTCATCTTAACTTTTAAAAATACTTTTCAACTACAGCCTCAGAAAATTTCAGCTATCTAACCCAAGAGGTTCCAATTTTATAAGCGTTATAATGAACCTATGCAAGAAATATTTAGCCATTTAATACCATAGAAAAATTATCAAATTCTCTTTTTTTTTAATTTTTTTTACTAAGTAGCCGTTTGAAAAAAGATTAAATAAGAACAAAACAATACAACAACAAAGATGATTTTGATGTAAAATTGTTTGATAATGTTTGATTATAAATTATGTGTGATGGGAAAATTGTAGTTGTGACGTAGTTTATTTGATCTTTGGTCAATTTAATATGTTATTAAAAATAGTTTTGTGTTTTAACCAACTTAAATAAAACTGTTCCGGATAATGTATTTAATTCGGTTTGATAATTTTTTTGAATTATTCTGTTGCTACTTAAATTTTTATTTAAACTAATCTCAAATCTGACACATCTAATTTTATTTGTACACAAAACTGTCTGACCCCGAAATCTACCCCGAAATCTACTTCTAGCGGATATACCTGCCGCTGGACTTTTTTTGATTTTGTTATAATTTTTGCAATATTTTTTGAATTTTGAAAAAAAACATAAAATTTTTGGATATGTGAATTTTATATATGGGGTAATCCACGTCAAATCGACCACTTTTGACCCGACCCCTCTCGATTTGGTTGAAACTTTTTTATCTTTTTGTACCCCAGTAATTATATGTTTTACAGTTTTTTTAAAAATTTTTCACCAAACCCAAAAAATGTTATGAATTTTTTAATAAAATAGCTATTTATTTTTCAAATACCCATGGTTTTGTCAAAAATTCCTTAAAAGCGACGCGCTTTTTTTTGACGTTGTTGTAATTAAATGTAGTTTTTAGGAAAAAACACAAAAAAAAAATTTCGATGTCTTTTTTCATGCAATTTTTTAGTTTTTTTGAGAAAAAACATCAATTTTTCAAAAGTACACTTTTCATTTTTTTTATTTTTTTTTATTTTTTAACTTTGAATTATTCTTTAGTTAATGCCGTAACTTCGCTTTCTACTTTATTTCTTAATTAAAAAAATTGTTGTTTTTATATATTTATATGTATGGGATGGTCCACGTCAAACGGGCCACTGCTGCGACCAAAATTGGGGGTGGTTTAAAAAAACGTGAGATGGCTCAAAATTTTTGTATTGAAGTATTCTTTCTAATGACAGGTAACGTTTTAGAATTTTTCAAAGTGATGGGGTCAAAGTGAAGGGTTAATCTCGACATTTTTCAACATCGTACGTGGAAGCTAGTTACTAACACGTAATAAAAATTTTTAGAAATAGATTGTTAATTTTAAAATGATTGTAGGAGTACGAAATTAAAAAAAAAATCAAAATGGCGGCTTCAAAATGGCGCCAACTCATCAAATTTGCATTTTTACTAACAAAAGAAGCATATTTTTTACCCTTCTACGGCATGAAAACTATCTCTTAGGTTTTTAAATAGTTGTGGCTACTAAAATGTCCGAAGCACAATACAGTTCTTTTTATCAAAATCACATTTATATTAGCAAAAATATACTACAAAAATATACACAAACAGAAACCTAAGAAAAGAGTAAAATATAACTCAATTATGACTTTTAGAGATAAAAATACATACGTGTTTGTTTTGTTTTTTACGAAATTCGATTTATTTTCTTACAAAAAGTTTATTTTTGGACATATACCCACGAAATTGTTAAAAATGATGATATTTTGCGCCAGTCATTTTGAATAATTATTGATATTCTTTAAAAAATTGTTTTTACAACTATTTAGAAACCTAAATGATAGTTTTCATGCCATAGAATGGTAAAAAATAAACTTTTCGGTAGTAAAAATGCTAATTTGATGAGTTGGCGCTATTTTGAAGCCGCCATTTTTATTTTTTTTTTTTAATTATATAAATTTTTAAATTTCGTACTCCTACAATCATTTTAAAATTAACAATCTATTTCTAAAAATTTTTATTACGTGTTAGTAACTAGCTTCCACGTACGATGTTGAAAAATGTCGAGATTAACCCTTCACTTTGACCCCATCACTTTGAAAAATTCTAAAACATTACCTGTCATTAGAAAGAATACTTCAATACAAAAATTTTGAGCCATCTCACGTTTTTTTAAACCACCCCCAATTTTGGTCGCAGCAGTGGCCCGTTTAACGTGGATCGTCCCATATATATAAATAAATAAAAACAACAATTTTTTTAATTAAAAAATAAAATAGAAAGCGAAGTCGGCCCACTCTAGTTCTAACGGCATTAACTAAAGAATAATTCAAAGTTAAAAAATAAAAAAAAATTAAAAAAATGAAAAGTGTACTTATTGAAAAATTGATGTTTTTTCTCAAAAAACTAAAAAATTACATGAAAAAAGACATCGAAAAAATTTTTTTTTTTCCTAAAAACTACATTTAATTACAACAATGTCAAAAAAAGCGCATCGCTTTTAAGGAATTTTTGACAAAACCATGGGTATTTGAAAAATAAATAGCTATTTTATTAAAAAATTCATAACATATTTTGGGTTTGGTGAAAATTTTTTAAAAAAACTGTAAAACATATAATTACTGGGGTACAAAAAGATAAAAAAGTTTCAACCAAATCGATAGGGGTCGGGTCAAAAGTGGTCGATTTGACGTGGAATACCCCATATATATTCTTAGAATTTTGAAAAATTTAAAATTTTTGATTTTGTAAGAATTTTTGGAATATTTTTTGAATTTTGAATATAAATGGCATTTTTGAATTTGTGAATTTTATACATATATTTTCAGAATTTTGAACAAAGTTTCAATTTTTGATTTTGTAATAATTTTTGGAATATTTTTAGAATTTTGAAAAATTTTAAATTTTTGATATTACTATAATTTTTGGAATATTGAAAAAAGTTTCAATTCTTGATATTGTTTTAATTTTTGCAATATTTTTAGAATTTCGGAAAAAGTTTGAATTTTTGAATTTGTAAGAGTTTTTGGAATATTATTAGAGTTTAGAATTTGATTTTATTACAATTTTTGAAATAATTTTAGGATTTTGTAAAAAGTTTTCTTGATTTTGTTATAATTTTTGCAATATTCTTAGAATTTTTGAAAAAAGTTTTAATCTTTGATTTTGTAATAATTTTTGGAATATTTTTAGAATTTTGAAAAAGTTTGATTTTATTTAATTTTTACAATATTTTTGGAATTTTGAAAATATGAATTTGTGATTTTGTAATATTTTCTCGAAACACTAAATGGAGAGGTTTTTGAGTAGTTTGCTGATTGTATCATCTTTTCACTCAATCATGTTAATTTATGATCTGTTATAATTTTCCGGTAGTAAAAGTAAAGTATTGATGTTGCGTGTTAGTTTTGTAATAAATTTCTAAACAGAGATAAAAAAAAACGCACTAACAAAGAGTTATGTTTGATATACATCGCTGCCCAAAACTAAAAACCTTGTCCTCATAAAAGGTTTTTGCCGAAAACTATATCAAAATCCTTAACCCAGACCGAAGTCTTAATATCTCAGAGCTGTGAGATTTTTAGCCCCTCCATATTTTTTAATTGAACGGCTGAGTAGAAAAAGGATAATATTGCAAAAATACGAAAAATAAACTGAGATAGCTATTTTGTAGTTGAATGTCGAATTTTAATGAGCGTATAAAGAATATGAATAATATGCCATTTTTTGTAATATTATCCTTTTTCTACTCAGCCGTTCAATTACCTAATATCGAATAATTTTTAATCAACTTTAAAAAAGCAAATTTCGAATAATTTTTTATTAACTTTAAAAATTGATAATTTTGGTTATTTTTAAATAGAAATTTTTGTGCTAGTGATTTTGAGGTTTTAACTTATTTGAAACTGAATGACACTTTACCAATTGATTCGCCTCAAACCTGTGTCCAGGAAGGGATGAAAAAGAATTTTCCTGATTAATCAAATTCCTTAAAATATCAAGGCGTTAGATATCATTTTAACTATTTTAAGACAATTGATTTTGTTTTGTATTTAGAACAACTTCCACGACACTTTGTTTTGTCCGATCCTATCTATTGTCCGATCTACGAAATTATTATTTCCCGCGGCACGGAACTCTAGTTATGAAAAAATTGCTGTAATTTATTTCTCAAGTCCTATTTCACGATGTACAGGAATAGGGCTACAGATGTACTCATAAAGAAAGAATAGTAGACAAAATAGTAGACCAGTGGGCATAAATAAAAGACGCCAGAGTAGTAAATTATGATGCTAGGACGTAAAGCTAAAGATTTTGGACGTATGTAGAGTTTGCAAATCGAGGCGCTAGCCGAGATTTGCATCCACATTAAGTCCAAAATAGCTTACTTCCGTGCATCATATACTATTTTTTATTCGCTGCAAGTAAAATATTTAAAAAAAAATGTTTTTTCTAATTTAAAATTATAAATTTGCATAAATTTTGAAATAAAAATATGTGGAACAAGTTACCTTTGACATAATATTTGTTATTTTTTCCAAATTACACTATTTTTTTTTTATTTAGCGTATGGTTTTTTTTGTGACACATTAAAAATTAAAATTCAAATAGGTAGATTCTTCTATGAAATCTACCTAAAACAAAACATGGATACACATTAAATGAACTTACAATCGATTTGATTGCGCGTCTTTTAGTAAAAAAGTAAAAAGTAAAATATTTGAACATTGGGCAGTACATTTGAACATTAGATGTTTACATCGAGCGAGTCTATCTATGCTACTACATCGTGAGTTGCCAAATCGATGTCTGAGATGTCGCCATTGTACCGTCGAATTGGACACGCAGTTGCAAAGTGTTTTATGGTTTGTTGTGGAGCGCCGCAGTCACACTCAGGGGACTCTGACATGCCCCACTTGTAGAAAGGATCAGCACAACGTCCATGATTCGTTCTTATTCGGTTTAGTGTAGTCCAGGTACGACGTGGCAAATCGACACTAGGTTGGGTAGAAGTCGGGTTAGTAATAGAAAGGTCCGTTGTGTTGTAATGATGCCAGGAGGTGTCCCTGGCATCCAAGATATTAAAATTAGTTGCCAGCAGGTTGCTGGTAGTTTTATGTGGAGGCTTTCTTGACTTCAATCGACAACGAGTGTGGTCACCGTAATATTCGTGCAAGGGTAACGTGATGTTGTTGGTTACCTTTTTATGTTCACGCATGAGAGCATGCTTAACACTGGGGCCAAGCTAAAGGGGTGGATCTGATAGTACCACTTATAGTATGCATCGAGGCATGCAGCTGCCAGTCAACTTTTTGAGTATGTGTATAATTTCAATGGGTTTGTACGAAACTGAAGCTTATACAATATGAAATCGTTTCGTTTTTGTCAAAAAAGTATTGTGCATAAGGTGGTTTTTGTTTTTTAATCTATTATTAAGACTTATTTTGCACAATATAAAATATTCTTTGTTTAAAGTCTTCAAATAGACAATAAAATCAATTAACATCTTAATCAACTAGACTATAGAATCAGAATCAAAAATCAACTAGAGTGGAATAGAGAAAATTTAAAGTTTTATAAATAATGGTATATGAATTTTCTTTACATTTTTGAGAGCCGAACTCGTCAGGAAGAACTGATGCGAACAGAGTTTCATAATTTAGTCACTCTATTAAAATAATTTACAGCAAATAGATGGGTGCGATCTTAGATTATAAAATATACAGGATAAGTAATATTTGTGTATCTACACTATAAAACTATAAAAAAATTGAAGCTATTTTTTAAATTCAAATTTTGCATTGAAAATAATTTCCACAAAAGAAAAGACTCCTGTAAAAAGAAATACAAAAATACTCCCCGCATGGTCCCATGCAGCATTTTTATCTCTTTCCATTTATAGAAAAAAAATATATTATTATTCTTCTATTGCCAGAAAGAAATAGCTGCCAAATAATATATATTTCATTTTAATTTCATTCTAAATTAAAACAAAACCTGAAACAGTAAACCATATAAACAATATCCATTTCATTTTAAATTTAGTTTAAATGAAAACAAAACCAAAGCGTACATGATAAAATTTTAGTTAGGATCAAATTTTCAGTTTTAATATTATCGGTTTTATTTTAATCGAAATACTTTTGACAAACATAAAATAAAATTGAATAAGGTTGGTCATTCTCCAATCGGTAAAAATGTTAAATACAAAATTTCTCCATAAGTCTGTTATTTTGTAAGCATATTTGGTCAAGCAAGGGAAAACCTCGATGATATTTAAATTTCTAGGCTACTGTGTTTTTGCAGTGCAAATACTATCACGTTAAAATCGCACACTACTTTATGTAAATAAGAATAACTTCAACTAAAAAAGATATTACTTATCCTGTATATTTTATAATATAAGGGTGCGATAGTTGCTTCTTTTGTTATTGTTTTATATTTATGTAACATTATTAAAAATTAACTGCGTTCATCAGCACCTTAGTAAGCATGTTGTTGTGACACGTATTAAAAATCCAATTACAAAACTTTTTATTTAAAAAAAAAATGTTGTTCAAATAAAGGTGTAACTACGCTAAAAGTTAATGATTGAAAAAATATAACCACTTAATGTTGCTATACCTAAAATCTTTGAACTAATAAAACAAATAGAAAATAGATTTTTCAATATTCTTTAACGTCTATCAAAAAGAAACAAAATATTTTAAGAACATAAACCTCAGATTATGATTTCATCGTTAAAAAACCCATTGAAGTTACATGTCACATACCTTTTTCCATAAAAAATAAGCCCCTGAATTATATACTTGATTTTCTACATCTAAATTAAAAAACGAAATTCTATGGAAGTCTTATAGAAGCTATTGTTATTGTAACTTTTATTTATTGTTTCTTAACATTTTAAAAAGCTGACTGGATAACGTGCAGGACAAACGATCGAAGGATCAGGGTTTGAATCTTGATGCGACCGTTAACAAAAACTTAAATTTAAACACTATATAATAACATAGAAATAACAATATAATTACGTTAAAAAGTGTAGATATATAAAAAAACATTGTAATATTTTTTTTGTCACCTTTTTCAATAGTTTCTATAAGACTTCTAAAGATTGCTTAAAACAAGCTATTAAACGCACTTTACCGAAGCTATAACTTGTGAAACCATAAATTCTATTCAGCTTGCATAACTGCTTACAAAGGACCTTACCGAAGTTATTTCGGAAGTCTTTTAGAAATTATAGCTTCGCTAAAGGCGGGGAAAGTTCTCCAAATGGCCTTTATCGAAACTGCTTAGAAATTTTAAAGAAACTCTGAAGGTGGGGAGTTAGTTTCGGTAAGACTGTTTAGTGTTTTAAAAGAAGTTAAAATGCTAGTTGGGATATTGGTTTCAAATCCGTTTAAAAAATTTTCATTGATTTTCCATTAAATCTATGGCGGAGGTGTCTATGCAGCAATATTTACCACACATTAAACTGTAGCGATTTTGTAGTTCTTTTAGATTGTAACATATCTTCGGACATATCTTTTGGATTGAACATATCTTCGCTCCTTTTTATCAATTGCATTCTGCTTTGATCACCTAGTATTTTGGATTTGTCTGTCCCATTGACTTCACGGATATTGTAACGATTAAATATTTCCCTTAGCTTTTATCTTCCTGGTCAGTGAATTTTAACCAGAGTAAATCATTGACTAAATTAGAATCTAACAAATGCATCTTTATGAAAAGTATTTTGTTTTGCTTTATAATTCGCTAGAGCTTTAGCGAATTTGATTACTGCTTGGAAAGATACATATCTATAGCTCTCTTGCAGTTAACATAACTAATGTGGTCATTCTTGACCTATCTCTAACCAAATTTTTAATAATAAGAGTTTAGACGATTCATGATTGAGCGTTTTCTTGGAGCTCTAGGCCTGAGATGTAGCTATCACCATAATATAGCCGACGAATATCAAAAATAGAGACAGTGTTGACTTCGAATCGATGAATAGGTATTTGAAAGCAGACATTGTCGAATCCGATCGCAGAGTGTTAACCTTATTTATCCTCCTGTAATTTTACCAGATAGTTACCTTAAATCCTCAAGATGATGGCAATTATTTTAGGCTAGATTACGAAATGCTTTACTATATCTTAAATCACTTATTACAGTTAGTTCATCCCAAAAACAACAAATAATTTTCATTTCGTTTTGAAATAATTTCACTGTAAATGAAAAATTTAGAAAAAAAAATATAAATTAAAATGAACATTCGAAACGAAAAAAAAACTATTTAAAAGAATTGAGTGGAATTCATTAACATGGTTGTCTTATACATTTGACAAATGATCAAAGTTTTATTTTTTTTTTCTAATGATAAATTAGAATTTAAAATTTATTAGAATAAATAGTTTTTAGAAGATTGTAAAATAGTTTATAATTTTGTTTCTTTTATTTATGGTTAATATGAGAATTTATCATTGCATAAATATATTATATGTACATGTAGTAGGGTGAAATAAAATGAAGTGGGATATGTTTAAAATTTATTTATGTTTAAATCGTAAATTTTTATGTTTGAAGTTGTAAGTTAAATGCATAGTTCTTTGACTGATTTATTAGGTTTCAACTCAATTATAATGATTTCGTTTGTTCATTGGTGAACAAAGAAAAACCGTTTCTATATATATGTAGAATTCAAAATATTTCTATAGAAAAGGATTATAAATTTTGTATCCTTAAACAGGTATAAAAAAATTAACTTTGAATATTAAACCAAAAAGTAATTCAATCGACACTCCCATTTTGAAGAATAAATTTAAAACCATTAACAACAAAATATAATACCTGAGAAACCGTGGGTGTAACAATAGGGAAAGCAAATAAAATCTAAAATAAGGTTTGTTGACGCATTTTTTATTTTTATATGGTGATAAATGTCTTGCGCACCTGTGGTTATAGTACAGGTTATAGGTAAATTTAACTCCACCCATACAGGTGATAGGATGAAATTTTAAACCAATTAAGGAAACTTTATATAAATTAAAAAGTTTGATATTATCAAATAATTGAACAACAAAATTAAATTTTTAGTGATAAAATCATTACAAATATTTTGCTTATTAAATTTTGGTGTGCTTAGAATATGACAACCCCAAATTTTGGAGCTATAAAGTTAAGCAATGGAATGTCATTTTGTCATTTGTGAAACATTATGCTTTGTTTTTCTAGCACCATAATTAGGAGCTTCAAAGTATGTATCGAAGAACAGTATGAAAAATTACAGCAATTTTTCCTCGAGACGTGCGAGGTTTGATGTTTCCGGATGTTAGAATATAATAGGATTCTGGCGCTACGATATTGGATACAATTTTTGGATTTATTTGCCACTTTTATGATTTGATTTAGCATTTTTATGTTTTGTTTATGTTTTATTTGGGATAATGGAAATTTCCAACACTTTTACAAAAACTGATATTTTGGGCAGAGTTCATAAAGGAAATCCCGGATGTATATGGAGCATTAAATCGCAAAGGTCGCATAATTCACTAGCGGCTATGTGACTCAAATCCAATTCATATCCAATTCGTTATTACGAGCGGTTCAAGAGCTATCCCGAGCAGAAATTTCTAAGGGCTCAAATACGGCCCTGATCAGGTTAGCCCTAGTTTGATAGGGCCCTGATCATGAGTGTAACGCTATTGCCTAATCAGGCCCTGATTGGGATAAACGGATCAGGCACTGATCAAGTTTTCCATATAATATTAAATAGGGCAAACCCTAGTAAGGCATTTTGTATCAGGCCCTGATCAGATTGCCCAACTAGGGGTCAGATACGAAAAATCAAATCAGGGCCGGATGTATCGAAATAAGGTTTGCCTAAAAGGGTATTTTAATTCAGGTTCGGAACAGGCCCACATCAGATTGCTCTAATTGCTCTGACCCTGATCAGGCCCTGATTGTATTTAGGCTTTCCCTAACTAATTTCTGCTCTGGTATCGTGGGCATATGTTTGGTTCAAAAACGGTGATTGAAATGTTGTACTGCCGCCAAAAACATATGTTTTATGTTATACCCCATCTGTCTAACTCCTGTTGAATACTTAGGTATATCACCGCCTCCAATTCAACCTAGTTAGGGAACATCAGGGTATTGAGAGGGTTTGCCTTATGTTAGTCCCGTCAATATGATCAGCTTTTCCGTCTTTTTTAACTAAACTCAAGAAGTATGAGGTTACAGTTGGATGTCAGCTAATTTTTCTAACCGTATTATATAATATGCAATATAGGTTTATTGTTTAGTTATTCATTCCTTAAAAAAATGTAAAAAAAAACAAACAGAAAACGATTTGCGTCCATCAATACCACAGAATGCATGTTTTTGTGGAACCTGGTTCTTAAAAGATTTTTACGTATTCACATAAAGAAAAAATTCGATCGTTCGGTTGCCACAGTAACTCACTGGTCACGATGACATCATAATCACATCGGTTGTTGTATCTTCAATTCAGTAGTTGTGTCTTCAAATTTGGTTGAAGATAAGACAACCGAATTAAGGTTATTGTGACATTGTTGTTTTGACACATTTTTTTATGTCTAGTCCCAGAGCTAATGAACCCCAAAAACAACGGTGTTTCTGTAAGGTTAGAAATTCTTTTAGGGAGGGATAACCCCCTGCACATCACCAGACCTTATATTTATATAGGATATATTATTTAGTATGCAAGAATGATTCGATTCTTTAACGACTGGGGTTTGAAAACACGACCAGGTCTAAAAACATCTTTGTTTTTATCTAAACAAAACCTAGCATTTCGTGAACATGATGAAGGATAAAGTTCTTCAAATAAAGGCAATTTTTTAGAACTAGTCAATCTTTCTCAAAGTATGATGTAGTGTTAAAAGAACACATTTTGAATTTGGAGCATGGTAAATCACTAAAAGTATCTTATTTGTCACCAGATATACAAAGTGAGTTCATAAATGTTTTAGCGAACCTCGTTAAGTTTAAGCTTGTCAACGAAATTAAATCGGTTAAATATTTTGGAATTATGTTTGATAGCACACCTGACATTTCACATATTGATCAAATGTCAGAAGTGATTCGTTATGTGGAAATTGATGGTAGAAAAGTGGAAATCAAGGAAGTATTCCTTGGATTTTTGCCTCTACATGGAAAAAAGCCGCTGATTTAAGCGATGAAATTCTTACACTGAAAAAAAAATTGAAGTAATGACAACCTCATCTCGAAGTTGGCAGTATATTATTCATGCAGTGTTAAAAGAACACATTTTGAATTTGGAGCATGGTAAATAACCAAAAGTATCTTATTTGTCACCAGATATACAAAATGAGTTCATAAATGTTTTAGCGAACCTCGTTAAGTTTAAGCTTGTCAACGAAATTAAATCGGTTAAATATTTTTGAATTATGTTTGATAGCACACCTGACATTTCACATATTGATCAAATGTCAGAAGTGATTCGTTATGTGGAAATTGATGGTAGAAAAGTGGAAATCAAGGAAGTATTCCTTGGATTTTTGCCTCTACATGGAAAAAAGCCGCTGATTTAAGCGATGAAATTCTTACACTGAAAAAAAAATTGAAGTAATTACAACCTCATCTCGAAGTTGGCAGTTTGTTATTCATGTAAAGAAAAGATATTTGCAAACAATTTCACCGTGAGTGGGACAACAACTTAGTACACAGTAACATTTTCCTGACAACAGAATGAGGTTTATTTAAAATATAAAGTGTTATATCCAATATAACAGTAGTTGAATAAAGCTAATAACTATTTCCATGAAAACATATTTCTTTGGCCTTATATCATGAATTTTTCATTTTAAAACCGAAGTAATTTAAGTATTTGAGATTAATTGAACTATATTTTATTTTCACATAAAAATTTCATGTGATTGTCTCAACTACATCGGCTTATCATTGTACAGTTGTTGAATCAATCTCGTAGTTCGATTCGCCATATCTGCCCGAACGGTGAGGTTGAGACAACTGCAATTCGATTGGAAATAGGACATGTTTTTTTCAGTGTAAAAATCTTGAAAGTGACGGTATAGATGTTATGAATTGTCGTTCCCAAGGTTATGATAATGCAGCTGTTATGAGTTGTAAAGCCTGGACCTTACAATTTAAATAATAGATGCTGAGACATCTATTTATCCAAGGGTTTTTTTATTTTAAATTTCCAAAATGATACCGGAATTTGCGGACGTACGGGCTCTACCCAGGAAGAATCTCTAATTTAGATTATTTAATCGGTCATAGGGACCATTTTTATAATTCAAAATGAGCTATATTAGATATAAAGACAAGCGTTTAAATAAAAATAATATAAAAAGGTAAAAAAAACTTATCGTAATTATTCAGTAGAGTGCTGAGGTAGTTGACTTCGATGAAGAAGATGTTGTAATGCGACTTCGTCCTTGCATGTCACATAAATTTAAATAATGCCAATTATCGTTGATCCGTGAGTATACATGGAGGAGTGCAAGCTATTATTAAAGCAAAAAATAACAAAGCAATTTTTGTGGGCTGCATAGATCATTCAATTAATTTATGTGGCCAATACTCATTTGCACAAATTGTAGCTTGTGTAACGTTTTTCGGAACAGTGAAAGCCATTTTTATATGTTTTTCTGCTTCGACTAGCCACTGGGAAGCGCTTGTTAAACACAACAAAGCAACTGTTAAAAGACTTAACAACGCATCGGAGTGCTCATTATGCTGCAGTAAAAGTTTTCGGCCGAGGTTAAGTGATGAACAAGAAAATGTAGACACTAGAGCCGCTGCACAGAACCTTATCCATGCAGCATGTGATTTTACGTTTCTTTGCTATCTTTTGTTTTGGAATGATATTCTAAGAGAAATAATATCTGTGCTCAGATTGGATTGCAAAGCAAGGGTTTGAATATTGATCAATTAGTTACAAAAATAGAGTCAATTCGTAACGAAGTCACATTGTAGAAGAGGCAATAATTCTTGCTGCAAAAAAATCGGAGGACTATGACTATTGGATAGCCGAATTCGTCGTAGAAACGTAAAAAACGAATGGCTGGTGAGTTTGCCCCTGATGTTGGACTGACACTGAGAGCTCAACTTAAAAAGGACATGTTGGAATGTCTTGGCCGATTCAGTGTTGAACTCCGAACTAGACTGAAGTCAGTTCAAGATTTAGCTTCATTGTTTGAGGTTGGGCTGACAATCACTTAGCTTTTGGCGAACAGTGAAGAGTTGAAATTATCTGTAACAAATTATCTGTATCATTACCGATTTTTATGATGAGGTATCGGCAACAGAACTCCTCATAGAGATATCAAGGTTGAGGAGGCATTTAAAAGCGACCAATGTTACAGTTTCTAAATGGGTGTACCTAGACTTTTTGAAATTCATCGTAGAATGAATGGGCTTTTTTAGAATTTCTTCCGAATCTTACGGTCGCACTAAAGTTATTTATGACTATTTGCGTATTAGTGGCTTCGTGTGAGAGGAGTTTCAGTAAATTAAAATTAATTAAAAATTACTTGCGGGCAACAATGACCCAATATAGATTATTAATAATAATGCTCATTTGTATTAATTAAAAAAAATTATCGGCTAAAATATTATCATTTATCGGCTATGCTAGTTACGCCATTGGCTATAATTAACGGATATCGATCTGCCGTAATTGACAAAATTGTAGAACATCATTCTAATAAAAATAAAACATAGTTTATCAATATTATTTCGTCAAAATAAACAAAAGCCTGATTATTCAAAGAGATTTAAAATAACTTTTGCACCCAAAATTATAAACAAGTTAAAATCTGTTTGTAAATAACACAATTTCTTCCCAGTATTCGGCAACCAAAAGAAATTAAAAAATATTTTAGGGAGCACAAAAGACAAAATTGAAGAATTAGAAAAATCAAGAATTTATGAATACAAATAAATGTAGTGATTGCTCTAAAATTTATATTGACCCAACAAAAAAAAGTGTAAGAACAAGGTTTAAAGAACATAAAAGCCAAATTAGATATAACCGGCCAGAAAAATCATGCATTGCACATCATGCTTTAACAGAATGTCATTTGGGAGTTTCTTTGGCAAATGTTAAATTAATTAAAGAAGTTAACTTAGCTTCCAATTTGGATACATTTGAATGCTATTTTATTTCTAAAAATTTTGATGAATGTTTAAATTTTGATCGAGGAAATATTACTTCCAATTTATTTTCAATTATATAATTTCTAAGTTTGGTTTTCTTTTAAATTTTGTATTACTATTTTTGTTTAGTTTGCCTTGAAAAATTTTTGTCATTTTTTGATTTTCTTTTAACTTTACTTTGTTTTGCATTGCTAAAGATGGGAGATAGTTTCTCTTGAAATGCATATAAAATAATTTTGTATTTTAAATATTGTAGAACTGAGATATTTTGGTAATATTTAAATACAATTTTCTGTGGTGAAAATAAAAAAGGAGAATAGTAGATTCTTGTATGAACTTAGAATGAAGGCAATTCTTCACGTGGATGAAGTTTCACGGAACGACCGTAGCGAGTGGAGGGTATCATCCGAGTAAAGAATTGCCTTCATCCTAAGCGAATACAAGAAACTATTTTATCCACGACTACAAATATTTCAAATAATTTCATTCAAGTTTTCCTGTAAAAGTTTATATCGCCATATTGAAATAAATCTGTGAAATGAAAAACAAAACAAAACATGTTTGTTTATTTTATATGTATTGTTCTCGTTTTATCTTGTTTATATTACTATACCAACAAATCAAGTTTTTAATTTGTTAGGGGAATTTTGAATACATAAAGTGGAATGAAATAAATAAAAAAGAGTTTGATATATAGAAAGGAATGAATACAATTACAATGAAAGATATACGCATGAAAAGTATATATTCTTTAGTAGTCGTGGATAAAACATTTTTTAATTAATGTAGTAATGAAAAAATAATAAAAATAATAAAAAAAACCTTAGCATAGAATGTTGATTGCTGGAACTACAGCCAGTTTTCAATCCAAAAATAATGCCTATTTGTTTTTCTCCTAATTCAATTTATACATTTTTTTTTTTAATAAAATGTGTTGTGTAGTAGGAATCACAATATGTGTCACAATAACACATAAAAACCTTTTAAGACCAAGGTCCCACAACAACATACGTTCAAAGGTGTTGATGGACGTAAATCTTCTTTCTTTTTTGTTTTTTTATATTTTTTGTTAAAGAATAGATAACTAAACAAAAAATCCTATCACTGACAAAATATGACATAGGCCAATATTTTATGATAGAATAGAGGAAATAAAAGAAAATTAAAAAGTAAATAGCAAATTTTTACAAAAATTTACTGAAACAAAACAAAAATGTAGTTGCCAATAATCCAGTCAGTTGCATATTCCTTGATCCTGTGACGCACTGTCTTTCTTGAAGATTAAAGCCCACACATAGTTATATGAAGGCTCGTTTTCTCAATGAAACAATGACGTCTCATCATCAAGGATTATTTCACAGCTAAGATTGAGGGTGCTACCGTTGACTGAATACAGTTCATCCGCCACCACCCATAAGATGTCACCTTGGCTAGTGTGTATGGATATGAAGGGGCTGATATCTCACAGCTCTGAGATATCAAGACTTCGGTCTGGGTTAAAGATTTTGATATAGTTTTCGGTAAAAAACTTTTTGAGGTCATTGTTTTTAGTTTTGGGCAGCGATGTATATAGAAAATAAAACTCTTTGTTAAAGCACAAATATTTTGTAATCTCTTTTTAGAAATTTATTATAAAACAAAAACGAAATTAATACGTTGCCGCAAAATTATAACAGATCATGACTTAATGAAAAGATGATACGCTACACCCAACAAACTACTCAAAACCTCTCGATCTACCATTGCAAGAAAATATTACAAAATCAAAAATTCATGTTTCTTTCAAAATTCCAAAAATATTCTAAAAATTGAATTAAAGTTAAAAATTTAAACTTTTTTTTAAACTTCTTAAAAACATTCCAAAAATTATTACAAAATCAAAGATTGAAATTTTTTTCAAAATTCTAAAAATATTGCAAAAATTATATTATAACAAAATCAAAAATTGAAACTTTTTCCAATATCCTTAAAATATTGCAAAAATTAAAACAAAATCAAAAATACAAGTTTATTTCAATATTCCAAAAATTATAATAAAATCAAAAATTTAAATTTTTTCAAAATTTTAAAAATATTGCAAAAGTTCATAATTCAAACAAACTTTTTTCAAAATTCTAAAATATATGCCACAAATTATTACAAAATCAAAGATTAAAACTCTTTTCAAAATTCCAAAAATTATAATAAAATCAAACAATTTAAACCTCTTCAAAATTCTAAAAATATTCCGGAAATTCTTAAAAAATCATGTATTGAAACTTTTTTCAAAAATTCTCAAAATATTGCAAAATTTCTTAATTCACAAATTCAAACTTTTTTTTCTAAAAATGTAGTAAAAATGATAACAAAATCAAATATATAAACTTTTTTCAAAATGCCAAAAATATTCAAAAAATTGTAATAAAATCCAAAATTGAAACTTTTTCAAAATTCCAAAAATATTCCGAAAATTCTTAAAAATCAAAAATTGAAACATTTATCAAAATTCTAAAAATATTGGAAAAATTATAACAAAATCAAAAATCATTTTTTTAAAATTCCAAATTTATTTCAAAAATTATAACAAAATCAAAAATACAAATATTTTTCAAAAGTCAAAAAATATTACAAAATCAATAATTGAAACTTTTTCCAAATCAAAAATTCAAAATTCAACAAACTTTTTCCAAAATTCTAAAAATATCGCAAAAGTTATAACAAAATCAAAAATACAAAATTTTCTTCAAAATTCCAAAAATATTCCAAAAATTATAATAAAATCAAAAATTTAAACTTTTTCAGAACTCTAAAAATATTCCGAAAATTCTTATAAAATCAAAAATGCAAAGTTTTTTCCAAAATATTTCGAAAATTATAACAAAATCACGAATTTCCATGTCCAATATGAGTTCGACAATATTTCATGTCAAACAAATAATTAATATTTTTTACTACTTGCTTGAGAAATTTCAATTATTTACTCAAAAACCCAAGACAAAAGTTATTTTTCTCGGCTATGGTTACTAATAATTATTCCCCACACCTAATAATAAGTAGTTTAGCACCTTCGTAAATAATGAAAATATAATTTTTGTTCGTTTGTTAACTGAGTTCATCTTTGAATTATTTTAATTTCTTCCTAAAATAATAATAATAAATAAAAAAATAATAAGCGTTTTGATTTTATTTTAATAATAATAAATAATGAATGAATGCAAAAACTTCTTTGCAACTATAGGTTAGTTTATTTGAAATTTTAATTCGTGTAAAACAGAATTCTGTTGAAATTTAGTGTTGAGTTGTAGACTAAAAAAATTCTAAATTTGGCTCAACAATATTGAATAGATTTTCATTTTCATGTCAAAAATTAATAAAAGCTATATTTTTTAATGCAAAGCATATGTGATTTTTATATACAAGTTTTAAAAAAATTCATTGAAAATAAATTTCTAACTAAGCAGCCCTGAATAATAAATATCCAATACGCAATCCAATGATAATGATAAACAATGTTTCACCAAATCAAAATTTTTATTTATTCACCATTTGCTTATTAATTGACATTTTATTTCGTGAATAATTAAGAGTTTTAAATGAAATCAATAATTTAAATTAATAAATTATTGTTAAATTGAATCACCAAACAATCTTTTTAGTAAGTATATTTATTTATGACGCGTTTCGAATATTAAATATTCATCATCGGTACAAAAAATATGACTAAATCTAAATAAAAACAAATATTCATTCTTTAAATTTTGAAGAGTTTGAAATTTATAAGGCATTCAAAAAATCTCCAAATTTAATTTTAAACGACCAATTATTATTTAATTCAAATATTTTGTATAATTCGATTTTGTAAATTTTCATACTAAAAATTCAATTCATTTATATTTTATTCATAGTATTTTGATCAGTATGTCATATTTTTTAAAAAACAAGTAAATTTTATACGTATGAAAATTATTTTAAACTATTTAATTCATAAAATGTTAGTATGCCATTTTTTCAATCAAAATTTAAAGAATGAATATTTGTTTTTATTTAGATTTAGTCATATTTTTTGTACCGATGATGAATATTTAATATTCGAAACGCGTCATAAATAAATATACTTACTAAAAAGATTGTTTGGTGATTCAATTTAACAATAATTTATTAATTTAAATTATTGATTTCATTTAATATACAACAACTTGGAGATCAAACAAAATACCTTTTTATTTATTTAATTTTTTACAATAAATAAAAATTTATTTGAAACATGTCTAAGAGTTTTAGTTCATTTTTTATATCAAGTAGTAAAAAAAATAATATATAAACCTCGGTGAAGAAAATTTTCTCCATTTCAGTGCTTAATTCGCTCGAAACTTCGTTTCTCGCGAATCAATCTCACCTCAATGTAGAAAATTTACTTTATCACCTCGGTATATAATGTACTATAATTTTTTTTCTAAATAATTGAGTACAAAAAATTAAAATCATTCTTTTGACACACTTGACAACATTTTTTGACAAACTTATAATACAATAATCTAGTTTTTGGCCTCACATACCAATCCCGATCATCAAGATTTCTCCAAATTCAATGTTCGTATTCGTAATCACTTAAAATGAACGTTTTTTAAGCAAAAAATATGCAAATTTCCTTGTTTTGACACACTTGACTATTTTTTTGATACACTTCCGGGACAGCTTTCGAACACATCGTCCTTTCAGCTCTTTTCATTGAGTATACTTATTTTTAGAAAAAAAATTTTGAAATCCCTCCAGCGGTTTTCTAGATTTCGTCGGCTGTGACTGCCGGCAGACACAAATACATTTTTTTACTTTTTTAGAATCAGTAGGTCTTAAAATGAAATGCGAAAAAAGTGAGGGTAAGAATCCCTTTTGGCTCGAGAATGTAATACTTAGGTCTTTCAGACCACAGTAAAACTTTACATATTTTAATACCAACTTAATTTTTGTATCATTTCGCTTTTAGTTGAAGAAGTAATTGTTAGTCGTCATAAAATATTTCACTCATTCGTACAATTTCTTTACTTATAGATTTCTAGATCACCTATTAGATTATTTTATTAAGTTCATCTTAATCACACAATACTTTAATAAAAAAGATTTTGCTTAATTTAAATAGGATGGTTCACTTGGTAAAATATTGCAAAGGTAACTTCACGTCCCTCTTAATTTATCTGGTTTTCATGATAAGAAAAAAATATTGCGACGCTGATGCATAGGCTGACTTCACCACAGCTCTGGAAACATAGTGTTCTGGATATATAATGAGCTAATATCCATAAAATACTTTAATTAAAAGCTAACCAATATTATGGACTTCGTAGTTCTAATAATAAAAATATTAAAGCAGGCAGTAGTATCCCAACAAACATAAATTCTGTTGTACGAGAAAAAGTAAAAAAAATTTTATCAGAAGTGACAAAGCGGAAGTTAGGATGCAGAACTGTTGTAAACCGTACTAAATGTGTATGTACCAAATTTCATCCAACTCGATTATCAGGTACAGAAGTTATTGAGCTTCCAAAATAACAGGTGCTTGGAGGACCCCCTACCACTTTGTTCACTATCACTAAAAAAACTAATCAGTTCCTTGCCATACATATTTGCATCTTTTTGCAAAGTGTAATCAAAATTACTTAACGAACGAATGTTGTATGCTTCCAACAAAGACTAATTGGAACCCTATTCCATAAGTTTCATCACAATCACTTCGTTATTGTAGGCTGTAGTGTGCATAAAGACACTGACAAAACTTTAAAAAAGTACAAAAAATTTTTTTTTACCGGAAGTAAAAAACCGGAAGTTGGGATGCAGAACTATTTTAAACCGTACTACATACTCATGTACCAAGTTTCATCCAATTCGCTTATCACGTACAGAAGTTATAGAGCTTTCAAAAAAACAGATGCTCCAGGGACCCCGCACCACTTTGTTCACTATCGCTCAAAAACTAATCAGTTCTTTGCCATACATGTTTGCATCTTTTTCCAAAGTGTCATCAAAATTCGTTCACGAACGAATGCTGTGTGCTCCCAACAAACATTGAAAAAAGTGTGACACATTAAACAGGTGTTCGGGAGGACCCCCACCACTTATTCCAATATTATCCAAAAACTAATCAGTTCTTTGTTACTTAAGTTTCCATCATTTTCCAAAGTGTCATTAAAATAAATTAATGAACGAAGTCTGTATGCTCCCAACAAACTTAAAAAACAAAGTGTGAAAAGTCAGCATTTGTATGGTAGACCCCCCACCACTTTGATCAATGTGTCCCAAAACATGATAATTATCTTTTCACACTAATTGGAACCCTATTCCATAAGTTTCATCATAATCACTTCATTATTGTAGACTGTAGTGTGCATAAAGACACTGAAAAAACTTCAAAAAAGTAAAAAAAAAATTTTTTTACCGGAAGTGAAAAACCGGAAGTTGGGATGCAGCACTATTTTAAACCGTACTACATACTCATGTACCAAGTTTCATCCAATTCGCTTATCACGTACAGAAGTTATAGAGCTTTCAAAAAAACAGGTGCTCCAGGGACCCCTCACCACTTTGTTCACTATCGCTCAAAAACTAATCAGTTCTTTGCCATACATGTTTGCATCTTTTTCCAAAGTGTCATCAAAATTCGTTCACGGACGAATGCTGTGTGCTCCCAACAAACATTGAAAAAAGTGTGACACATTAAACAGGTGTTCGGGAGGACCCCCACCACTTATTCCAATATTATCCAAAAACTAATCAGTTCTTTGTTACTTAAGTTTCCATCTTTTTCCAAAGTGTCATTAAAATTGAATAATGAATGAAGTCTGTATGCTCCCAACAAACTTAAAAAACAAAGTGTGAAAAGTCAGCATTTGTATGGTAGACCCCCCACCACTTTGATCAATGTGTCCCAAAACATGATAATTATCTTTTCACACTAATTGAAACCCTATTCCATAAGTTTCATTATAATCACTTCATTATTGTAGGCTGTAGTGTGCATAAAGACACTGAAAAAACTTCAAAAAAGTACAAAAAAATTTTTTTTACCGGAAGTGAAAAACCGGAAGTTGGGATGCAGAACTATTTTAAACCGTACTACATACTCATGTACCAAGTTTCATCCAATTCGCTTATCACGTACAGAAGTTATAGAGCTTTCAAAAAAACAGGTGCTCCAGGGACCCCCCACCACTTTGTTCACTATCGCTCAAAAACTAATCAGTTCTTTGCCATACATGTTTGCATCTTTTTCCAAAGTGTCATCAAAATTCGTTCACGGACGAATGCTGTGTGCTCCCAACAAACATTGAAAAAAGTGTGACACATTAAACAGGTGTTCGGGAGGACCCCCACCACTTATTCCAATATTATCCAAAAACTAATCAGTTCTTTGTTACTTAAGTTTCCATCTTTTTCCAAAGTGTCATTAAAATTGAATAATGAATGAAGTCTGTATGCTCCCAACAAACTTAAAAAACAAAGTGTGAAAAGTCAGCATTTGTATGGTAGACCCCCCACCACTTTGATCAATGTGTCCCAAAACATGATAATTATCTTTTCACACTAATTGGAACCCTATTCCATAAGTTTCATTATAATCACTTCATTATTGTAGGCTGTAGTGTGCATAAAGACACTGAAAAAACTTCAAAAAAGTACAAAAAAATTTTTTTTACCGGAAGTGAAAAACCGGAAGTTGGGATGCAGAACTATTTTAAACTGTACTACATACTCATGTACCAAGTTTCATCCAATTCGCTTATCGGGTACAGAAGTTATAGAGCTTTCAAAAAAACAGGTGCTCCAGGGACCCCCCACCACTTTGTTCACTATCGCTCAAAAACTAATCAGTTCTTTGTCATACATGTTTGCATCTTTTTCCAAAGTGTCATCAAAATTCATTCACGAATGAATGTTTTATGCTCCCAACAAACATAAAAACTTTGTGGAAAAAACCACCTGTTGTATGGTGGACCCCCCAACCCTTTATCCAATGTGCTCCAAAAGCTGATAAAATCTTTATCATGTTATTTAAAAGCTTTTCGCAACGTTTCATGAAAATCGATTGGTAATTGTAGGCTACAGTAGGGATAAACACCTGAAAAAAAAACTTTTTAACCGGAAGTGACAAACCGGAAGTTGGTATGCAGAAGTATTGGAAACAGTATTAAAACTTTATATACTAAGTTTCAATAAGATCATAGCTCGGGATCAGAAGTTATTCAAGATTTAAACTTAGAGGTGTTCGGGAGACCCCCCGCCATTTTGTCCAAATTTAAAATGAATCCAGATCTTCTATTTTCAAGTGAACCTGTATCATTTGCCAAAGTTTCATCAAGATCCTATGCAGAAAACTCACCCACCCACCCACCCACCCACCCACCCAACAATAAATTTTGCATATACCAGTAAAAATTATTATATAGAAATGAAGTCACGTCTAGAAGCAAAATACAGGGAGGCTGTAACTATAAAACGTACACAATCATTTCATGCGTTCATACCCAAAGATGAAAAAACATTGCTCACAAAAATATATTCTAATTCCTAGCTAAAACTAGGATTTTTCAGATAAGCCGTTAATATGCAATGTAAATTTATTTTATATTTTTAATTTCTTTTATATTATTTTATATTATTAATAAATGTATATTGTTTTTATTACACAACTTAGAATAAAAATAAAAAGTTAATTATTATATATAATTCTAAGCAATATGCATTTTATTTCACATAATTTTTCTCACTGCTTACTTCTCAGCATCAGTTTTAATATATTTCAGGTACATGCATTTGTAATTAATTTCGGACAGCTAGAAATGGGAGAAAAAGTGAATTATGTAAAAAGCATCCACACCCCCAAATGCTTAACTTGTATCCTATTTTGTTAGAATTTTATTTTTAAAACAAGAAATTATGTACCTGGAAAACTTTCGTTTTAGATTACGAACTAATTAAAAAAATTTTTTCTGGAAAAGAAAGCGGTAAAAAAGAGGGTACCCTCAACAGCGCAATCTTTGAAATTTTTTTTAAGTTTAACACACTTTTAAAAAATTATTAAAAAATTTTAAGTAATTTTTTATATAAGTCCTATCAATTACCTTTCCAATGAGCTATAAATGACTTAAATCGGTTTAGTCAATCGATAGCAATCGATATTCAAAGATACTCATGTTTCGCAAACCCCTAAAACTTTGCCGCCACCCTGTGTCATCCCTAGAGCGAAATTTAATTTTTTGAAAGAAATGGTATTTTTATTTTTTTATTGGCTATCTGTATATGAAATTTTATCGAAATCAGAGGGGATCAGGAATATCGATGTTGCGGTGACATGGAATTGCTCAAATTGAATAATCTCAAAATTTACAATTACTCGTTAAAATTTATGATTGTTTATTTTGTTTCTTTTTAAAATTCGAAACCTTTTATATTTTTTAAATTTTATGTATGTTTTCCTCGAAAGTTAAACCTTGGCTTATGAAAATGTTCGAAGTCATTACATAAAACAACTTGGTAACAAAATAAACTTCTGTTCAGCTCTTTCATTGTTGTATATATATCTCTTTCCAGCATAATAAATTTAATATTGTGAATACCTTTCATTTCAAATTGAATGAAACAACCTATACATATTGCAGGTTCTGAGCAAAAACAAAGAGAAACAATCTTGTGAAAAAGCAAGAAATGAATATAAATTAACAATGTTTGCAATATAATATCAACCAAATATTCAGAGACAAAAATGAAGAATAATAATAATTAAAAAAAATGAATTTGTTTATTTTTCTCTTCTTTCTTTTATTTACAGTGAAACACTGCATATACTAGTTATTAGTTATTAAAAGATTCTTAGGTTACTTGATGTTACGGAAAAATGGTATGATTAATGTGTTAAGTTGTTTGTGTAATTTATATGCAATAGAAAATGTACAAATAACAGAATTTGTTGGACATAATACTGTTATATTTTTATGATTTTACTTTGGGAGAGGGGTTATTTTAAGATCGAATTTTTGAATTACGGTTTATCGATCAGTTTATCGTAATTTATCGAATTGTAATTTTCTTTATTTTGGTCTACTGAGACCTATGTTATATTTCCAACAATGCTTTATAGTCGTTTGCACCAGGTACTATCATAATTGGTAATGAGCACAAACGACCTGCTGGCTCAAACGACCTGCTGGCACAAGCTCCAGTTTTGCGGTTTCAAATCGTGTTGAAACTAAAAACATTCCTACCGTTATTCAAAATCCACCTTTCCCCAAGTTTTAAATTAGATTCTGGTCCCATCCTCCACCATATTCTCCAAATAAAATATCCAATTAAATTAATGTAAAATTGTACATTCAATATTTTATATCAACGTAAATTGAAATCATTTGTATTTTCTTAGAAATGCACTTTATTTGTCAAAAAGCTCAAGTTGTATTTGCTTATAATTTATTGGCCAATAATTACTGTCTTTTCATTTTCTCCGTTATTTTATTTTTTCACGTTTCAAACATTCATAATCCTGTTTATTTTATTTGAAATACAGCAAATGTAAAAGTAAAATAGAATGTGGTTAGTATTGGGGGAGCTGGGTGGAATTTCAAAGATTTGTTAGGGATGGTTTGATGTACAGTTGCTTGACTAAAAGTAATGCATGTATAAAAAAAACAAAAATTTTCTAGTCCATGCCAGAGATATATTTTTTAACTTGTCGACTGTATTCAATTGAATACTGTAATTAATCACAAAACTGTATAAAATATTACATCTTTAACTTGGCCCGATGTACCAAATAAATCTTTTTGTGTTTTTCTTTCTTGCTTTTTTACGTTCTAATCCCTTGTTAGGCGACCTTGCAATTTTTATTTTCCTTTCTACTTCTAACGTAAAAATCAAGAAGTAAATTATTTCGAGAAAACAAAGTTAAATATAAATTATAATAAAATGTTTATGTTAAGCTTCGCAAATGAAAACAAGCAAACAAAAAATTATAAGAAAATTTTCTTGCGTACTAAATTCTAGTATTTAATTATATTTAATCTCTAGAAGTTTTTAGTTTAGTTAAATGTCTTGGAAATTAACCTTTGTAATTTGTTTTAGATTATATTTTATGTAGAATTTGATGTGGAGATTGGTTGAATATGGAATGAAGGATTATGTTTTTGATTGTTAAATTTAATTAAGAGAATTTGTAAATGGTTTTGAAAGGCTCGGTCTAATACAGTATATGTACAAAATAAAGGAAAATTAAATCATAAGTTTGTCCTCAGTAAGTATGATGTTGTATCGAATCAAAAAAAAACTAACTTTGATAATTCCCTATCGTTAAAAGTGTTAGCCGTTTGTCCATAAGGTATAAATTTTGAAATAACAAAACATTCTCTAGTATTAAATTATTTTTCATACTTTAATTTTTTTCCGAATCGGAAACGCGTTGGATTCCACATTCCTTACTATATACTTACTCTGTTATCTAATTAAAACAATTTCCTATTAATTTTCTAAACAGCAATATTATACAATATTTAAGGAAATTATCTTAAAAGTTAAAACTCTTTCATGACAGTTTTGGATAATTAGAAAAGTTTTTGTAGAATTCAGTTTGTAAATGAAATTAGCTTAACAAAAATACTCAAACATGCTAATGGCACCAATTCCAAGTATTTATAATTTTCCACAATTTTCGGTTTACTTGTTTTTGGAATTAGCTAAGTTTTTTGTTTAAATTAATTGCGTTTTCGGCACCAACATTATTCGATTATAGTAAATCGAACGTTGACGTTAATTTCAAATAACAACGAAAAAACGTCGATAGGAGAATACAAGGAAGGTTTAGAAAAATGCTGAAATTTTATTACAAACAGACTGATATGTGTACTTGTTTTGGATGGGAGTGGAGTATGTGTAAGCGGGACGAAAAGCCAAAGTTAATAAATTTTTTTGAGCAAACGAAAAGTGGCGTTTACTAATCGTTGTTTACCTTTCGCTATTATCTTTTGATTTTCCAATTGTTTGAGATTACGCGAAGGTGAAATGCGACGACATTAAATTTGTATACTTCATTTCACGCATTGATGCAGAGATATTGGATAAACGTGACAAGATTTTTAAAAATCTCATCCAAAATTTCAATGAATGCTCAACCGTAAGTAATCATACTTGTTTCGCTGAAATAAGAAGCTGACAATTTAATAATAATATGATTCATAATAAGCCAAGCGAACGGCCAAAAAAATGAAATCTGATCAAAAACTACTTTTCAGGGTAAGTCATGTTCAAAATTTGTATGAATCAGTAAGTATATACAAATAACTTTCGTGATCGATCCAGCCCTGCTCGGCCAAATCGCGAATAACACTAGTTTGATGATAAAAGCTTACAATCAATGCTAAATTTTTTCAACTGCTAGTTCATCAGTTCTATGCGAGTTCAGTTCAATCTAATGATTTAACTAGTCCTACATCCCAAAACACACTTGATCGAAAAACGTGGAGTGATATTTGATCTACAGCATAGCGTCATTTTTTTCTGACTTACTACTTAGCATGTTCAAAATTTGGTTGACCAAAATAAAATAATTTCAAGCAACCGAAGAATACATTGCCAAACTCGCTCTATATAACAATTCCGCTCGAAATTGTGTGTTTGTTAGGGTCACCAGAAATACCTGAAAAAAACTAAAATATGTCAGTCAATTAACCTAAAGTTAAATAACCTAAAACTTTGACACCCTATACGTCACTGGCAGGTCTTCTTGCCTTATTTTCCTTATAAACACCAATTGAGATATTTGTGCTTTCATTACGTAAAACTGTTCGAAACTAAATATATCTTGATTCTTTAAGGTTTGGACCCGAAAAAATTTCAAATATCTAAAGACGAATTTGACTTTATGCTGAATTGAGGTGTTTGTCGCCCTTCTTAAGTTCTTTATCAAGTCCCCTTCATCCGATTTAGAAGCAGGATCGAGAATGTTGTCCTTGTGGCCAATATAATGCTCAAAACAATGTCAAAATGCCAAAAGTAGTCTAGAAATCCATATGATGAGATCCGTGTTCTGGAAAATCCAAAACGTCGAAATTTTAACCGGAACATTTTTGATCGACTTCATACTTGACAGACAAGCGGTGTACGTGAAATAACACTATGTGATTTTTTTTAGAAAATCTTAGAATTTTTTAATTTGAAAATAAACTCCGGATGATTTCTGGAAATTTAATTTCAGGGTTACTTTGAAATCGAATTGCAAGAGAACGGGTGAACCGGCTTAACGGGCTAAATATCAACTTTTTATAAACCCTGAAAAGGTTAAAAAATGGCATATTGAATAAAAAATCATTTTATCCAGTCTCTCTCTATCCACTGCACATGGTGTAGTAAAAAGATCATAACAGGCTACCATATGGGACTATCGAAGACGTAAAAAGGTAACAACAATCAACTGATCGTTATCAGATACCCCAAATTCAAAATTTGTCTATGCATTTACAATGGATCTAAAATGTTCTTGAAAATCGATCTCGTCAGAGCATACCATTACCGATGCTCAAGAAGAAATTTACAAAATGGCAATCACTACCACTTCTGACGACCCCATCACTCATCGCTATACCGCTCAAACGTTTTAGAGATTCATGATCGAAGTGCTTCGAGATCAGGACTTTCCTTTTGTCTATATATAGATGACCTTCTCATGGCATCCCCGTACGAACTTCAGTTGGCTTTCTCCACCAAGCAGTAAGCGACTCAAAGCTTAGTATCACTACCGATGCATCAAGCACGGTGGTCGAAGGAGTTTTTCAGCGGTATAACAATTATTGTTGGGAGTCCCTAGGATTTTTTTCAAAGAAATTATCGGATGCAAAAAAGAATTATTCTGCATCTGAAAAGGAAAAACTTTGAATTTACGTAGCAATCAAACACTACAGGCATTTATTCGAATATCGATATTTCATTATTTACCCTGAGCATAAGCTTCAGACTCGAGCTATTCAATCTTAAACAGAACGCAATCAAATACAGTCGCTTCGAAAACACACTCTCTCGCACTACAGGAACAGCCACAATAGTCACCCACTTTGAACACAGCATAATCATGCAAGAACTTTATAATTTAATTTCTGGTTCCAGACCTGATACTAGTTCCAACATGAAAGTTCCATTTGAACTTTTCAAATAACCTGTAGCCCTATTCCTGAACGTCGTGAAATAGGAATTGAGAAATAGATTACAGCAATTTTTTCATAACTAGTATTCCGTGCCGCGGGAAATAACAATTTCGTATTGGAAAATTTGCTTTATTTCATTTATTGCACTTTTTTCTCAATTCCCAATTCCCAGGGAAATGCAGGATAGACGTACTGGTCTGTATATTTATAAAATTTTTGTAAAAGTGACTTTAATTTTTTGAGTGTAAAACGCACTACAAAACAGAATGATATTGGTCCTTAAAATATTGGAAAACTGCATATACGTATTCGTTAGGTCAGACAAGGTGCGCATAGAATTATTACCTCCATACGAAGGATGTTACAAAGTCCTACGCTGACTCCGCAAATACTTCATTATATCAATCAAACGCAAAGTTCACAACGTTTCGATTGATAGATTAAAACCAGCATACGCAACACTTGAACAAACATCCATATCAAACCTAGAAAAACAGTCCGTACCGGTGGCAGGGAGTGGACAAGCGCTGGCGCCAAACTGTCGAGATCAAGTGACTGCAATAATACCTCAGTGGAAATCTTGGATGCTAAGTCTTTGGTAACAAATAAACCAAGGAAACGACGAATGAACTATTTTTCGTTAATTGCTTAAAGAAAAGCGGAATAACATCGGAGAAGTGTATCAGTTGGAGGAGAGAAATGGATCAGTTCTAGCAATACCGACACCACGAGATCAAACTACGTGGATTCTCCAGTAAAATAAAGGGGAGCATCAACGAAAAAGACAACACTGAATATCAATAAGAAGTGTAGTTTAGTTCACCCACTGCCTGTGAACAACGACGGTGGCTTGCAAACGGCCCAAAACAATAGAAGAAGGTGTTGCAAAGGGAAAGTGGAAAACGAAAGTAACACCTCTTTACCGGCAAAAAGGAAAAGTAGGAGACGCACTGATACAATTAAAATCTGTGCAAAAGAAGGAGGTCCGTATATATATGACATTTTAATGATCTTAAATCATCGATAAAATCCGAAAAATTTGTAGTGGAGATCAAACAAATTCGCATCAAAAACGACGAAATTTTATGAAACCTAAAATGTTTCTTTGCCGAGATAATCAACAACAAAACAAACGATACCACATTAGCTCCGAGCCGGCGAGATCTCTATATGTTCTTTAATAACTCACATCAATCAAAAATATCATCCAAAATTAATAATAATATAAATGTATAAAAAGAAAAATATGAAAATAGTAAAATATAAAAAACCTTAGCTTAGCAGTTGGCAAAACAAGTCAATTTGTTTTAATCGTCGATACCACACGTTGATTATTTATCTGATTATCTTATCCGTTGATACTTTTTCTCTCTATAATTTAATTCATCTAAATAAAATGTTGTATTTCGGTAATCCAAAGTATCCAAACCCCAGTAGCTTTATCGAAATCACTCAAACCGATATCTTCCATATTCGTTGATCCAAATATATCTCTTTGGAAATGGCAATTGTTGAAACATTTTATGCTTAGGTTGTAAGACACCACTTCTCAACTATACATTGTTTTTTCCACATTCAAAATGTATAAATAAATGTATTATAAATTTATTTAAACTTTTTATTTTACTTTAATTTTTAATTTCAAAATCCAAATTTATACAAAAAAAAGAAACTTTTAGTGATTTTAATTTTATTTTTGATTTTTTATTGTCAGCATGGCCAAATCCAAATCCAAAATTTACTATATAAATGTCCTAGAGCCAAAAAAATCTTTTTATAGCTTGATAGCTCGAAATATAATAATCTTACTTTAAAAAATGTGTACGTGGTCAATTAAAATAATTTTTCTTCATCCCGAAATTTTAGTTTCTCTTTTCCATTATCTTACTTTTATTATCAAACGAATCTCTACAAAACAAGAAACTTTCCATGTATTAAAAAAAAATCAAACAGAAACAAGTTCTTTATCATTACGCAATCGTTTTATCAGGAAGATTCCAAAATTCTTCAATACATGCAATGGTGTACAATTTTTGAAATTTAGAGATAAATTGACTAAACCTGATTGTAATAACTATATATTTATGTAAATTTTTTGTTTTCTTATACTAGTCGGCTAGGCCTGATGAGAATGATAAACTTTTTAAGTTAAAAATTTTCTTATTGGTTCGAAACTAGATCGATCGATCAACATTTAGTCTTATTATTCATGATGGCATAACTTTCAATCAAAGTGATGTTATATATAACAACTAATTCATTGAATTAATTGCAGATAATGTGTCAATAGCCAATGATGGGTTGAGCAAACTTCTGAGTTAAGAAGACAGATGTAATTTAATGCTTCAAATGCCCCGGTTATGGCCATACAACAAATACCTTTACTGTACTGGTGTTGAAAGGACTGGTGTGTGCTGGAGGTATGGTACTGAGGTTCACTTAGCTAAAACTTGCAAGGGTGCACCTAAATGCGTCATATGTACGGATAAAGGAGATAAAAGTAACTAAACTCAGGGCAGCAGAAGATGTCCGGTCTTGCAGGCCAAGCTCAAACGGTAAAAAAAGCAATGGTAATAAATGTTTAATAGTCAAACTAGCCAAAGGGAAGAATGGGTTTTCAGAGCACTGTTTTGTGTGGGTCGAAACGAAAAGCTTTAGAATCTACAGCTTCTACTTTTCACCAAACGATGTAATTGAAAAATTCCATGGATATGAAGGATATTAACGCCCTAGCAGTAAGAATAAAGGCTTCAAAGAAATAACTTATAATTACTGGTGACTTTAACAGCAAATCCTCTGCTTGGTGAGCTTAGGACAGATAGAAGAGGAGTTATTGTCTGCGTCTGCAAATTATTGGCAGCTAACGACCTTACACTGCTTAATATAGGACAAGAGCCAATTTGTCGGTGGAGAAATACCAACTCTACCATCAATTTGACGATAGCAGTTAGCAACGCTAACCATATCAAATATGGTCATTGGTCATAGATTGGCAAGTACTTTGAAAGCAGCAACACTGAGAGACAATATGTATAAAGAATTTCATGTAATCGATGACGGTAGAAATTAATGGAGGTCAACCAGGATCAGAGGGACTGTGCATCAAATATCTGGATAAGAACATGTTAGTAAACTACAATAGAGAATCCAAAATTATTGCGGATATGATGAAAAACGAAAAAAATGTTGACTGAAGAGATCAAATGGCGAGATCACAAGAGAATGAAGAACTGAAAGGCTCATACAAAACTGCAGAGAAACATCTGCAAAAGTAAATAAAACAGAACAAGAAATGCTGCTGAGAGAAATTTTGATGAGAAGTGGAAAACGGTACGTGAGGAGTTTACAGGATTTTTATGAAAAATCTGGGCAAGAGACACAACATCTTGGAGTTGACAAACCCTTAATGGGTTAGTGAGATTATTGGAGATTTATTTCCAAAACAACCAGTTACCACATACACAAGTCCAATGCGGCTAAGGAATATCACTGGAATGAAATGGTTTCGATGTACACAGAACAAAAGCTTAGTGAAATCCAAAGGAAGTCCTAAACCATAGTGGAAAACGCAATAACTGTTATTATTAGGAACGGACAGAAACCTGTAGACCAAATATCATCCTATAGGCCCATTTGGAAATTTTTAGAACCATCTCCAGGAACAAGGTGGCTTCTTTGGAAACAAGTTCAGTATATGGAAATGGACACTTAAAAAAACGGACACACTTACATGTTAGTTAATGGTTCACATGTAAGGTCTTAAGCTCTTTAAAAAATTTCAAAAATGCTTGAGCTACGGTATCAGAGCAATATTTAAAAATTTAATTTTATAATATTTTTAACAGTGTATGAAAAAGTTTTCGTAAAAGTTTTCCTATGTCAATTACCTGTCCAACACATAGAATATCGTTGATTGTTGTTGTTTGAAATTTGGTTTCTAAGTTACTCTGAATTTGAATTTTCTAAAATATTTTGGACTCTGATATTAAAATCGTTCAAAAATGGTGAGGAGCCGCGTCGGGAGTCCAGAACCCGAATCTAAATCTAAAAATTTTGACATGAGACGCACATCGTTAAAAACTGATATCTCGGGCGAAAATAAACTTTATCGTTACATTTTGGCGTGTTTTAGAATAAGTTTAGAACTGTTATATTTTGCAAAAAAAAAAATCTAAAAATGCTTGATCTACGTCATCAGTGCCATCTTTAAAAATTTTAATTCATATTATTTTTATAAACGTATAGTATATTTTTTTTTGGGCGAGATGGAGAAGTGGATAAGTCAACAACATCACTTACAAGGAAGTTAAGCAACACTGGGAAGGGTGCGAACTTAAGCGGGTGACCGCTTGGGAACCTCACCAGAAAAAATATGGAAATATGATTGAATCACATTGAAGCAGGAATATCTCGCCCACGGTATGCCAGTATACCTTATCCAGCAGCCCTGGAAACTGGCTAGGATTCGATGGCCCAATCACCCGTTAATCCGAAAGGTGAATCCGAAATTCAAATGATTAAAGAAACGCATACTAGAAAGAAACAAAGCCAAACAAACCGGAATAATAAAATATTGACCCTTAGCTATCGTACCCGGACACGAGTAGGAAACTGGAATGTCAGAACTCTGATAGAAACATCGCGGTTAGCACAAGTTGAGAAAGTAATGAAAGAATATAACATCGAGATACTAGGACTCAGTGAAGTAAGATGGAAAAACAGCGGAGAGTTAAAAACAAGTAAAGGAAATCACATGATGTTCTCTGGTAAATCCAACACACATGAACAAGGCGTAGCAATATTAATAACACCTAACGCAAAGAAAGCACTTCTCGAATGGAAACCAATCAGTAACAGAATAATAACAGCAAGATTCCAATCGAAAATTAGAAACACAACGATCATACAGTGGCTATGCACCTACCGAAGAAGCTGATGATGCGACAAAAGATGAATTCTACGAACAGCTCCAAGCAACGCTGGCTAAGATGAATTCTACGAACAGCTCCAAGCAACGCTGGCTAGTGCACACCGAAATGACATCAAAATAGTACAAGGGGATTTCAATGCCAAAATTGGAACCGACAACACCGGAATGGAATCAGTCATGGGCAAACATGCACTAGAATCAACACGTAACAATAATGGAGACAGGCTCATCGATTGTTGTGTCACAAATCAACTATTCATAGGAGGCAGCAGGTTCCCACACAAGAACATACACAAATACTCTTGGACATCACCAAATTGTAGAACCAAGAATCAAATTGATCACATAACTGGTGAATAAAAAGTTCCTATCGTCACTCCAAGACGTCAGAGCAAAGCGAGGAGCAGACATACACAGCGACCAATCAACTGGTAATTGCAACATTCAAAATTAAACCAGCCGCTGTAAAACAAAACAACAAGTCATGTCAGAGGAAATTTAACATCAACAGATTGAGCGACAAAAATACAAATAATATCTTCAAAGAATCGCTCCAGCTCAATCTACCAAACAACGAAACCACCAGCATTGATAAAAAATGGGAACAAGTTAAAGAAGCTTACGTCAAAACTGCTACAGATGTGCTAGGATACCAAGACAAATCACGGAAGCCATGGATGATACATGGAAGAAAATTGAAGAGCGTCGACAGCTCAAGTTGCAGTTGTGTCACCAGAACACAAGCGAGATCCGCAACAAATATGAAAGTACAGCAAAACAAGTTAAAAAGATGGCAAGGAATGATCGCAAAAGATATACAGAAAGCATTCTCAAGACTGCGGAAACAGCAGCAGCTAATAAAAATATGCACACACTACAGAAATGCGTGAGAAAGGTCACCAACAAATATACAAACACTCCACCAATAAAGGATGAATCTGGTCAAACCCTCACAACACATGAACAACAGCTAAATAGATGGAAAGAATACTTCGAAGACAACTACCACCAACATGAAGATAATCTGCAGTCTCCGGATGACAAATATAACGAAACTATCAGCACCCATCCACCAACGGAACGGGAAGTTAGAGATGCCATACAGAAAATCAAGAATAACAAATCTGCGGTTACCGATAATATATCAGCAGAATTACTCAAAGCAGATGTAAACACAACAGCAGAAGCTCTAACACCACTATTAGCTGATGTATGGAACGAAGGTAAAATACCAACCAAATGGAAAGAAGATTTAACCATAACAATCCCAAAGAAAGGTGATCTAAGAGAATGCAAAAATTGGAGAGGTATATCTCTTACTCAACACAATAATGAAAATACTAGCGATGATCATACTCGAAAGAATATCTCCAACAATTAACATGAAATTAAGAAATGAACAAGCCGGCTTTAGACCAGGAAGAAGCTGTACCGATCATATCAACACAATCCGTATCATCATTGAGCAATCAAATGAATGGAATTCACCATTGTATCTCCTCTTCGTGGACTTCGAACGCGCCTACGACTCAATCAACAGGAGCGCGATATGGAAGACACTTTGTGAAATGGGCATCCCGAAAAAAATAGTTGATCTAATCAAAGAAATGTACCGGGATGCTGCAAACAGAATACAATACAAAGGACAGCAAAGTGATGAATACTACAACCACCGAGGAGTGAGACAAGGCTGTGTACTATCCCCGCTACTATTCCTAATAGTACTAGATAGTATCATGAGAAAGCTCGATGATGCAAGTCGAAATGGAATCCAATGGAATACAACAAGACGGCTCAATGATCTAGACTACGCAGATGACATCTGTCTACTTACACACACACATACGGACATGCAGCAGAAAATACAGAAGCTATCAACCCTTGTACATGAAGTCGGTCTCAACATTAATATCAGAAAAACAAAGGCTATGAGTTTGAACACCAAAACGATAACACCCATAACCATCAACAATACACAAGGACGAAGTTGACAAATTTGTGTACCTTGGTTGTACTGTAGCAAAAACAGGCGGGACTGAAGAAGATATCAGTCAGCGTATTAACAAAGCCAGAAATACGTTCAATATGCTTCACAAGATCTGGAATGCATCCGTCCTGTCAAGAAAGACAAAGCTACGAATGTTCAATGCATGTGTCAAGTCAGTACTGCTGTATGGGTGTGAAACGTGGAAACAAACAAGAAAGATCACAAATAAACTACAGGTGTTTGTGAACAAATGCCTGAGAAGACTTATCAAATGCTTCTGGCCAAACACCATCAGTAACCAGGAACTTCTACGGCAGACAGAGCAGCTAGACATTGAGACCGAGATAAAACAAAGAAAATGGAGATGGATAGGACATACACTGAGAAAATCAGTCGAAGACATAACAAGGATGTCCCTAGAGTGGAATCCACAAGGTAAAAGGAGAGTTGGAAGACCACCCATGACATGGAAGAAAACGGTGCTAGCTGAAGTAAAACAAATTGGCAAGACATGGGGTGAACTGAAAGCGATTGCCCCCAACAGAGTTAGATAGTCCAGTCTAGTAGACGCCCCATGCTTCTAAATGGAGATAAAGGAAAAAGAAATAAAATAGTATATTTATTTTTATAACTATTTTTGTAAACCAAAACTGTTAAGAAGTTAACTTTTCGCAATATTACTGGCTAAACTTGAGACAAACTTAAAAATAAGTCGAAAACTGGGAGTTATAACATGCAAAGAATTACACAAACTCCCTAGTACGTAAAATATTTGAAAACATAATTTAGTCACTCTCTCAATTTTCAAGTGAACATTTCTGTTCGAATATGAAGACCACACATAATTATACAAGCAATTAAAAAATAGATCTCCCTCTATAAATTTATCGTTGAATCCATAAAATAAAGATACTTGAATTTCTGTGATTTCGTAATATTTTGTTACTTCAACAAACAAAAAACTTAATTATTTTTAATTACATTATTTCTAATTTTTAAATTATATAGAAATTCCCTCCGAAATTACATATGTTTGGAATATTGTTATAAGAAAACGTAAACTCTTTTCTCAACTATATACTTCTTCTACTCGAAATGGAACAATTATGTTCTTTGTTCATCCAATAGTTTATGTTTTAACGTTTTGATGTGTATTGTATTACATGACATTTATTTTTTGTTTTTCTGTGAACAGGAAATATCATTTGATTGAATTGTCTGTTTATTAATTAAAAAGAAATAATATATTGTTTTTTTAATAGTAACACTTGAATTTTCGACAAGCTGATTTGGTAGTTTTTTAGTTTTATGGTTTCTTTGATATAGCTCAAAATTTGATGGCAGACTTGTTAACCGGGAAGGACAATATAATTAATTCTGTGAAACAAAAAGTTCAGTGTCTTTTGTGTTTACCAACAACAAATCAACAAGTAATGATAATCGGGGAGAAATTGCCCAACTCTTCTTCCTTACACTAACAGACTCTAAGTCTTATAATGTGGAGGAAGCAAAATAAATTCTTTTTAAAATAAATGAAACTATCTATTAGCGAAATTCTTTGACGGCATAAAAGAAAATTATTGACGATTTCCTTCGTCAAAACTCATCCATTGAATTTTCTTCATCACAAAAAATAAGAAACTCGTTTGTACAAAGAAAATCATCCATCCTATTCTCCCAAATGACATCATTTAATAATTAATTTCTAACGTATCCATTAGATATCATCCAATAAACTCACAATTCCCATAAAATAAATTTTCTTATCATAATTTCCCATTCCATTTCTAATTATATTTCCAAACTACCTTCACTTATCGTTTTCTATTATGGCATGAAAGATATCAATATTAATTCAATCGTTCCAATTAAACGTGAAATAATAATAAAAGGAATAATTGATAATAAAAGCGAGTATGAAGTACGAAAGATAATTGAGAATAAGGTGAATGAATATAGGGGTGCCACAATTAATGTGAGAAAATATATTTTTATTAAGAGTTAGAATCAATTAATTTCACCATTAAAAGTGTAATGTGTCGTTAGAATATTATTTGTATAATAATGGTTTTTGTTGAGTTAATAAATAAAAGTAATGGAGAGATTTCGTTAAGGACCTAGCTAAGTAAAGATAATAGGTGGGTTTGATTGAACACATTACAAACTACGGGCTTTGGTAACGTCATAGACCAAATTCAAAAGATATTTATTTTAGATGAAAAAATATAAAGGTGTAATCCAGTAGGTTGTATCCTGTGTTTTTGAATTACTTGCTGCAACAAATTAAAAAACGTAGGTAAAGTGCGAATAAAAGTGGATGAATGTATTGTAAATGTAGAAGAACAAACTGACAAAAATAATTTACATAAAGTTGTGTTGTAGAGTTTTTATATTGCCAAGCCGTAGGCCATACATAAAAATGATTTTTCCTCATATATGTCAGAAGCAATGTCACTTGAAAATTGATCAAAATTACACACAAAATGCTACATCTCGTTAAATATTAGCTAAAAGCAGTCTAGGGTTACCTAAGAGAGATTCAGTTACATCAACTTGTAAATGGTTTATATTGGAAAATAAACATGATTAATTCAAATAATAATTCAATAATAACTTAAAATAATTCAAAAACTGTGCATAGCAAAATTTAGAGAATTGCAGCATTTCTTATATAAGGTACTCTTTCATATGACATCCCTTTAATTTGGTTAAAAAAAGCTTTTTTTTCACCTTCCTCACTCCCAAACCCTCAAAATAGAGAAAAATAGTTATGTGACACTTCTCTGCAGTTTAAGTTCAGAGTTTATCAGATTTCCTATCTATAGTTTTTTCAAATTTTTCTGTCGATCAACGTCGAAGTGTGGGGGAGGAAACCAACTGTTAGTTGCACTCTTTTGACCATAATTCAAAAACGGTGCACCGCAAAATTCTAAAAAAAATTACAATGTTCCTTAAATTAGGTCTTCTTTCATATGACACCCCACTCGTTTTTATCAAAAAACAATTTTCGCCCTTCCCCAATCTCAGCCCTTCAAAAACTTTGAACGAAAATGTCAACTTCGCTATAGCTTTCGTTCAAGGTTTGGCGAATTTCCTATCTCTATAAATTTTTTCAAATTTTTCTGTCAATCAATCTCTAAACGTAGGGGGGCAACCAAATTTTTTTTGCACTTTTTGACGACAATAATTCAAAAACTGTGTACTGAAAAATTCTTAAAAAAATCACATTGGTTCTGAAATTAACGCTCTTTCATATGATATCCGTACTAATTTGGGTCAAAAAACCTTTTTTTCACCTTTCTCCACCCCATCCCCTAAACATATGGAAATGAAATTATTTGAGACTTCGCTATATTTTTGGTTATCAAATTTCCAGTTTCTACAAGTTTTTTCAAATTTTTCTGTCAACCAACGAAGAAGCGTTGGGGAGGGGGACCAACTTTTTGTTGCACTTTTTTTACTCAACTTCAAGGCGTAGTGGGGTTCCAAAACGAGCAGTATAATTATGAAACGGTCAAATACTGAAAGCATGTAGTAATATCCGTTTGATGGCAATATAGGCCCAACAATATCTTAAAGTGCATGATAAAATCTACCTGTTGGACTTCCAAAACTCTCTGAGGGTGATAAAGTGTGGCGAACTACATATTTTTATTGTTGACATATGACTTACAAATTTTACTCCAATAACCTGTATCAACATTCAAACTTGGTCAGAAATATTTAGATTTTTTTTATTTATTTATTTATTTTATTTCAATTAATAGCATAATGTCAATCTCTTGTTACTTTACGCAAATAATTTGCGTAAAGTAACAAGAGATTGACATTATGTTATCCATAGGATACATAAGCCGCCGAGTCAAGACTTGAACAAACTTGACAGTTCATTTTTAAATTGATTCACATTTGCAGCTCTTCGGAGCTGAGAACCCAAGCAGTTCCATGTTTTATCCGCTGCTAACTGAAATGAACCTTTAAAATACTTCGAGTGACAGAGCTTAGATGCTACGAGTTTGCACGTAGCTCTTATTTTTGAGTGGCTAATACTATGTAGGTTAGCGGATAAAATTTTTCTTAAATCATTCGGAACATAGGAGCGATATACACTCTTTAATGTTTCGCACTAAATTTTTTCATTAGCATTTGTTGGTTATAAGAAATTGACGCCTAATTTCAAAGAATTTGTTTGCATTGATTTGTTCAAAAGAATTTCGTCAGCAGTTAAATTGCTAGAGTTTGTGGACATTTTTTCGCGTTTTACTGGGGAAAGCATGTCGACCACTACATTTAACGAACCTTTTACGTGCTTGATATTATTAGTGAACTGAGCAATATACTCAAGTTTTCTTGTTAGTCTATAATTGCGATCTGTTTGAGATGCAATAGCTGTCGTCAGAGGGGTCAGTAAAGACTAACAGCTGTTGAACTACAACAAAATATTTGAAATGTTGTGAATATGAATGCGAATATTGCTAAAAGTTCGCGATCGAAAACTGAATACTTTTGTTCAGTGCCTGCAAACATTTTGGAAAAGAATCCTAGAGGACGCCATGAACCATCAATAAATTGTTGGAGGACTGGGGTCCTCCGCAATATTTGATGCATTAGATGTGATATTTTTTGGTGCTGTTGGGCTTGGAAAATTCAACAATGATGCTGAGGCAAGTGAACGTTTGATTTGTTTAAAAGATTCAATGCATCTATTTGGCCATGAAAACTAAGTTTTGTTTTTCTTTTTAACGGTTAATATACTCAAGTAAGTATGAGGAAGGTAAAAATGCTCAGCTAAATGAGGAACAAATTTGTATAGTCTAAATTTTTCATACCAATGAACCGTTGAAGCTGCTTTATTGTAGAAGGACTTTCAAGCTCTACGATTGCTTTTACCGTTTTTTTGGAAGGTAGAAACCCCTCTCTGTAGAACTTGTGTAGCTAGCTTAGGCTTTCTAATTTATATGTGCCAAAAACAGATTTTTCTGCCTTTATGATTATTCCATACTCAACGAGTCCCTTAAACAATTGTCGCAAGCGAGAAGTGTGTTCTTTTTTGTTTTACTTGCAACTAAAATATCGCCTATATATATATTTGATGGTAGGCCACCACGAGATCTATCTTAGATAAGATTTTGCAACCATCCAAATTTTTGGCAAAGTTTTGTATGTAAGGGAAAGGGTACCTATCTTGTATGGTCACGAGGCTCAGTAAACGAAAATCACCGCAAGAACGCCAATCTGTTGAATTCTCCATTTGCACCATACGTAACGGCGAAAAGACCGATGATGAAGATGGCTGACGCCTGACGATTGGTCTAATATTGGACAATTGGTCTAATATTGTAACCAATTGGTCTAATATTGAGTAAATTATCAGAAAGAGTTAAGGTAAATGAGTTAAAACAATTTGACATTTATAAAATACATAGCCAAAATCGAAAATTTAGACACACACATATATGAACGGATTTAATTTTTAGATTTTAACGTTTGATCACAAACCAAAAAAAATCAACGCAAAATGGTACCGTTAATCTTTACTTGGACAGCTAGTGTGCACAAGTTGCAAGGGTGCACTCTAGATAAATCAGTTATTGATTTGGAAAGTCATTATTCGCTAAAGGTGAGCCCTATGTGGCCATCAGCAGAGTCAGGTCTGTAGATGCATTATTTATTTGTTCCTTGGATCATAATAAATTGCTGAAAAATCCTCATGACTCACGAAACTTATGAGTAAGTTTGGTATATTACCTATAAACCTAACCTATGCACATATAAAACAAAAACCTTAAAAAAAAATTTAAAGCGGATGTGCAATTACTTTATTACAAAATTATAACTCCAAAATAAATTAAACAAAAAAAAAAAAAGAAGTTCAAAAACTAAAACTCGACTACTGAAAAATAACGCTCTAAAAAAAAATAAAACAAGAAAATAATCTTATCTGAAATTGTTATGTACATACATTATAAACTATTCAAATTTATTGTCTATTGAATAAACAACTTACACATAAATAATTTTAATAAATTTAATACATATTCATAGTGATTTTCAGAGGATAGCCGTAGTCGTATGCCATCTTCCCTAACAAAACAATACATTCTAAGAGTATAGTAAGTGATCATCTGCTGTAGGGCATCATGTTATACATCACTCTTGAGCACTCTTTAGATGTATAGCGTGATGCACTTTACCCTAAGGCCGATGATCGCTTACTACTGTTAGAATGTATTGTTTTGTTAGGGTAGGTGGCATACGACTACGGCAATCCTCTGAAAATCACTATGAATATGTATTAAATTTATTAAAATTATTTATGTGTTAGTCGTTTATTCAATAGACAGTAAATTTGAATAGTTTATAATGTACATAACAATTTCAGATAAGAGTATTTTCTTGTTTTATTTATTTTAGAGCGTGATTTTTCAGTAGTCGGGTTTTAGTTTTTGAACTTCTTTTTTAATAAAGTAAACAAAACTAAATTTTTACTAAAATTATCACAAGTTATTTATTCACTATATAATGTATAATAATGCATAATGTTTTATAAAGTTAGCTTTGAAATTAGATAAGCTTAATTTGACGTTGAATTTATTTTTACTACATAATGAAACCAAATTATGTATCTGATTCACATATACATAAAATATACACCCGCCATGCAAAAACATATTTTAGTGGTCGATAAATCATGTCTATTACAGTCCACTACAATCAAAAGCACAAAAGCCGCCTTCGTTGAGAAAAATATGACACCGTACTGATGTTCCCATTCTATCAATTACTTGCAGTTTCAACTTATTCACTATGATTATATTATTGAAATTAATCTAGACAAAAACAGCAAATTATAAGTTGAGGCAGTTTTGCACTCTTGATAAGCTTGCATGTCCTAAACCCTTTAGCTAATGCTGTCTACTAACTTCAATTACGGTGATAACGCACACCTATGCGTATAGCGTTAGGCCTTCCAATTTGAATGTGTTTCTCGATGGTTTATCCGAATAGATGGTGTACAATGGGGCCTCTAGAGCAGCTATGGTTTAGTCTTTTAGATCCAATCATCGTATTTCTAGAGACCAAATGTGTTGTTGAATAAATACTACAGGAGTGAGCATTCGCCCTCGAGGATAATGCTTATCGAGATTTTTACGATCACAAGGAATCAAATTAGAGTGAAGTTTTTGCTTTATCAGGCAGATCGGTGGTGATGGGACAACAGATGGTGAACTTAGTTGGTTATTGGTGGTTTTCCCCTCTGCGATATTTCGTCAAATGCTGGGTCCCCAGCGGAGCAAAAACTTTATATCACTACGCTCAGCAAAAATTTAAATGTCTTCAAATTCCGTTCGTTAGAGCATAGCCTGTTAAGGTGATCTTGGGGGCAATAGCCGTGGACGGTAACAGTAATGTAATCGTCTGCCCTTCGTGTCAAGGTTGTTGCAATCAAGATAGAACCTGTCCTAAAAGCTTTTTCTTCATAAAGGTTGTTTCGGTTTTGGCATTTTGCCAACAAGTAGTTGACACAGCTGTAAAATGCTAGCAATTGCCTCTCTGAGCCATGTAGCTAGACTGCATGTTTTTGTCGGACTGAGGTCATCATCGAAACAACCTTTGAAATTCCATTAGTAAAAAATTTTTTTAAGATAACCGGCCAGGTTTTAGAAGGGGTTGACTTGTCAGTCGCAAATCTATCTCCAAATATTTATTGAAAGTTGTGAATTTCTGTATTTTATTTTTAATTTTTGAGGTTGTTGTTGAATATATTTAAACAATTTTGTATTTTTTGTATTTGTTTGAATTTATGAAGTATTTTGAATATTTTTTGTTTTTGTATTATTAAGTACTATTAAGTTGTACTATTAAGTTTTTGTATTTTTTTTACTATATGAGAGTTGAATTTGGATTATGGAGTGGAGTCGAGGTATTTTTATAAATCAAAAATAAATATACAATCACGATGATAGTTTTAACTAAAGTTCGTGTTGGTTAGTGCTTCCTTGCATATAAATGCAAACTCCTTTTAGATTCATCCTAATTTGGTATAAAAATAACACCAATCCAAGAAATCACTTTACTCAGAAACAAGTAACACCTTTGGGCTTAGTTAAAAACTTTTTGGTTAAGCTCACATACATCTGCCGAACTTAAATTTAATTTAAAGCTTGGTACTCTCAAAAAAATACAGCTCAAAGTACTCTAAGTGTTCAATTATAACATTCGCGATCATTTTTGTATTTTGTTTAATGTAGGATCGGTGAAATACAATCTGTAGCACCTATAGTCTCAAAAATTATAATTTAAAGTTTTGAGCATCCCAACCTACGGGGTTGGGTTGCGCATTTGAAACCTGAAAATGCTATTCAAGCTCTGTAGTTTATTTTATTTTACCATCCATAAAATTATAATGCACAGCGTTTGTTTGTTTAAACAATTTTTAATAATTATTTTATTTATTTGTCAATTGCCGAAACGCCAATGAACTATATAAACAATAATCAACCATTCAACAACATAAATTCAAACGTACGTGCATCTTCGTTTACCCCCCCACTCCAACAAATATACAGTGAACGTAAGTAGTTAATAATAAGAAAACAAAACAAAGCTAGCTAGCTATACCTATGAAATTTAATCATGACTGACATATGAAATTTGGCGGAAAATTGTCGAGTTAAAAAAGAATCGACATAACCTTCTTAACTTGGTACGTTTTTCTCTAACATTTTTTTTTTGTTCAAACAAAAATCCATTTCTATTATTTTCCTAAATTGTTGTTGTAAAGTTCCTTCAGAAATTTTCAATTTTCCTCGAACCAAATTTTTTTTTTTTCACTATAGAGTAAAAAGTAAGAAATTTTCTATTTATTTTAGTTCATTTCATGGGAAATGTGACCATTTTTTCCACGTCAGTTTTTACTTCTATTTATGTTTTCTTTTCATTTATGCTTCTTATTTTTTTTCTTGGAAAATAAAGGAAAAAAAATAAAAATCTCATTTTAAGTTGACAATTTCCAGTTGTTTGTTCGTGAGGTGAATTTTTGTTATTTTTGGTTTGTTAAGTTTAGTGGTGGATAAAATATTATGGAATGAAGAGCAAAAAAAATATATATATATTATATTAAGTTGGACAATTTCTAGACAAGAAAATATAAAAAAAATAAAAGACCATTCACTCAAGGAAAACAAATAAACATCGTATATAGAGGGTTGAACATAAAGTAAGAAATATTTCTACAATTGACGAGGATTTGGCGGTAGTAAAAAGATTAAATAATAGAATATTTGTCATGTTGTCCCTCAATTCTCATTTATCTTACCGTTTTTTGTTGTTTATTTCTGGTTGTTAGGTTTGTTGTTCTTATGAATCCTTTCTGTTATGCTCATTGATTTTATGTATCGTTTTAATATTTTTAGTCAGTACAGGTTTTAAGGAAATGGAAATAAAATTGGTTCGTGTCCGAAAAAAAATGACAAGAAAGGTTAAACAATTATATAAAATTAAAAATAACTTGAAATTCTTACATTTGTAAGCAAAATATTTTTACCCAAAATTCTATGTTTGTATTTAGTTCAACTCTTTCAAACACACTTTACTTGATTTTTCTCTACCCCTTGTCTTAAACAAAACAGAACTTGAAATAACTGACAGCCTAAAATAACTAAATCAGTAATTCTGAATTCTCGTTGCGGGAATATGTTAATGCATTTTTTTCATGGTCCTTCGAGCCGGATTTAACCACATTTTCGTTTCAAACACTTGTTATTTTACTGTTTTGTCTTTAACATGACTTGAGACGAATAAAATGAATATACTGACTACAGTAGAAGCCATTAATGTTCGTTTACAAATGTTGGAACGCTACTACATAGAATTTGTTGACGTTGATGACAAGCTTAGTGGATTTTCTGGAAAACGATCTGAAATTGAAAAGTTTGAAAAATCTTAACTACGCATCGTACTAGGAAGTCGTGACGTAAAATACACGGCTATGCAAGAACAACTGGATACTACCGACTGATCGACAGCAAAACTTTTTTCATAGATTAAACCAGTTTCAAACTGCAACAACAGAATGATGTTGACCTTGTCAATTTCAACTCTACCAAAACACAGCTGTTGATTGTTTCCAGATTAAAGACCGAGTTCCCCAATGACATTTTATTCAGTGTGATGAACCAATAGGTGAATGTAAAAACATTCGTTTATTGGGTGTCACAGTTTCAAATGACCTACTCTGGAACGATCATGTAATGGCGATGGCAAAAAGCGTGTCTAAAAAACTCGGCATCCTAAATAGATGCAAAAATTTTTTCACTCCATACCAATTGCTCAATGTTTATAAGTCCTATATTCGTCCCTGTATGGAGTACTGCTGTCAAGTTTGGGGTGCTGCCTCTGTTTCCATCTTGGCCCTCTTGGACTCTGTTCAAAAGCGGGCTATACGAATTGTGGGTGATCGAACTTTGACATCAAAAGATGATTCCCTACAACATCGTCGCACTATTGCTGACCTCGTTGTTTTTTACAAATATCGTCATCAGCAGTGCTCAGATGAAATCAGCAGCATCATGCCTCAAACTTATTCTTACCCCTGTTCCACTCGGCAATCGGCTGCCGCAACCGGTGAAACGGTAAAGATCCCGCGCTGTCATACTGGCAGATCGCAGAGAGACTTCTTTGTCCGAACTGCGTACAAATTGAATAGTTTGTCGGAACACTAAGTCTCAGGTGGCTTCAACCCTCAGATGTTTAAAAAAAGCGTTAATCTACACCTTAGAACGCCAGTTGTTGTGGGATCCAGGTCTAGAACTAGGTCTTAAAAGGTATTTATGTGTTGTTCTGACACATATTCTAAACCCTATTACACAACACATTTTATTTAAAAAAAAAAAAAAAAAAAGAATCTTTAAACTTCTTTTCAAAAGGGTGCAATAATATGGAAACCAATTTTTAGCAAAGGGAACCAATCAATTCAAACCACACAAGGCTGTAGAAAGAACTTTTGAGGCAAATAATAGCAGTCAACTACGTCAAACTGTACGTATTTATTGTAAAAAGAACCATTGCATGTTTGAGTGTGATGGATTTATAGGGAAGACATGGAAGAAGATAACTATGAAAAAATTACACTTACATATGTTACAATCGCTTGACTTCTTTAATTTATTCAGTAATTTATTGTAAACCATAGAACCGATATAATATTTGTAGACGGGTAGACGCATACTCATTTAGTATCAAGCCATGTAGAACTGAAGCATACCACCTTTTTCTAGAGAGAGGAGAAAAAATTAACAAAAACAATTCTCATGTTATAACTTCAAACAGCGATTTAACGATTAACCAGCGCATTTGTTAAGGACTGTTTTTGTGTCTATCATGTATGCAGAACTTTACTGGATTTGGGCTCAGAAATGTCCTACATTTCGATAAATATTTTCAAAGGCTAAATCTACCGGGTGGTTACGAAAAAATATATATAAAACTGGTTTAGCTTCAAAAGCTGTTACCACTAAACGATGCACAAATATCGAGATGAGATACATGCAAGATCCGCAACGAAAAACTAAGGTAGTCAATCTGGCACTTAAGAAAATAACCAATATCACACCACCTTTAAGTTTATCGGGTGACGAAACAACAAATTGGGATGCATTACCACTCGTAGATCCTCACTTTACTCAACCAGGTGATATAGACATTCTTCTAGGAAACGATGTTTTTTTAGAAGTATTACAATTAGTAATTACAATTAGTATTACTTAAGTAAAATAAATAAATGATGAAGAAGTTTCATCTTCGAAATTGCCATCGCTTCAACGGCCTTATCGATAGCGTGTCTGCCTAAGGATTCGAACAAGGCTCTGAAGAGGAAGGTTCGAATTCATCTGAAACACAAAAAATGAGAAGTAGAGTTTTTTCTAAAAAACTTCCAACTATACCTTTGAATTGAAAAAATTCCAATTACTTCCATACTTACTTGAGGTTTAATGGTCACAAAAATCCCCAACAATGGAAATATTTTAAACAAACAACACAACCTTATTGCTCCAAGAACGTTGTTTGGTTGGATTAAGAGGTTGTTCGTCTCACACAATTGGAATACCTTTCAAAAATGCATCAGCTCATCATACGTATATAATCATCGACAATGTACTACGCAAGTTTTGGTAAGATAAACCAAATAGATGAGAACCATCTCAACTTGGATGCGATGGTGAGTATTGAGGTTTGAGGTATTGAGGTTTTAGGACTTCAAGGGAATCGTAAAATTGGATAACGAACAAGTAGCAAACAAACGAAAAATGAGTATTGCTAGAAATATGTAACATGGCGGCATTTAACACAGCTTCAGTAAATTTATGGACTGACTCTTCTATTGTATTGTCATGGTTGTCGGAAAATCCTTGAAAGTGGTAACCTTCGTCCAAAATCTAGTAAGTGATATTCTGAGTAATCCTAATCGGTTAATGTAGCTACAAACGGATTATCACTGGATAAATTAGTAAATTGGAAACAAAGGTGGAATGGTCCATTCTGCATGAAATTTGACAAGATTAAATGGCCAACTGGAACTTTAAATGTTGATCAAAATGTAATGGTTGACAAAAGAAGACCAGCTAAAGTTTTAAGAATCGCAGTAAGTTAACAATGTATTTGATGGAATTCTCCTTAGAACTATTTCATGACTAAAAGCCCGTTGTATTCTTAAGTATTGCAAAAAATGGATATACAATATTCAAACTAAAATCTTAAATAAAAGAGAACCTTCTTCAAACTCGATAACTCTGAAAATGCATTTGTAAAATGGGTCCAAAATAAAGATTTCGCTGCTCATATAAAAGAGTTAACTGTAGAAAACTACTTGAAAAAAAAAATCAACTGAATCCGCCATGTCTATTCATTGACAAAGAAGGAGTACTACAAGATGGAGGCTGCTTGGAGAGCACGCATTGTCACTACAACATAAAACACATAATTTTAAAATAAACCTTCATTATAAGTTAAATCATAATTTGCAGCTACATACTCTTTACCACCATCCGGTACCAGGGCATTCAGTAATTTTTGTATGGATTATGCTAGTCCTATAAATATACTAAATATACCAAGTAGAAAATGGCAAGCGGCTAAATCCAATCATATAGAAGTCGTCTCAGACTTTATTGCTACTCTTAGGCGGTTTTTTAACATTTCTGCCATCAAAGATACATATTTATAATAGTGGAAATTTTAAATAAGTGCACAATCAGTTTTCTTAATTAAATAATGGTCTTGCATTCCCTGAGGGAACTACAATTTGCAGAGATTTGGGAAGCAGCTATCAAGTCCGCCAAGACGCACATTACTAGAGTCGCTGGGTTTAACACCTCAAATTGAGCCAATTTTAAACTCTTGATCACTCTTTACTTTCACCTTTTTTCGAAATCGTTTTGCAAACAAATAATAACTACCCATCTTCGTTTGCATGATTATAATCGACCATTACCACCATACACAACCAGCTGTGAAATGTTGAATTTAGACACTTTGAACAGGAGGAGAATAAACTCTTGTTTATTCTTTATTTATGCTATTTTAGCTGGCAAAATTATTTTACCGTCAATAAATCTGGAAATTAATACTACTACGAGAACACTACCACATTTTAATACGTTGCATCGATGACTAATAATGTTAAGAGCGGTGGTAAACAAGTTATGTTTTATAATCTTATTATATTTTTATATTCTTTCTTTGAAATCTTTCTTTTTATATTCTCTTAATTTGTATGTACATCTTGCCAATAAGCGGTGTTAAAAAAATAAATAAATAAACTCTGAATTCTTATTGTGAGAGATTGTAAAAGTATTTTTCATATGGTATCTGGTATCTGGTATTTGGTATCTGGATTCTAGTTTCTAGTATCTGGTATCTGGTATCTAGTATCTGGTATCTGGTATCTGGTATCTGGTATCTAGTATCTGGTATCTGGTATCTGGTATCTGGTATCTGGTATCTGGTATCTGGTATCTAGATCCTAGTATCTGCTATATGGTATCTGGTATCTGGTATATGGTATCTGGTATCTGGTTTAAGTATCTGGTATCTGGTTTCTGGTATCTGGTATCTTGTATGATGGTAATTTTTAGTGCTATATCCCATATTTATATCGAAATTTGGAGAGTTATACCGCAATTGAAAAATGGAAAAAAACTCGTCATACCCATACTTAAATTTCCCCTCAGAATGAATTAGCAGTGATTTTTAGTTGAATTTTAGGAGAAATTATTAATAAGTAATTGACAGCTAAAAACCATATATAATAATATTTTAAAGGCTCCTCAAGACGTCATGATATAAATCTTTTTGAAATTAAAATCGATATTAAATTGTAGTTTAGATTAAAATTTAGTTATATTTTATACTAAAATGAAAGTCAAACGGATTATCAATATTTTATTTTATTTATTTCATTTTTGTGAAACTTTGTTTACAAAATAATCGAAAATTTCCCAAAAAAATAATGAATTTCTTTTAGACTAATCGCCCGCGACGGCCAGATCTTCGTTATTTTATAAAAGCTGAAAGTTTCTCTGTGCATACCCCCTACTCAGGTAGGAACGATTAGCGACATATGAAGTTTGGATCATAGTGTAATAATAATCATCGTTCCTACCTGAGTAGGGGGTATGCGCAGAGAAACTTTCAGCTTTTATAAAAAAACGAAGGTCTGGCCGTCGCGGGCTCTTTGTCTATTTGATTTTCGTTTCAGTATTGAGTACAACTATTTTTAATGATAATTTAATGAACGATCGATTTTTCTCAATATCCTTTATTTTATTTTGTTTGATAAGAATAAAACAATAACTCGTTTATTTTATTGTTTCAAGTTGTACGTGCAAAAGGATTTACATTTTGTCCTATACAATTTTAATGTGATTTCATATTGTTGTTGTCGCGACGGGTGCGGTGCTACTATTCCAGCTCCATGTCCAGATTCAGGAATTTTGCTTTTGCCCTTGAGTGGTACCACAAATATTACTTTGTCAGGTCGGTTGGATTTTTTGGGCACTTGAATAAGTGATCTGCATCATGTGGCATGCCCTCACATGCGGGACACTTGTCAACAATTTCTTGGTCAATTCTATTCATGCAGTTGTTTAATATGCGATTTGGTGCTGCGCGGTAGTTTGACCTCTTCCGCATTGACCTGTGGTGCCCAACTCGATTGCTGGAAAACTCGATTTAAGGCGTAGTCTCTTATTGTGTCTTCAACAGCTTTGGTATGTATTATTTTTAAGTACGTTTTATACACAAACTCGTTCGACGTTACCGGTGACTCGGTTGTTTTTACCATCATTTAAGAAACATTACGCGTATTTAGGTGGCGTAGTCGTAGATAAGGTGTCATTGCAGGAATGTTACTCTTTGTGACAGGTCCATAAATATTGTTTTAATTTAATAATAATTTATTTAAAATAAATTTAATAATTTTTTTTTCTTTTTACAACTTTTTTAAATTATATTTTGTAACATGTTTCAGCCATAAATGGTCATTCTCAAACATTTGAAAATAATAAATAATAATTATTTTCAAATGTTTGAGAATGACCATTTATGGTTGAAACATGCTACAAAATATTATTTAAAAAAGTTGTAAAAAGAAAAATTATTAAATTTATTTTAAATAAATATTATTAAATTAATTTAAACAACTTGGAGACCAAACCATCATTATTTTAATTTACACCAAAAAAAATTTTTTAAATATTGTTTGGTTTGTATTTCATTATGTTCAAGTACCGGCAATATGTTACATTCCTAGTGCAGGTGATCTCGATAGTCCATCAAATGGCCTTCAGTTGTGGTTCGCAAGGCAGCGTTATGTGTTATTTGTAACTATTCCAGTGAGATTCAGTGACATGGGTGTCCATATGGGTTCAGCATAATTTGAAATAGGTTTTTCTGTAGCTTAACATGTTGCAATTATTGTGTTTTTGCGTTTGCCCAAATACTACCTTTGTCTAAAATCAGTGCTTTTCATGTATTGTTCATGTTTTTCGATCTCAAGTTCACCTGTTGAGCATTATCATTAAATTTAAGTAGTGGATCCAATGTTACCCTCAACAATCTCCGCTTTTTAACCGTAGTAATGAGTATGTTGTCAACGAAGATTAAGTGTTTTATATTAAGTGTTGGATACCCATGCAAGTAATGCATTCCAGAGATGAGAAACTTTGTTGAATAAATCACGTTTGAAATCGACAGATCCATACCTTGTAGCTTGAACGGAACTGCAGTTTAGTATTACGTCGTGAGACAGGCTTAGCTTAATTTGCTCTTAAATTATGTAGTTATCACGCCTCTTCATTTTTTTAATTTTTTTTTTTCTTAATTTTTTTGCACAGTGCGAAGACCAAAACAAAGACAATCATATGGGAAAGAACTAAAACAAAGGCAAAGAGAAAGAAAATGACAGAGACAATAACGAAGAAAAAGACGAAAAGAAAGCCAAAGACAAATACAAAGAAATACACAAGGACAAGAGCCAAAGTAGGCAAATGTTGAAAACAGAAACTGAGATAACGACATGTATGTGTCATTGCACATTTTACTCAAATTCGGCTTCACGACCGACGACTGATTTTTGTAGGCGGCTTATCTCTTTTAATATCCGTATTACGACCCCATTCATGGCGTTCCAACCGTTTTCAGATTTCAACATGAAATCCAGGATGTTGTTTGGGCTTAATTTGAGCCCCGATTCAACATGGCTGGCTACCTAGTGGAAATTCATTTCACCGTGTCGTCGGTTTACCCACGTTTCAATCGATGAAATTAGTCGGTAGGTCCATCGTCTCTTGATCGAGTTATCCCATCTTCTCTACCACTGATCTATAGTGTTTTTCTGTAGTAACTTCCGGTTCTATGTTTTGTTACCTTGACGCTCCTTAGCCAGTAAGTCTATAGGGTGCATACCTGCTAGGACACAAACAGCATCATCGGAGACGGTTCTGAAACCACACACCACTCCTAGAGCGTATAGGCACGCCGATCAAGGTAGATGTCACGACGGTAGCAAGTAAAGCTTTTCTGATCCGGCGCAGTTCTTTTTTTATTTGGCATTACTCATGCCACTGCGGTGCTCATTCTCACTGACGGTAACGATATATCTGGTTGTTGAAAATCAACCATTTATGATCGTTACATAATAGGTTAAAAATACTGTATGGTCATCAAAACTAAAGTCTCTCTAATAATATTTCTGTTAATAAAATAACTTTAATATTGCCACCATAACAAACAACTACTGTGCATCATATTTAAGTATTACCGCATATTTTGGTTATAACTATTTGTATCTCTAAAACTCGTAACATGAAAAACAATTTTAATGTCAAATTTTTTTTGTTGTCTTTGTTTATACATGATTGACAAATTCTAAAAATAGATTGGCATATTTGTGACAAGATTAATTTATGTATAAAAACATAAAATATTTTTAAATTTATTTTTATGTTCCATCATTATTTTGTATTCCTTTGGGCAAAGTATTTTGTATGATACAGTTAATTTTTTTTTGTTTTCTTATGTCAGAAGAAATTTTAAATATTTATTTTTCTTTAACTGATTTCTTTTTAAAGACATGATTTGTTGAATTTGGACAGATATGTATGTTGACATAATTTCCTTAAAAAATATTAAACATTGAAATTGTTTCACTAAAATCTTCGTTTTATGACTAAACACATATACTCTATTCACCCAGTTTAGGTTTGATGGGCTTATATTACACATCTCGCAATCCAGACTACAATTTTCCAATTTATAAATAACCATGTAAATCTAGAAATTAAAAGAAAATTAAAAAAAATCTATAGCTACTGTCTCTACCTCCAGGTTATCTACGTTCAAAATATTGTACAACTGTCCAAATTATGTAATCAGACAACGCTTTGCTTAGATAACTCTACGATAGCTTTTTTTGCATTAAAAGTATTTAATAAAAATCCCATACTTTTACGGATGGTGGTTAGTTACCTACATATATTAAAGAGCAGCATACTTTACATATAATAAAACGGACAACATAAAAGACCAAAAAAGGAGAAAAAGTAATCAAAATGAAAATTTCACAGTACATAAAACCCAGTTAAATGAAAGATTTTAATTACGGTTGAAAATTATTTACAAACCAGAGATAAAAAACGAAGTTTTATTAATCAAAGGATTTACAAAAATGTAACCGGTACATATGTAACATATATATACAGTCACAACCATTAAAATCAATAGAACATTTTTTAATGAAAAGTTCTACCTCTACTTTCATTCTTTCAAACCATCCCATTCTATGATCATCATAAAACCGACTATTTCTCTAAAAATATGTATATGTATTATGAATATCTGCATAAATTTATTTAACATGATAAGAACTAGACAAAATAAAAAAAAATTAAATATATTAAAAATTCTTTGGAAAAAATAATTATATTTAATGGATTCTTTCAAGATATTTTGTACAGAAAATTAAAATAATTTTTATCTTCGATGCTTTTCCATAAAATTAAAATTCTTATTCTTATATAGTTTGGACTCTTAATGTTATCTTATAGGAAAAATATTTATGTAAGTTCGTTTCTAAATAGATATGTTGGTCAAGTAAATGGAAGAACATTAAATTTAAGATATTTATTTAAGAAATGTTTATTATTTTAACAAGAAAATTACATAAAACGAAGTGAAAATGTTTTCCTTAAAAGATTTGATTAAAATTTATATTAATAAAATAAATATAAAGTTTTCACAGTAGAATTATGTTTATTGAGAATAGTAAATGTAAATATTTTATTTTGGAGTTAAAATTATATGAGGAGATGAGAATAGTATTCTAGCTCCAAGATTTGCATCCCAATTCAACCTGGTAAATAAGGAATTAAATGGAAATAAATTAAGTCTTACTCCAGCCGTATGTCGCCAAGTAAAATTTACACATTATATCTTTTACCTTAACTTGCCCTTTAAAACGTACTACGTCCACACCGTGCTTGGTGGTCTCTAGAACAATCAGAACTAAGCTTGTGGTGAAAACCTCTCGGATAACTAGATCGACTTTTTTTTTAAATTTCGGTTCAATGGTTTCGAGTTGAAAGTAACAAACGTTGGCTTTGGTGAGTGTGATACCATAAAAAAGATACCATAAAAGTTTGTAACATAACAAATACCCCCCCCCCCCCCCCCCCCTAAATAACATGGACAAAATAAAAACTATAACTGTTCTAAAATTTTTTTTAAGTTTATAGTTTGAGCATATAAAAATTAAAATGTTGCCAATTCGTAGTAACTTTGAAATTAAATTGCTCAAGAACGGCTGTACCTAATTAACAATTAATTAAATTTTGAATTAAACAAAAACTACATATCTAATTTTTCATTTTTCAGATTAATTCGCATCTTCCTTCTCTTCCTTCTCAGTGCTATGTACGAATCCGTTGGCAGATACGATATTAATTACGCCAAGGGCTACTTTGAAGTTAAAACTTCATCATCACTTATTTTTTTGAGTTTAAGTTGAATTTTTACACTGTCATTAGACTTATGAAATGTGTTTTACCGTATATGGCCATTTTTGCACTGAAGAGGAAATTTTGAATTCATCCAAAACACGTAAAATGAGATGGAGTTTTTAATCTGAGAAATTTCCAAGCATACCTTTGAATTGAAAAAAATGTCAAATTATAAATTTACAAATAATTTTAAAGATTTTCAGTCCGACTTGAAAAAATTCAAATTAACAAAAAAATTTAACCGCTGAAATTTGATTAAAATCGTTTGGGTTAAATTATAGAACGATAAACTAGCAAGTAAATAAATATAATTAGTGAAATAATTAATAAATAAGTCATATGTATTATGTACTGAGTTTACAAAAATATTTATTTCATTTAATTGTTTGGTTTAAATTATTATAATAATTAGAAAAATTTTAATAATAGTATTTATTGTTTCATATATTTGAATTATATTATCTTATATTAGAATTTTAATTATCAATATATAAAAAATGATTCTATATTTTATTCATTTCAATTATTATTCATTTGCTTTTTTTATTTTATTCATTTATTCTCTAATAATTTTTCGGATTACGTAATCATTAGAATTTAAAAACCCATGTAAGGGAGTGGTAAAGAAACATATTATCATTATTGTCGCTTACTTGAAATGTCATATAAAGTGATTTAGAACATTTTTGGGATTTAACAAGCCACACTAATGAAAAAGTAAAAACATCAGCGCAAGCAGAAGAATAACAGATATTTGTTATTCGACGAATTAAAAGATAAAGTGAATACATTTTATAAAGAAGATGATATCAGCCGCATAATGCCTGGATCCACGAACGGTCATCACTGTTAGAGAAAGGAATGATAACCAAAACATTCGGCAGCTACTTATGTTGTCAATATTTAGAGAAGCATATTTGGAGTTAAAAAAATGCCATTCGAAGAAAAAATAAGGTTTGACAAATTTAATATAACCAAAGCATTTAATTTATTTAAATAAGAATAGGAAATCAAAAAATGTTTGGGTTATAGATCAAAATATAAAATTAATGTTTGAGCAGCGTCAAGGCAAATAAAGTGCAAGTAAAATGCAAATAAAGTGCAAATAAAATGCAAAAAAGTGGAAATAAAGTGCAAATAAAATGCAAATAAAATGCAAATAAAATGCAAATAAATGCAAGAAACTACAAATTAAATGCAAATAAAATGCAATTAAAATGCATAAACAGTGCACATAAAATGTATTTTTTAGCATTTTGTATATTATTTGCATTTTATAAGCATTTTATGAAGTAGCACTTACATGCAGCGTTACAGTGCACTACATCTTTGGTTATGTTGGTTTTGCATGTAATATAAAGAAAGCAACAGAGAATGCAACAACGGTTTTTGTCGGACCCAAAACCTTTTTGTGGACTATGTTGGGATTTATCTAAGAAAACACGATATACGAGACTAAGAAAGAATGTCTGAGTCTTAGATCAATGCCACAAGTCTAGGAAGACCAAGAAACTCAATTGGGATGTACAGCGCAGAAAGAATAAAAATATGCTGAGTGAGAACAACCTAACAATGCTAAGAGATATTCTCTAATAATTTGAAGAATAGACATCAGCGGACCTTCTCAGATAAAATGAAACTTAAACATATAAGAAAACAGCTGTACTCTTAAAAATTAAGAATTCAATACTTGCAAGGGTGTACTTCAATTTGTTATGTGTGAAAATAATTAAACAATAAACCGTTTTAACTCGATATGTGATGCTTAGTCTACAAATATCAACAATTTAGAAAAAATTAAGAAAATGAAATTTGAATTTCCGATTTGATTTGATTACAGTGTACACATATGTCAATAATTATGTTTATTTACTTGCTATAGTTGATCGTCCTATAATAGCCCGAACGATTTTAATCAAAAGTGGTTAAAAAATTTTGTTAATTATAATTTTTAGTCGGACTTAAAACCTATTTAGAATAAGGATAGAACTATGTTAAGAAAATAAAATTCAATTGCATTTAGTTTATAACCCTAGTGCCATTTTAAAAAAAGTTTTTATAATCTTTTGATTGAAAAAAAAAATTACAAAGACATTTAATAAAATTTTTTTCCAAACGATTAACTAATCACCGGCCGTCTGTCAGTCACAAGCTTAGATTATAAAATATACAGGATAAGTAATATTTTATATATTTTGTGTATGTACACTATAAAACTATAAAAAAAATTGAAGCTGTTTTTTAAACTCAAATTTCGCACTGAAAATAATTTCCACAAAAAAAAAGGCTCCTGTAAAAATAAACACAAAAATACAGGGTCCCATGCAACATTTTTATCTCTTTCCATTTATAGAAAAAAAATATATTATTATTCTTCTATTGCCAGAAAGAAGTAACTGCCAAACAATATATATTTCATTTTAATTTCATTCTAAATTAAAACAAAACCTGAAACAGTAAACCAGCAAACAATATCCATTTCATTTTAAATTTAGTTTAAATGGAAACCAAACCAAAGCGTGCATGAGAAAATTTTAGTTAGGATCAAATTTTCACTTTTAATATTATCAGTTTTATTTTAATCGAAATACTTTTGAGTTTTGACAAACATAAAACAAAATTGAATAAGGTTGGTCATTTTCCAATCGGTAAAAATGTTAAATACAAAATATCTACATAAGTCTGTTATTTTGTAAGCATATTTGGTCAAGCAACGGAAAACCTCGATGATATTTAAATTTCTAGGCTACTGTGTTTTTTCAATGCAATCACGTTAAATTCGCACACTACTTTATGTAAATAAAAAACTTCAACTTAAAAATATATTACTTATCCTGTGTATTTTATAATCTAAGGTCACAACCGACGAAATCTATGGCCCTTTAGCCATTTGATAAATTTTGAATTCTAAAAATAGATACACTCAATGGTAAGAGCCAAAAGGACGATGTGTTCGATAACTGTACCGGAAGTGTGTCGAAAAAATCGTCAAGTGTGTCAAAACAATGAAATATGCATATTTTTTGCTTAAAAAACTTACATTTTAAGTGATTACAAGTAGGAACATTGAATTTGGAGGAATCTTGATGGTTGGGATTGGTATGTGAGACCAAAATCTAGATTATTGCATTATTAGTTTGTCAAAAAAATGTTATCAAGTGTGTCAAAAGAAAGATTTTTATTTATTTCTTTACCCAATTTCTTGAAAAAAAAAATAAAATTAATTATTTGTTTGATATAAAATTTTATTATTATTATTGAGAATTATGGCATTATTATTATTATGGCATTATTATTATTGAGCAAAAATGTTGTCAAGTGTGTCAAAAGAAAGTTTTTTTTATTTATTTTTTTTTTGGGAAAAAATAAAAGACTTTTTTTGATATTAATATTAATATTATAATTAATATTATAGAATATTATTAGAATTTAGAAAAAATTTAAACATCTAATTTTATTATAATTTTTGGAATATTTTTGGAATTTTGAAAAAAGTTTCAATTTTTCATTTTGTTATAATTTTTGCAATATTTTCAGAATTTTTGAAAAAAGTTTTATCTTTGATTTTGTAATAATTTTTGGAATATTTTTAGAATTTTGAAAAAAAGTTTCAATTTTTGATTTTATTATAATTTTTGGAATTTTGAAAGAAATATGAATTTTTGATTTTGTAATATTTTCTTGCAACGCTATATGGTGAGTTTTTTGAGTAGTTTGCTAATTGTATCATATTTTCAGTACAGTATATTAATTTATGGTTATAATTTTCCGGCAACCTTATTAATGTTTCGTGTTAGTTATGTAATAAATTTCAAAAAAGAGATAAAAAATGCTTGTACTTTAACATAGAGTTTTATGTTTAATATACATATCTGCCCAAAACTAAAAACAATGTAGTCATAAAAGTTTTTTATCGTAAAAACCGGAAGTGATAAACCGGAAGTTGGTATGCAGAAGTTTTGGAAACAGAACTTAAATCGTATATTCTAACTGCCCAAAACTAAAAACAATGTAGTCATAAAAGTTTTTTTATCGTAAAAACCGGAAGCGACAAACCGGAAGTTGGTATGCAGAAGTATTGGAAACAGAACTTAAATCTTATATACAAACTTCATTACGATACGAAATCCAAAATTACAAGTTATTGAAGATTCAAAATTAAAGGTGCTCGGGAGACCCCACGCTATTTTGTCCAATATTGAAATTTATCCAGATCTTCTATTTTCAAGTGAACCCGGATCATAAGTCAAAGTTTCATCAAGATCCCATGTTTATTTTTCAGCCACCCAAATAACGGTAAATAAATTAAAAGGCAAATTTATCAAAGGCACAATCGTGTATTTGATAAATTTACCTTTCAATTTATTTACCATTATTTGGGTGGCTGACAAATGAACTTAACCTTCGCGTGGACATTATCTACCCGGGTAGATATCACGGCTTTTTTGATTCAATAACTTTATGAGTTTTTAACCAATCGACATGCGTGTTCAGCTATGTGACAAATTACTTCGGTCTGAAAGACCTAAGTATTACATTCATGAGCTTAAAGTGAAATTCTTACCCGTACTTTTTTGGCATTTCTCGACGTTTTAGGACTTACTGATTCTAAAAAAGCAAAAAAAAATGTATGTCTGTCTGCCGGCCGTCCGTCACAACCGACGAAATCTAGAAAACGGCTGAATCTTAAAATAAACACTCATTGGTAAGAGCTGAAAGGACGATGTGTTCGATAACTGTACCGGAAGTGTGTCAAAACAAGGAAATATGCATATTTTTTGCTTAAAAAACGTTCATTTTAAGTGATAATCAGTAGGAACAAAGAATGTGGAGAAATCTGGATGGTCGGGATTGGTATGTGAGATCAAAATCTAGATTATTGCATTATAAGTTTGTCAAAAAAATGTTGTCAAGTGTGTCAAAAGAAAGATTTTTATTTATTTTTTTACCCAATATTTTTGAAAAAAATAAATCTAATTATTTGTTTGAAATGAAATTTTATAATTATTATTGAGGATTATGGCATTATAAGTGTGTTAACAAAATGTTGTCAGGTGTGTCAAAAGAAAGATTTTTATTTATTTTTTTACCCAATTTTTGGAAAAAAATAAAATTAATAATTTGTTTGAAATGAAATTTTATTATTATTGAGAATTATGGCATTATAAGTTTGTCAAAAAAATGTTGTCAAGTGTGTCAAAAGAAAGATTTTTATTAATCTTTTTACCCCATTTTTTGGAAAAAAATAAAATTAATTATTTGTTGGAAATGAAATTTTATTATTATTATTGAGAATTATGGCATTATAAGTTTGTCAAAAAAATAATGTCAAGTGTGTCACAAAATAATTTCTTTTATTTTTTTATCCAATTTTTTGGTAATAAAATGTAGCTGTTTTATGACGTAAATGTAATTGAGTATGAAATTGGACATGGAAATTTTTGAATATGTTATGGGCTTTGAAATATTTTTGGAATTTTGAAAAAAGTTTGTATTGTTGATTTTGTAATAATTTTTGCAATATTTTTAGAATTTTGGAAAAAGTTTTAATTTTTGATTTTGTAAGAATTTTTGGAATATTTTTAGAATTTTGAAAAATTTTAAATTTTTGATTTTATTATAATTTTTGGAATTTTGAAAAAAATTTCAATTTTTGATTTTGTAATAATTTTTGCAATATTTTTAGAATTTTGAAAAAAATGGAGTTTTTAAATTTTATATATATTTTTAGAATTTTGAAAAAAGTTTCTATTTTTGATTTTGTAAGAATTTTTTGAATATTTTTAGAATTTTGAAAAATTTAAATTTTTGATTTTATTATAATTTTTGGAATTTTGAAAAAAGTTTGATATTTTTTAATAATTTTTGCAATATTTTTAGAATTTTGGAAAAGTTTGAATTTTGAGGTTGAAAGTGAAAGTTTGAAGTTTGATTTTATTTAATTTTTACAATATTTTTGGAATCTTGAAAGAAATATGAATTTGTGATTTTGTAATATTTTCTCGAAATGCTAAATGGAGAGGTTTTTGAGTAGTTTGCTGAGTGTATCACTAAATTATGTTAATTTATGATCTGTTACAATTTTCCGGCAACGTATTAATGTTTCGTGTTAGTTTTGTAATTTATTACTATTTATTACTATTACTATTACTATTACTATTACTATTACTATTACTATTACTATTACTATTACTATTACTATTACTATTACTATTACTATTACTATTACTATTACTATTACTATTACTATTACTATTACTATTACTATTACTATTACTATTACTATTACTATTACTATTACTATTACTATTACTATTACTACTACTATTACTATTACTATTACTATTACTATTACTATTACTATTACTATTACTATTACTATTACTATTACTATTACTATTACTATTACTATTACTATTACTATTACTATTACTATTACTATTACTATTACTATTACTATTACTATTACTATTACTATTACTATTACTATTACTATTACTATTACTATTACTATTACTATTACTATTACTATTACTATTACTATTACTATTACTATTACTATTACTATTACTATTACTATTACTATTACTATTACTATTACTATTACTATTACTATTACTATTACTATTACTATTACTATTACTATTACTATTACTATTACTATTACTATTACTATTACTATTACTATTACTATTACTATTACTATTACTATTACTATTACTATTACTATTACTATTACTATTACTATTACTATTACTATTACTATTACTATTACTATTACTATTACTATTACTATTACTATTACTATTACTATTACTATTACTATTACTATTACTATTACTATTACTATTACTATTACTATTACTATTACTATTACTAAACAGAGATAAAAAAATACTTGTACTTTAACCAAGATATACATCGCTGCCCAAAACTAAAAACCATGTCCTCATAAAAGTTTTTTACCGAAAACTACATCAAAATTCTTAACCCAGACCGAAGTCTTGATACCTCGGAGCTGTGAGATTTCAGCCCCTCCATATTTTTTTGTTATGTAATTTAACCTAAAAATAAGTTAAATACATGATTTCACAGAAAATCCACCATAAGTAAAACCATTAATTAAATCACTTACCTAAAATTTATATTCTTTTAAAATTTAAAGTAATTTTAATAAGGCATATTTTATTCAGTATTTTTACTACTATAATAAATAACAAAAGCTGAATGTTGTAATTGATTGCACAATTTCAATACTTTTTTATATAGAATCTGATCAATTTTTTGCACTGTCATCAATATTTTAAATTTTGAGCCTCGATTATGCAAATAATTAAATATCCACAGTAAATCAAAAAAGCGAGTCAGAATTTGTATAAAATTTCGATACAAATTAGTATGGAAATTTCAACAATTTTTTTGTTTTTTTTATGTGCTTACAAAAAAAAATTTCTTTTGACCATCTACCAGAGCATTCTATTGACTGATAGATGAATTCTCGAATGCCATGAATACAAAAAATGTATGAAATACTTTAATTTGTATATTCATTATTTCCAATATAAGGGAATTTTTCCATATAAAAATGAAAAAAACGTATAATATGTCCTCGAACTCAGTATGAGCCAAATTCCAAGGCAGGAAATGGGAAATTCAAAATGTATGGGTTTTTAAATAAATGTTGAAGCTTTTATAGAAGGAGAAAAAACAAATTAAAAATTGAAATTTTTTTTAATTTTATAAAGTTTTTTGGTCCAAAACTTTTAGAAACATAGACTGTTTCAACAAACTTGTTTTTTAAATTTGGGACTAATGACTAATCCCATAATGGAAAGTTACTGAAAAAATGATCACAACATAGTATTAACCAGTAACAGTAGCTTCATATTATGGTATTAGTTGTAGCGACTGACTATTTTGAATATTTCTCTAAAAGTAAAGTATTCATATATAAAGAAATTTGCTTATAATTTGCCAATTTATATCGATTCCGGCTTTTAAAATAAAACAGACATAAAAGCATTTATATATATCGATAATATGATATATATCAATAATATGATTTTTTTTAATGATCACGTCACAATGTCAATTGGTAATATGTAGATGTTTTTTTTGTCTACATATATGATGAATATTTTAATGGTTTGTGAAGCTTAGTAATAGTATTACAAGTAGGGGTAATATGGCTGTTGAAGTTCATTTTGTATGTATAAAAGTTGTTTGATCAGATGATTTGTGGAAGGAGAAATTATTAATTTGTATTTGATGAAAGAGACAATAGGTAAAGAAACAAAAAACTGAAAAATCTTACTATATATTCTTGATCATTTTGATCCAGAATAGGATTATGTAAATTTCAATCAATAAATAATTAGGAAAATTTTGATCAAATAATGTAGTGTTATTGTGGCACAAGTAAATGTATATTCTTTAACGAAATTGTTCATATTAAATTTTTTATATTAATTTATTTTTTAAATTGGTGTATTTATTCTAACAGTGTTAAGTTTTCTTTGCCTTTTATTAAGTTTTGTTGGTTAAAAGTTTAACTAGCAACAATTTTTAAAATCAAACAAATGATCCAAACAAATTTCAACATTTTTAGTTTTTTTTAAATAACATATTTTTTGTTTGTTATATATGAGCATGTTTGTACTAGAAAACGGCTTTAAAGATAGCGAAACCGTTATTTTACCATTTCGGTTACTGCAAAAAAATAAAACGATAGTGGCTGAATATGAATTGATGACCGAAATTGTGTTCGAAAAGGTGAAAATAACTCGTCTAAAGGTCTTCGCATAAAAGTAAATGAGAAGTTGTATAATAAAAATAATATATTTAGCTTAATTTGTAAGTTGGTGCTACAAAGTTAGCTCGTCGTCACTATTTGAACGTGAAAGATTTATTTCAATGCAAAACATATATGTACAAAGTAGTATTTGAGGATACTTTTACTATGATATTCATTCGAAAGGTAAAAAATTTGATGTTGTTAGTCGATTACAGAGTAATTTCGACTCATCTTTATATGGATGTAATACTGGATATAAATTCATGGTTATATCTAATGTAATTTGGTGACAAATTTCGTTTGGCATTAGCTACCTCACATCAAGCAAAGGGAAATAACATACCTTGTAAAAGAACAATGGCTGATAGTTCTGGGGTGGAAAGTTTGGAATACTACATATATAGAATTGAAGAAGACGAAGATTTTCTACTTGTGTTGTATATACTATATAGCGAACTAATAATAAGATGCAAACAATTTATTTTAGTTAGAAGTTTATTAGCAACAATACAATTTATAATGTAAGCTTTCTTTATTTGATTAAATTTATATAATGTTTGTTTGTGAATTACTATTGATCGGGTTTTGTTTGTTGAAAATTAGTGTAAATAAAAGAATCCCCAGACAGGACTGCGTATGTTTTTAATAATAGTCCAATTCTCACCATAGTCCCTAATTTAAAAGACACGTTTCTTGAATCAGCCTATATTTCCAAAAGTTTTAAGCCAAAAAACTTTATAAAACTGAAAAAAAATATTCAATTTTTAATTTATTTTTTCTCTATCTGTAAAAGCTTCAACGTTTATATGAAAATCCTATTTTATTGACAACTGTCAAAACACAAGTTACATAAAAGTATGTAAAAACCAATAAATTAAAACAAATATCTTGATCTTATCTAATATCTTATCTAAAAAAAACTGCCGCAAACCTATAAATTTTGTTCGGATTAAAGACCATTCTTATACAATATATCGTTTCATCAAATTTCTTATTGTGAATGTTGTTTGCACCTGCGATGCTTCTATAAGATGCTATAAGTAAATCCATTTACAGTTATCAAGCTTTCTTTATACCCCAAAAAGTTAACCCGGATGGAGTGATGGCACTGATGCATAGGCATCTTTCGATAGTCTGAAAAATACTGCTCTCTTTGGTTCAGAATATCTGATCGTATACTATCTGATTACGCCATAACTCAGATAGTTCATAGTGAATTTACTCCTTTACTCTTTCTTATTGCTTGATTTAGATATTTTGTTTAAGTTCATCAAGGCAAGTTTTTTCCTTTATAGTTCGATGTTTTGATTCGATAATCTACACTTTTCTCATTCCTACTTTTTCCCTTTACATTGATTCTCAGCGTTGCATTTTGGTGACATATTTCCCATAAAAATCATCAAACAAAAGGTTGCTCAAAAGACAAAACTATATTGTATTCTTTGATTATACAAAACTATATTTTCCTTATAAGAAGCCTTGTAATAAAAAGAATATGGGACGGATAAATGAACTTTTACATGTTGAGTAGAATTCAAATGAGAAAATTATGTTGACAATTAGTTGTATAAATAGAAAAGTTGTCATGGTACATCGTTTTGTGCAACATTTTAGACTGTTTGAACTGTGCTCTGTCACAGGAGGCATATAAAATTATTGTATGTGCAAAAATGCGTATCTTTCTGAGATGGTAGAACTGTTCAAATATCGAAAATTTGTCGAAAAGAAACACAACATGTGACAGGCCTTCCAACCTTGATTTAAAGCGAAAACGAATAAGATGTCAACGGTTTATTTAAGGATTAACTGACAACATTCAAAGTAGATAGTGTTAACTATAATAGTTGAAATAGTGTACTCTAATATAGGACTATAAAATATAATTTTTAATGATTGTTAGACTGTAGTTGTGTTATCAAAAATCTACATTAATTCTACATTGACTGATCATCATATAATTAATTCCTAAGTATCAATTATTTTTTTATGAAATTCTTCTCTTATCTACAAACCAATAATACCATTTTATGAATATGCGCAAACTTAATCTATTACCATAACTTTTATTACATAAAACAGACGTCTCTATAACTAAACTAATACCTTCTTTTATCCACTATTATAATTTTTCATGACTTTTCCTTTTCTTCGTGATGTTATCCAACAGAAGTAAAATAAATTCCAAACTAAAGTAACTTTTAATAATAAAATAAAACAACAAAATGTAACTAAAACAAAGTGATAAGTTATAAATGTCAAATATATTGCTGACATTTACCATACAACATGAGACGTTAACTACCTAACATAAAATAATATAATAAAAGTTACTGGACACCAAAATAGCATATATAATTGGTCGTTCATGGTATCTTCTATTATATATAAATGATGATGAAATGAATATAACTTAAATAACAAAAAAAATGAAAATAGTGGAAAATAGGAAAAGTGTTATTTATGCTATTTTAACAGAGTAACGATGGTGAAAAGTAAAAAAAATTAATTACCGAAATTATTTTTATAGTATATAATTATGTTATAAATTATATCTAATGGATTTTTGCTTATATTTCATTAGAATTTGGTCAATAACGATGACGTCTTTTAGCCTTTTTAGAATTGCTTTTTGTATTTTATTTGATTTTAAATTTATTATTTTGATCGCTTAAATTGATCTGGATTTTGTTGATTCCATTTAGTAGTACAAATATGTTTAAGTTTGTCAAACGATTTAATCAGCAAAGCACTTCATCCTTGCATTATTCAAATATTCTTCGAAAACTGTACCTTTTGCGATTTTATCATCAGAGTACTGGATATACTCCTATGTAATTCACGCGTTTAACGTTGGACGTTGTAATATATTGTTATGGTACATTAAATGTATGTGTTACTTAAAAGTCAAGGTGGAGTAATGTGCTATCATCCCTACCAGTTATTTTATACTGCATAAATAAATGTAACAATTACTCCTGTTGATAAATACACCCTACACAATCCCTATACTTCCTACACAAGACAAAACAAGAATTACAACGATAAGGAAACATTCGCAGCTCTAAATTTGAAAAGAAAATTTCTTATAGTCTGATATTTTGGATTCTCAATTAATCTGGTCCTGGTAAGGTTACAAATATTGAACTCTGCTCCTTGCTCTATACAAAGTAGTAGGGCGCAACAAGAATGCCAGGTTTTGGTTGTTTCTCAGAACAGCAAAAACTTTTCGTGGTGAATATACAAACTTTGTCTCAGTCTTAATTTTTTTCCATAAATATATAAATAAATAAATAAATCTGCATATCTGTAAAGTTTGGTGCCATTGATAAGGTAAAACATGATTTGTGAAGAGCGAGCCCGTTGTGAAGTTTGAAAATATTTTGTATGAAAGAAAGATCAATTAAGAATCACAAATGAAACATTTGGTGCAATTGACCTGAGCTTGGTAAAACAATTAAGAATAATTCCAGAGTTACCTAGACATTTTCTTAATGTTTTTGCAGCTCTTTAAAAATGGATCGAAGTCGCATTTAATATATATTGTGTTTTCACCGCAAAAGCAATCTTTGCTGTATATCAAATCTTTAAGACGTTGCTAAAATTTGACGTTAGCCGTTAGATATTTGAAATAGATATTTGAAACTGTCATCTAGACTGTTAAGTTCATTTTGTCACCTGTGGTGCCGTCCACAAATTTCGTCACTATTGTCACAGTTGTGCAGCTTCGTACAGTTAACATACAAAATTACAAGCTCACATCCATTTCTCTAAGCTTGGATGGATCTAGTTTAATTGTAAATCCGTTAGATGTGAAGTATGATTGCTTCTACGGGTCGTACGTTTAGTAAACATACAGAGGCGGCTCTGTGTTTGAATTGTTTCTCTTCCATATATAAGAAACTCCAGTTATAAATTTGTAGAATTTGACATAATCTATATTATATGTTGAACACATTCCCATGTAGCCAGAATTTTATAATGAGAAAGACCTTGCTTGAAAGTATTTTCTGATTTTCAATTTATGTTTATCCTTGAACCGTCAGAATTTGAAGAAAATTTGATGCAATTCGTTAGATGTTAATATGTTTAATCCCCTATGAATTTTTTGTTTCTCTTTATAGTGTAACGAGAGTCTGGATAGAGGTCAGGACTCAGGATAACAGGATAACCATAAGCAGTCGTTACGCATTGTGGATTTGCACGCCTTAATTTTATTCCGACCTAGTTCGGTCCATGCACTGGAACAAAAAATTCGATCGGTTGGTACAATGTATTTTCGTAACGATAACATTCGAGTGTTGTGTCTTTAAATTAGGTTTTCGAATGTAAGACCACCGATTTTGAGTGTGGATTCTATAAATTTATCCTCGATCAAATTTTAATATATTAATGTAAATCTTAATATTAATGTTAATTAAGATATAGTAAGTTAAATGTTAATACTACCAAATGTTAATAAAAGAAAATTAACTCACGCCATGTTTTTTTCCGAATACAACCTGCTATACTAAACAAATTTTACCACTTATGTTAATGACTAAATTATTATAACTAAAATTATGCATCTTGTGTTGCACCAGTTGTCGATAATTTCTAAATGATTTTGATTAAAATTTGTTAGTGTTTGTTTAATAGAATTGCAATGACTGTCACCAAAACAAAAAGGCATTTGTGGAAAAATTTTCATTAAAAATTGTTGCACCAATTTAGGAACACGACTTTAAAAAATTCAATAAAAAAAAATTGGTGCATCAAAATGGGTGGTTGTTGCATAATACCATCAAAAACAGTTGCACGAAATAAATAGGCGATCGTAGAAAAATAATACAAATATCGTTCCCACAAAATAATGGGCGATTGGTGAATAATATCATACATAAATTGGCACTAAAATTAAACGGGTGATTGTTGAACAATTGTTGTAATAATAAATAAACAATTCATTGCACCAAAAATGTAGCGATGGTTGAACATTATTATTATCAACATTGTTACTCCAAAAATTGATGATAAATTATTACAACTATAAAAGTTGTTTTAAAAAAAGTTGTGTAAATAGGTTGTTATAAAATCAAAAATCTAATTTTGACCATGATCTGTTATAACTTTAAACGACGACATATTTTATTAAGCTCAGTCACAATCAAATAATGAGATTTCCAATTTTGGCTACACCAAATCAAAATTTTCTACCCTAAACCTCGATTTTACCTTTAAATAATATTTTTGATATATATGATGTATTAAGAAGTATTTCACTAAAATATATCAATTTTTCTAATTTTTGTTTTTTTTATTTAACACTAAAGAAATTCAAACGAAAAAATTTAAGTTTTTCTAATTTAGCTATACTATAAATTTAACTAAACTTGCTATTTTTTTTATTTTAAAAATTAAAAAATTAAATTTTACAGAAAACAATCCACAACACTTGAACTCCTGAGTAGAAAAAGGTTAATATTCCTCAACACCCAATTTTCGGAAAATTTAAAAAAACTTTTTATTTCGTTCATTTTTATTACTTCGGTCTGAAAGACCTAAGTATTACATTCATGAGCTCAAAGTGAAATTCTTACCCCGACTTTTTTTGACATTTCTCGACGTTTTAGGACCTCCTGATTCTAAAAAAGCAAAAAAAAAAATGTATGTCTGTCTGTCGGCCGGCCGTCCGGCCGGCCGTCATTACCTACGCTGCTGCAGGGAAAACCACTGGAGGGATTTCAAAAATTTTCTAAAAATAGGTATACTCAAGGGACAGGTCCGAAAGGACGCTGTGTTCGATAACTGTACCGGAAGTGTGTCAAAAAAATCATTATGTGTGTCAAAACAAGGAAATTTGCATATTTTTAGCTTAAAAAACGTTCATTTTAAGTGATTAGAAATCTTGATGGTCGGGAGTGGTATGTGAGATCAAAAACTAGATTATTGCATTATAAGTTTGTCAAAAAAAAGTTGTCAAGTGTGTCAAAAGAAAGATTTTTATTTATTTTTTTACCTAATTTTTTGGAAAAAAAAAATAAAATTAATTGTTTGTTTGAAATGAAGTTTTATTATTATTATTGAGAATTATGGCATTATAAGTTTGTCAAAAAAGTGTTGTCAAGTGTGTCAAAAGAAAGATTTTTATTTTTCTTTTACCTAATTTTTTGGAAATAAAATTGTTTGTTTAAAATGAAATTTTATTATTATTATTGATAATTATGGCATTATAAGTTTGTCAAAAAATGTTGTCAAGTGTGTCAAAAGAAAGGTTTTTATTTATTTTTTACCCAATTTTTTTAGAAAAAAATAAAATTAATAGTTGGTATGACATGATATTTTATTATTATTATAGAGAATTATGGCATTATAAGTTTGTCAAAAAATAATGTCAAGTGTGTCAAAAAATGATTTCATTTAATTTTTTAGCCAATATTTTGGGAAAAAAAATGTAGCTGTTTTTATGACGTAAATGTAATTTAAAATGAAATTGGACATAGAAATTTTTGAATTTGTTGTAGTTTTTGAAATATTTTTGGAATTTTGAAAAAGTTTGTATTTTTGATTTTGTAATAATTTTTGCAATATTTTTAGAATTTCGGCAAAAGTTTTAATTTTTGATTTTGTAAGAATTTTTGAAATATTTTTAGAATTTTGAAAAATTTTTAATTTTTGATATTATTATGATTTTTGGAATTTTGAAAAAAGTTTTAATTTTTGATTTTGTAATAATTTTTGCAATATTTTTAGAATTTTGGAAAAGTTCGAATTTTTAAGAATTTTTGGCATATCATCAGAATTTAGAAAAAGTTTAAATATTTGATTTCATTCTAATTTTTAGAATATTTTTGGAATTTTAAAAAAGTTTGATTTTACTTAATTTAACAATATTTTTGGAATTTTGATTACAATTATCCGGCAACGTATTGATGTTTCGTGTTAGTCTATCTCTGAATACTTGTACTTTAACAAAGAGTTATGTTTGATATTCATCGCTGCCCAAAACTAAAAACCATGTCCTCATAAAAGTTTTGTTGCCGAAAACTATATCAAAATCCTTAACCCAGACCGAAGTCTTGATATCTCAGAGCTTGAGATTTCAGCCCCTCCATATTTTGAATTTTAATTTTATGTAAACAAATAGTACATTATATACCGAAGTGATAAAGTAAATTTTCTACATTGAGGTGGATATTAATTCGCTAGAAACGAAGTTTCGAGCGAATTAAGCACCGAAATGGAGAAAATTTTCTTCACCGAGGTTTATATACTATTTTTTTTACTACTTGATATAAAAAATGCATCAAAACTCTTAATTATTAACAAAATAAAATGTCAATTAACAAGCAAATGGTGAATAAATAAAAATTTTGATTTGGTGAAACATTATTTATCGTATCATTGGATTGCGTATTGGATATTTGTTATTCAGGGCTGCTTAGTTAGAAATTTATTTTCAATGAATTTTCTTAAGACTATATTAAAATCACATATGCTTTGCATTAAAAAATATAGCTTTTATTTATTTTTGACATGAAATTGAAAATCTATTCAATATTGTTGAGCCAAATTTAGAATTTTTTTAGTCTACAACTCACAACTAAACTAAATTTCAACAGAATTCTGTTTAACACGAATTAAAATTTCAAATAAACTACTATAGTTGCAAAGAAGTTTTTGCATTCATTCATTATTTTATTTACGAAGGTGCTAAAATACTTATTATTAGGTGTGGGGAATAATAATACTAACCATAGCTGAGAAAAATAACTTTTGTCTTGGGTTTTTGAGTAAATAATTGAAATTTCTCATGCAAGTAGTAAAAAAAAATACTTATTTGTATCCAACCTTTAACCTCCTAAAATATGGTATCGTGATAATTTTTTTTTGATATATATAAAACTTATAAAGTGCTGGAATATTATTCGTTTTCCACTCACTGTAATAATAAGATCTTAAAATAATTTTAAAACTTCATTTTATTCTTAATAAAAGGCTTTATTTAGTTCAAAAGTATTTTAAAGTACTGTCTTATTTTAGTTTAAATATAATATGCATTTTAAGAATAATTGAAGTTGTTAAAAGCATTAAAATAATAATAATTGATAGGTTTCTAAAATCTTAATGTCCATCATCATCATCACTAGTTGCTCCATTCGAAGTGGGCAGGTTCAAAATTTCATCATAGAATCCTTGATATTCTTGCGGGATGTATTGTCTGACTTTTGATATGTCCTGAATCTTTTTGGGGTTGACTGCAACTTTGTCTTGATAGATTTTATCTTCCGGGAACAGCACTTCTTTTGTTTTATTGAGTTTAAAAGTTAAATTTAGAAGACCGTCTATAAAGGTTTCAATAAAGGTTTGCCTTCACATACCCTTTTAGTTCACTTTTATATACCAAGTGTCTGTACTGGCTTATACTGAACTTTTCACCTTTTTTTCTATATCAGTCGCTGTTTTTTTGAAATACCATGACAACTGACAACTGCAAAAATATAAAAAAAAACAACGACAATCATTGTCGTTGGTGTCGTCGTATTACTAAAAATAGACGAAAATAAACCAAACGTTCTAGCTAGTACGACAATGAGTGGAATATTATCTTTTTTCCACTCAGCGTAAACTCAAGGCTAAATTTATAAACGTTGTTTCAATGGAGTATAATTCTTTATACGCTCATTAAACGAAGTCGACATTCAACTACAAAATAGCTATCTCAGATAATTTTTCGTATTTTTGGAATATTATCCTTTTTCTACTCAGCCGTTCACTTGTATTACTCTAAAAAAATTAAATCAGTTTCTGTGATTGAGGATCTTCATGAACGTTTTGTCGAACATTTTCACATGTTTATATCCGTAAAATATAATGAAAGCAAAAAAAGTCAGAACAAAAAATTAAGTTCGTTCCTTTTTGTGTCAATAATGATGATAAATGATAACGTTGGCTTACATCGACAGGTCATACTCTCGGCTAAAACAATTTTAACGTATCCACTACAGTGCATATGATGGTGGTTATTTTAGACCCAACAACTTCGTGACAATAGTGAGAAATCCTTTTCATTAAAAAACACATAGTAATTAAAATGCAATATTTAAAAATTTGCTTTTTACTGTTTATTTTTAATTTTATTAATAATAATATAAACTTCCTTATAGTAACAATTTGAATTTTATTTTTATTTTATAGAATATCGATTTCGACTTACGTCATCCTCAGTTCTTAAATTATTATTGCAATTTTTGCTTAAACTATTACTTATATACTATTTCAACTGCTATTTTTTATTATTCTGTCATATATTTTGTTAGTTTTAGTGTTGATTTTATCATTTAAAATGTTGTTATTGTTCTTATGTTTATATATTTCTATTTCTTCCAATCTATCTAGATGTTGTCCTTTTCTTTTTTTTATGTAATATGGTTAGCCATATTAGATAAAAAAAGAAAAGGACAACATCTAGATAGATTGGAAGAAATAGAAATATATAAACATAAAAACAATAACAACATTTTAAATGATAAAATCAACACTAAAACTAACAAAATATTTGACAGAATAATAAAAAATAGCAGTTGGAATAGTATATAAGTAATAGTTTAAGCAAAAATTGTAATAATAATTTAAGAACTGAGGATGACGTAAGTCGAAATCGATATTGTATAAAATAAAAATAAAATTCAAATTGTTACTATAAGGAAGTTTATATTATTATTAATAAAATAAAAAATTGAAAATAAACAGTAAAAAGTATATTTTTAAATATTGCATTTTAATTCAAAAGTGACAAAAGCACACAAACAGTGAATAATATGGAAAAACATAATCACACATATAGTAACACAAAGTAGTTTCTATGATATTTTCATGTAGTCTTTCAATCAAAGAAACCACTTTAAAATAGAATATGAATTTTGAATGTTATGTTGTCCTTTTCCAATTTAATAATGAAAATCCAATATAGTTTATCCTTGCGACAACTATAACACTATGTTTTGTTGTTCTTTCTTACAATTATAATTATGTGCATTATTATGCTTAACAGAATAAACTAAACAACTGTTAATTGTATTCTGTTTGCGCAAAGATTTTTGAATCAACGCAACACAATTGATCTATTTTATAAAAATAATTGGATTTTTTTTTAGAAAAAAAATCAAGAAATACATTTTCGTTCTCATTTAAAATTATATAAAGAAGAATAAAATTAAATTAATTTATAATGCGATTTTACAAAAAATAAATCTTTTGTATAATTGATTTTTGGTTTCTCATTAGTAAAAAATTTTATGTCTTGTGTTGTAGGTCATTTTATTTAAATTAAATAAAATTTTATTAATTGTAAGGAATTAATCTTACAAAAAATTGAATAATTTTCAATATTTTTTCTTTTGATTCTTTATATTTTTTATCTATGAATTTTAAAATAATTCAATTTAAATTAGTACATGCTACTCTGTGGGAAGAATAAAATGTTTTATTCTCCCGCAGCTAGCCATCTTTTGCTATAGAGAATAAAATATATCATTACACACTAACCCAATAAAACACTATCATATATACTATCGAAGAAAAAAATGCGGCAAAAGACAAAAACAAACCGTAAATGAATTAATTTTTCGATTTTAAAAAAATCGACTAAGGGTTTTACCGGCAAACCGAATTAATTCAATTTCAATAACGCAACACCGGGATTTTTTGGGATCAGTTGCAAATGAGTCTTATAGTGAGAGCTAGGATTTTTTCAAAAAACAAATAAATTTTTGCCACAAGACATTAAGATTTTTTATAAAAACTACCGTTGATATATTATTGATATAAGTTTAAAATTTTATACTTTTTTGAAGAAACATAACAAATCAATAATGGATTTTGCTTTTAAAAAAATTAATTTCTTTCCAATTATTTTTTCTCTAGTTAATATATAAATACAGTTGTTCGTTTTATTTTAATGACGGAACTTTTATAAGGCTATTCTTGGTCATTTTGCCTTGGTCAGAAAAGAATGAATCAAATAACCCATCCTTATAAACTATTCATTAACGTATTCATTTACCAATATCAGAAAAATAAATAATTAAAACCAGATGAGCTCACAAGCAATACCATTGATAATTATATTTAATATTTTTAACATAAATCCTTATTTCTAACATAAAATCTAATAAAAACTTTATAGCTGTAAAAACAACTTTGGCTTTGAAAATCCCTTTCCCAATTATATATCATAAGTATATATTACTAAAACCGTTTTACATAAAAACAAAGGATTTATTTGTTATTAATAATGTTGTCTGTTATATGTTAAAAAAAATAGGTAATAAAATCTTACATTTAGTAGGTTTAAAAATTTGACTTTTCCTAAGAAACCGGATAAAAACTCTTAAAAAAACGAAAAAAGATAAATAAGATATTTATTTGAAAACAATAAAAATTAATTTTATAGATTTTTTTTTACTGAGGATATTTAAATCAAGTGAAGTGATTGGGTTAATTCCAACAAATAAAAATTTAAGTTGTTATCGTTAAAATTTATGATTTTTGTTGATTGACATTGGAATTATGTAATGTTAATGTTTACAAATTAAAAAATTATGTTTATATTAGTTTTAATACATTTGTCATTTGTCATTCAATTTAAAAATTTGGTTATTAAATTGGAATTGGAAGAACAAGAATAATAATTTTGAATTGATTATTTGTTTGGCTGTTAGTTAGATTTCGATTATCCACTAGCACCCCTAGGATATAAACCTTGACAAGTATTATCTCATTGCTATTGCCAATGGTATATGATCTCATTGCATATGACCAAAAATAAAAAAATTACAAATCAACAAAAGTTGATAAAAGGCTTCCGTGTTTTTATTGATTATTCCCGGCAAATATGACAATCCCGTAATCCCGGCATTAATCCCGGGATTGCGGGATCATAAAAATGGGTCGGGATTCGGGATCCCGGGATTGCAATCCCTAAACCGAATGTATAGTATTTCGAGTTAGAAACAATTTAATTCTTAAACTATTAAGATATCACGCGGTAATGTTCGCTACTGTTGTACTATACCCTCGCTATCGGTGATTATTGTTGTGGATAAATCTAGCATAAAATTTAAAACATATCAATTTAACTCTCTAACTTTATATATATTTAACTCTTTTAGGGTTTACTTTATTTGAATATATCCGGCCTGGATTCGATTTTTCGTATTTGACCAGTCTTTGGACATGATACGAGGTTTTTACAAAGGTTTGCCCTATTTAATTGTATCCGGTTCTCGAGTGGTTTTTCTTATTTAAGCCGTGTAAAAGATTTGCACTTTTATAATTTGTTTTAGTTATAGAATTCAAACGCTTCTATATACATTTCAAGCTAGCCTGTTCAGAACGGAAATCCAAGAGTAGCATTTAAGTCAGACGTTTCCTATCATAATCCAAGCCGTATCAGAATATAATAAGACAATCCCTATAGGGGAATTACATCCGGCCCTTATCGAAAATAGTATATGATTTCCCTATTAGGGTCTGCCTTATTTCTCCTGATTATTTTAATTGATTAAATTTCATTTGGTTAAAATTCAATAGAGGAATATCCTTTTTCGAAATATTCAGTTAAAAAGATTTGTAAAAGTATAGATTAATTAACGCTTCTAGGTTGAACGAATATGATAATAGTGATTAGGGTAGTACATGTTTTAAATATTTTTTATTGTACAGGATCAGGGCCGGATAAGTATATATGAAGATTGCGGTCGTATTTTTAAGATGTAAAATGAAAATGTATGTGCGATTACATTTCTAAGGAACGTGTCAATTTTTTGCCATTTTTTACGATACAATTTGAATGAAAACACTGTTAAATAAACATGTAATAATTTTTCGGAATCACTAAAGTTAATTATTTAAAGTGTCCGTTTGTTTTTTGTGTATGTTTTCATAACCTTCACAAGAAATTGCTTTGAAAATTTTAGATGAAAATTAAATAAAATTCATAAAGTTATTATTACGAAAGTCATATTATCTTATAAAAAGCTAAATGCAGCCTGTCATTTTAAAAAATGTTAAACTACTTTTCGCTCTCCATTTTTTTATTCTTTATTTATTATTCTTATCATTAAATAAATTTCATTTCGCTTCGTGTTTTAAAATTTGTAAAACATGCTAAGTGTTAAGTCCTCTTACGACATGTGCACGGTGTAGTGCACATCATGTGCATGACATGTATTATGCACAATTTTGTGCACTGGGATTTTGTAACACGCATAGTTAATACACAATTCGCGCATTTTTCAAAACAGTTTTACGCGATGTTTAAGGTATTGTATGAGGAAATGTTTAAATATTTGTTGATTGACTAGTTGAACTCACAAAAATATCCATCACTTATTGTTCTACAACGAAGGAAGTCTACGACATAAAAATGCTGTGGAACGCAAGCAAGTGCTGGCAATATCATTAGCGTTGTAAAATTAATTGGAAAACGAGAATTGGCTTTTCGAGCCCATCGATCTGAGTCTTGCGATACACTTGAGAATGAAGGTCCTACCAACTTTTTAGAAATAATTTAGCTTTTATCTAAACACGATCTGATATTAAAACTGCACATATCAAAAGTGTTATATTCCAGTAAAAAGCAGAAAAACTGCAGGGAGATCTTTAGAGGAAGGGCAAAGTTGATTACTCTTATAAGTTTGGAGTGCTGCCTCTGTTTCCATCTTGGCCCTCTTGGACTCTGTTCAAAAGCGAGCTATACGAATTGTGGGTGATCGAACTTTGACATCAAAACTTGATTCCCTACAACATCGTTGTTTCTCGACCTCGTTGTTTTTTTTACAAATATCGTCATCAGCAGTGCTCAGATGAAATCAGCGGCATCATGCCTCAAACTTATTCTTACCCCTGTTCCACTCGGCAATCGGCTGCCGCAACCGGTGAAACGGTAAAGATCCCGCGCTGTCATACTGGCAGATCGCAGAGAGACTTCTTTGTCCGAACTGCGTACAAATGGAATAGTTTGCCGGAATGCTTAGTCTCAGATGGCTTTAACCCACAGATGTTTAAAAAAAGCGTTAATCTACACCTTAGAACGCCAGTTGTTGTGGGATCCAGGTCTAGACCTAGGTCTTAAAAGGTATTTATGTGTTGTTGTGGCACATATTCTAAACCCTATTACACAACACATTTTATTAAAAAAAAAAAAATAAAGAAATCCACCATTAATCAAATAATTTTAACTACTGGGAGTTTAATTCACAAAGTTAATTATTAGATGTAAGTAATGCAAGAATGTATTCTATACAAATATATACAACCCAGGACATTACTGAAAAATATCAGTGCTCAGTTGTAGTGCGATATGTAAAAGATAAAATTTATAAACGTGTAATCAGAGAGTTGAATTGCAACTCATATACCGGATATAGAATGCACACTCTCATTTTTTATATTATAAAAAGTAGCGATTTGGTCATTAAAAATTGTATTGGCATGCAACAGATGGAGCTGCCAACATGCGAGGACAGTACAATGGATTCACGTCGTGAATTAGCTATTAGTAAGCTGTGAATAATGATTTTATTCAGTGAAGCTGGTAAAAAGAAAAGATTTGTTATGTAAACAACAATTTCATTACCATCTGCCAATTTCAATTTGACACCGTTAATAACCATTATGAAACAGATGAATTTAAATATTTATTGAAAACGGATCTTAAATAGAAGTATGGTTGCCAATAAACAAAAAATAAATCAGCAATTGAATACAAATTGAAACAGAGTATAAGATAAAGAAAGAAATCAGCCTCAGCTAGAGATAGAAACAATAAAATGATCTTCAATAAAGAATATATGACTGGAACACTGGCTGCAAATAGAGATGAGATGTACAAGCAAATAAATGAGTTAAACATTAGTATACATCAACACTTGCACAAAAAACTTCTACAAATGTCAACGACATTTGATGGAAACGTTGAGAAGAGTCACAGAGAAATTCAAGATTTTGAGCGTAAAGTTGACGATTTCGAAAAGGGTGCAAGATGTTGACACTGTTAAAATTACTACAGATTTGGTTTCACAAACAACAAACATCAAATTAAAAATACTGCAGCAGACAGCAGCAGATCAGGATATTAAGAACGCTGAAAATTATTTTGCTGTATGGTTTATTGCGCTTAAAAGGGGAGTAGCTGAGTCTTACAGGTGGTATCAGAAAAGGGCTCTGAAAGCTACTTTCGGTTTAATGAACGCATTGTAACGAAAATAAATAAACTTGAGCTTTAAAGCAACGTAATGGAGAATCTCTAAAGAACTATTCTTCGGCATTGGAACGGCTTATTTATTTGATACTCTCAAATTCCACCGTATTGTATGGAGAAAATGAAGATCGGGGGCATTTGCTGATGGTATTCGTGATCCTGAAGACAGGATATGTTGTCGCTAAAGCAACATTCACTGAAGCTATTGCTCGTGCCATGACAGACATAACCGCCCATCAAAATATGCCTGGTAGAGTTGACTAATGAGAGCAAATACCAGTCAAGACCACGAGAAAATTTTAGAAGTGAAATATTTCGATGCTGGTTTTGTGCCAAATTAGGTCACATTTCGAGAGAATCCCAAAAAATAAAAAGGAAAAAAGCGAGACCATCATCACCTTTTCAACAGCATCACATTAGCTAAACTTAAACGAGCTAGATAAAAAGTCATAAGCTGGCTTCCACAACTAAATGCCCCATAATCTTCATCCATGTTTCGATATTATAACAAGGGGTGGGGTAGCAATAGTAGTATTCTGGATCAAACGATTATAGGCGTACAACTTGGATACTAATCATAGAAAGGGTACTACACATGAAAATGCTGAGGCATTATCGAGACGAAACTATCAAGTTGAACATAATCATTGCAGTCGACAAGAAAATGATGAGAATGGCATCGGTGTGGGTGGTTGAAACCATAAGGAAGGATCATTACAAGGATCAGAATCTTGTACCAATCTTCGAGTTCTAGGAGAGAAAAGTTGCGGGTAAAACTCCAACTTTGAAGGCGTGCTTTGCGAAATGAAAAGATTCAATTCTACTTAAACCGATCTTAAAAGTAGATAAAAGTAGAAGCTGTAATATGTTTAGCTCGATTTTGATGGCATTCGATAATTTTGTCATATCCGTTTCAAGCTATGATAAAGTAACATCTTGAACTTAACACGCCTAACAGTGTATTATGTATTATAGATGACATCAATGACATAATCGAAAATTTATGAACATAATTATTTGTCAGGTTGACAAGTCAATATTAACAAACATATATCGACTAATTTAAGGAAAACTATGTTTACCAACATGATTTATTAATGTCAATAATCTAATTTAATGAATTTTAATTTTAACATCATTATTTTTATTTTTAGGATCACCGTTCAGGTGTGAACAGCTATCTATAATGGAGGCTTTTTTAGCTAAAGTGGTTAATGGAAACTTCCCTGACTGAGATCAACCTGTTACTTTCTTTTCGATGCCATACAGATTGCCAGTTCATAATACTATAGACATGACACCGCAGCTAGAGCTCTTTTTGGAAGCGTTTTTAGACCACTTTATGATCCCAAGTTTGAAGATGTACTATTAATATCATTGTCTGAATAAGATCATGTCAACAATATCTGGGCGGACCTGGAGGGTATTCAAAAGCTTGTCAGGCAGAAGTTACAATTGGCCAATGAAATAATTTAGATGCTATATAAAGTCAAAGTTGCACATTTTCAAAGATTGGCTTCATGTACAAACGAGTAAGATCTTGTTGGTGATAACTACGTTTAGGTCGAGGGGAATGTTATGAGTTATGACTCTAAATAATTGCAAAGAAGTACAATACAAAATTGTGTTCAACCTAAATTTCCCTAGTACAATATTTCAATAGAACAAACACATTAAAAACGTGCCAAAAAGTTTCGATTATTCTCAGAATTTCTCATGTTTTCTTTGTAATGAAATTGACCTCAAATCATCGCTATATTTGAAAAAAAATTCCTTTTTTGTGAACGAAATAAAGTTAAAATTAGGCTCCAAAAGTGTAAACAGTTAAAATTAAAATATTTTAAGAGAAATTTAATTATAAATAAAGTTTTAAGTTTGGAGTTTTATGGGTCGGAAACATATTAACGTTGTCCACTATAAACGGGGTTGAAGCAAAATGATATTTATTTTGCTATGAGATAAAAGCAATGATCACAAATGGACAGCACTATTGTTGTGCCCGTGCACTAATCATTACACACAAATTTAAATGATTAAATAACTGTTTCCAAAATTTTAATAAAAAACTGTGTTTCAACATTTAACCTGTATATTACAATAATTTTATATTAATTTTAATTTGGAAATCATTTATAGAAAATAAAACTATGTCAAATTATAATAAACTAAAAAATAATTAAAATATATATACAATTCCACTTATAAATTTAAAGTAAAAATAGATATAAGCAATAATTTTGTCTTTTAAATTAAAATGATTTACCAATTTAAAATTATTATCGAATTGCAGAATCATTAGTTTAAATTTTATAATCCAAAATTATTGTGTCAGTAAAACTGTGTCAATGTAAATAAAATATTATATATAATAATGTGAAAAAGGCACAAATAGTTAGTCTGTAAAAAATTAGTGGTAAAAATCAGTTTTCTAAAGTTAATCAAGTAATAAAAGTTCAGTCTGTTAATTCTGTCAGTTGTAATAGTAAGTCAGTTAAGTTTTATCAGTTAAATTAGAAATTAAGCCACTCAGTTCAAGTGGAAGTCAGAAGTTCAAGTGAAATTCCTAAAACAAATCAATTCAGTCGATCATTTAGTCAAGCAGTCAATAAAAGTCAGTTACTAACTTCTGTTAATTTAGTTTAGTTGAAATATATTTGTAAGTTAGTTAAATTTTATCAGTTGTGGCAGTTAAATTAGAAGTTAAGTCACTCAGTTGACGTGTATGAATAAATAAAATTAGAGATTAAGTCACTCAGTTGACGTGTATGAAAAAATACATTGAGAAATACTAAAGTTTTGTGTAGATAATTAATATCGTAATTGCAAGAATATTCCTCAGTGCCACAAAATCATTGAGTAAACCAATAATAATAAATAAATAAATTAAAACAATTTTCATTTTTAAAGTGTTTCTGTTATTAATAAAAGTGTTTTGAAAGAACGATGCTCGCAGGCACAACACTATGGTAACTAAAGTTAAATCCCGTTGCTAATTAGAACTGTGTTAATTTAATCGATTAATCTGTTAGGATTAGCCAGAGAGATAAATTACATCTGGTGGTGAAGTCTACTAATATTCTAATGTTTTGCGTATTAAATGTGTATACGTGTGAGTTGTGTGAGTTTTTAGGATTCAAGCATCTAAACGTCTTTTAATGTTTAATATTCTTCTACGATTAAAATTATGACCGTTATGAGTTCTATAACCTTTGACATGACTTCGTGTAAATTGTTATATTTTCACAACAGCGACTTCTTGTTTGGATTTTATGATTAATACACGGTTTGACTTTGTCAATTTCGTAACTCGTGCAAAGTATTTGATACTAAAACAAAAAACATTCTACAAGTGTGATTTTACAAGTGTGTAGTCAACAACGATTTCGGCTGTATAAAGCTCACATCAAAACTACGATCGAAATTTCAAAACTTCAATATTAGTATATATAACCAAAACTTTTCCGTTTCAAAACATAATTTTCTATTCTTAAGCAGCACTAAATCTTCCGAACAGATATAAATTACCAATTATATCAACAAACCCAAAAATTAATATAAAAATTATAATTAAAAATTGTACAAATTTCCGAACAGGAAATCCTAAAACTCATTCAACTGAAATTTTTAAATGGGCAGAAAGTAACCAAAACTATCAATTCACATCATCAAAAATGAAAATTGTATGACTAATTTCTAACAAAAATCTAACTATGTACTTTTAGTTTCAATTAAACAATAAAAGAAAAATCAATTATTTTTATCCATCAAATCAGAAATAGAATTGAATTTTTCTTCTTTTTCTTCTTCATTTTTTTTTTGTTGTGATTAATTGATCTCCGTCCGTTCTGATACATCCTTCTAAATTTAAATAGCAAAACTAAAGGAAAAACTAATAGCAAATTTTTCACGGTTTAATAAATAGATTAGATAAAAACGATGTCCAATTAATAAAAAGAAAAATCGAACTTCGTTGATTGAAAATTATGATGAAAAGAAAAAGAATTTAGGAGAGAATCAATTTAAATTAATATTGTGCTGAAAATATGATGCACAACGACCGGATATCCGTATGCCGAATTCATAGAAAAATAAACTTCATAACGAAAATATTATTATTTTTGCTTAACGGTGAGATAAGTTTTGTTTTCGTTTCATAAGATGACATTCGGATTTCAAAATGTATCCAATATTTTGTCGTTTTATTGTTATATTAACGATAAATTTTAATCGATGGTAAGAAACAAAAAAAAGTGTATATAATCAACCGTAATGGTTTTACCTATTAACACTTTTAATAAAATGAAACGATAAAACTTAAGAACCACCTATTTTTTTTTATTTTCATTGAAAAAAATGAAAAATGGTTTTTAACTTTTGCATTTTCATTTTGTTGGTCTTATGTTATGATACGACACGTGCATATTTTCCATTATTTACCTTTTATATGACAAATTTTATTCTTCAAATTTTTGATGATGTAAAAAAATCTGTTTTCCTTTTTATCCAGAAAGAGTGAAGTCAAATGGAAATGAAGTGATTTATGAGAACTTAAAATATAGCAAAAACAAAAAAAAAAATGGAAGTACACACAAAAGTCCGGAGATGATGTTGAATATTTTTTTAAAAAAACTTTTATGAAAACAGTTCTATGAAACGCACAACGATGGGATCATTATGTAACAATAAATTTTTAAAAATAAATGGATTTTTTTATTATGTTTTACGAGGGGGTTGTTTTTTCATTCGCTCATCCATCGAATGATATTAATAATATTTTATTTTTGTTTTCGGTTATAGGTTTATTTATTCGACTTTGCTATAAATTTTCTATTGGAAATATAATAATCAAAAGTTTCTTGTTTGTTGTTGATTCTGTTATAGTTTTACAATAAATTAAATATCATCATCATCATCCATTTCATTTAATTTAATTTTGTATCAATAATAAGGTTTCAAAAGTAATACAAAAATTAGATGTCTACTCAAGTATCGTATTTAATAAAAAAAGTCTCCTTTGAAACAAATAAAACTGTTAGAGGGGTTTTTACATAAAACTTTAGATTTCGTTTGGATAACTCACTTTTCGAAATGTTAAACACGATACAAAATCAGAGTTTCAAATATGATACCAATTAAAGTTTCTCTTGGATTGCATTCACTTTGAAAAATATTTCAATTTTTAGGGTATACACAAAAACTCGTTGCTATAAAAAATTGCTCCATTTCAAACATTTTACAATTCATCTTTTCTTCACATAAACATTACAGGTAGTCTACAACAACCTACAATTCTGGAGCGATATACATTGAACAAAATATTGGCAACGTTAATGCGTATTTTACCTCCAACATTAGGTCTGGCAACAAAGTGTTCTAGAAATACAGTCAACTTGTCTCCATATAATATTTCAATAAATTACTGATTGTAGCCATAGTTTCATCAAAATCGGTTATCAGTGTTTGAAGTTTTAAATAACAAGGTCGTCGGTACCCGAGCCGAAATTTGTTAGGGCTCAAATAAGGACCTGCTACGGATTATCATAGTTTGGATCAGGCATTGGTTGGTAGGGCAGGCTCATTGGCCCTGATCATGACTGTAACGATTTTTCCCTATCAGGTCCTGATTGGGATTACCGGATCAGACCCTGATTGTGATAATCGTATTTTTTTTTTTTTTTTTTTTTTTTTAATAAAATGTGTTGTGTAATAGGGTTTAGAATATGTGTCACAACAACACATAAATACCTTTTAAGACCTAGGTCTAGACCTGGGTCCCACAACAACTGGCGTTCTGAGGTGTAGATTAACGCTTTTTTTAAACATCTGTGGGTTGAAGCCACCTGAGACTAAGTGTTCCGGCAAACTATTCCATTTGTACGCAGTTCGGACAAAGAAGTCTCTCTGCGATCTGCCAGTATGACAGCGCGGGATCTTTACCGTTTCACTGGTTGCGGCAGCCGATTGCCGAGTGGAACGGGGGTAAGAATAAGTTTGAGGCATAATGCCGCTGATTTCATCTGAGCACTGCTGATGACGATATTTGTAAAAAACAACGAGGTCAGCAACAGTGCGACGATGTTGTAGGGAATCAAGTTTTGATGTCAAAGTTCGATCACCTACAATTCGTATAGCTCGCTTTTGAACAGAGTCCAAGAGGGCCAAGATGGAAACAGAGGCAGCACCCCAAACTTGACAGCAGTACTCCATACAGGGACGAATATAAGACTTATAAACATGGAGCAATTGGTATGGAGTGAAAAATTTTTTGCATCTATTTAGGAGGCCGAGTTTTTTAGACGCGCTTTTTGCCATCGCCATTACATGATCGTTCCAGAGTAGGTCATTTGAAACTGTGACACCCAATAAACGAATGTTTTTACATTCACCTATTGGTTCATCACACATACTAAATAAAATGTCTTTGGGGAACTCGGTCTTTAATCTGGAAACAATCAACAGCTGTGTTTTGGTGGAGTTGAAATTGACAAGGTTTTGGTCACCCCAGTCGGCGACTTTATTCAGGTCTTTGTTCACGTTTATGGCAGCGTCTCTCCGGGCAGGATTAATTCGTTCGTGCATTTTACCTTTTGAAGGAAGGGGCTAGAACGACTTGTGCAGAGTACTATGATCTGCAAAACTATTTATTGGGTTGCTGGTGATTTTCAACAATTCGTTGATATAAATCAAAAATAGGGTTGGGGACAATACTGAGCCTTGGGGTACACCAGCGTTAATTAGTTTAGACTCAGAAGAATATCCGTCTAAGGTTACCGAAATGTATCGGTCGGATAGAAAATTTTGAATCAGCTTCACAACATTGGGATGAAAACCGTACGCAACGAGCTTGTTGATTAAGTTGGCATGCCAGACTCGATCGAATGCCTTGGAGATGTCTAAAGCGATAACGTATGTTTCACCACCTTTATCAAGTATGCTGTTCCAACAATGCGCTACATAGTTTAATAGATCGGTAGTTGATCTTTTGTTTCGAAAACCGTATTGGCTGTCGGATATTAAATGATTTTCTTCCAGAAATTTTGAAATATGTGTATTAATATAATGCTCATAGACTTTGGATAGGACCGATAGTAAAGCTATTGGCCTATAATTTGAGATATCGGATTTCGGTCCCTTTTTGGGGACGGGCTGGACATTTGCCAACTTCCAGCACGAGGGAAATATACCAGATTTGTAGGATTGGTAGAATATTTTAGTTAAAGTTGGTGCAAGTTCTTTGGAAAAGGTTTTTAAAATAATGGGTGGAATATTGTCCATTCCTGATGCTTTGTTGATGTTTAACCCCTTTAAAAGTTTAGCGACTATTTTGGGTTTGAAGTGAAGTTCATTCATATTAACTCCTGAAGACTGGATTTGGGGTATTTCTTTAGGAGTTTCCAAAACAGTGGAGTTCAGAGCAAAGCGTTCAGCGAACAAGTTAGCTTTTCTTGCGGGATCATTGACGATTAAATCACCATCAATAATAGGGGGAATAGAAAATTTTGTACCAGAATTTAAAGAATTAATGGCACTGTAGAAACTCTTGTCAGAAACAGACATAGACGTAAGTTTTGAGGCTTTCGCTCTGTCAATTTCGGACTTTTCGTTTGAGATAATCTGATTAGATATTTTGTTGGCCTTTAGATATTGGGATCGATTAGTGGGAGTTTTGTTATGAATCCAAATATTAAATGATCTACGTTTGTTTCTAAGTGCCGTTTTGGCAGCTTTCGAATACAAGTATTTTTGTTTGGGTTTTACTATGGAGAAAGGGACAAATTTATTGATAGCAAATTGGATGGTTTCTGTAAAGTTTTGAGCAGAAACATTTACATTGTCAGTGTAAAAACAATGACGGTCGAAAGGGAAACCATGGAAAAAATTTTGAAGACCACTCTTATCCATTTTTGAGTAGTGAAATATTTTACGGGGTTTGGGAGCTGTAGTTTTAAGTAAATCAGTTTTGATAACTGATGAGATTAAATAATGATCAGAATTTCCTATACTACCTTTCGCAACATCGACACTCGTAATATCTGGCATTGTGGTAAGATAGAGATCTAGTAGAAAACTATTATCACCACCATTACGGGGAGTGAAAGTCGGGCTTTTAACAATTTGGAATAGGCCCTGAGACGCGGCAAAAATTTCTGCCAGTTTTCCACTATTGTCAACATCGTCGGTCGATTTGGAGAATTCCAACCATGATTTGTTGTGGACGTTGAAGTCACCGGTAACGATAACTTCACAATTAGGGGACTTTGCTCTAATCTCGTCCATAACTTTTGTCAGTATATTAAAAAAGTTTGGGTTACGTTTGTTGGGGGACCGGTATAAAGCTATTGTAAAAAAAGTCATTTCTGGAAGACAAATCTTTAAAACCATTGTATTGAAGCCGTCACCGTGCAGTTCAAAATTTGGAAAGCGCGTGTACGCAACACTCTCATGAATGAATGCGCATACGCCCTGATGGAGTTTGAAAGCTGATTCGAGCCTATATTTGGAATTAAGCGATTCTATAAAGAGAAAATTTTCAGAAACTTGTGTTTCTGTAAGGAATAGAATGTTCGGTTTGTCGTGCTCAAGATGATGTTGCACGTGGTCATGGTTAGCGTTCAATCCGCAGATGTTTTGAACATGTATTTTAAAATTTTTTATTGATTCATATATGTTTTGTCCCTGCAAATTCCGTGGACATGCCGCTTTATGGGCGGGTGGATTGCGCAAATTTGCTTTACCACTTGCAGACTTATTTTTTTTTCGGTTGTACTGCCATATATATATATCAAAATGTTTATTTTATTTTTTTTGTGTTTTATTTTAAAATGCATAACTAAGTAAAAAATCCTATCATACTACAAAATATGACATATGCCAATATTTCATGATAAGATGAAGAAATAATAACAAAATAATAAGTGAAAAACAAATTGTGAGAAATTTGCAGAAAACAAAACAAAACTAAATGCCAATAATCCAGCTGATGCAGCGAACCCCAGACGCACCGCCCACCACCTTAATCGAGGCACAAAGCCCACACATAACTACGTGTTGGTTCGATTCCTCGGAAGAGCTAATGAGCGGTACCGCTACGGAACGCTGCCCAGCTAAGACTGGAAGTGCTGCCGTTGACTAATTAAAGTTCGTCCGCCAGCACCCTAAGATATCATCTTGGCTAATAACATCTCATGTCATTGCCAGTGGTATGTGATATCTCACGCTAACTCATATGTCAATGGCAGGGACTGGAGTACGCAGGGTAGTCAGACCCGTAGATCAACATTGATCATAATCGATCAAAATCGATCCCTCCTGCGGCGTATTAGACCCTGTTTAGGATAATCGATTCAGGCTCTGATATATATTTATACATTAAATATATAAATTAAATTATATATAATTGAAATAAAATTAAACAGTTACAATGGAAAAAATTTAAACATATACCACCTTTATCACTATTATTATAGTCTTTCAGCCGAGAAACGATAATTAAAGTATGCATGAAACGATTTTAACTACATATTTCTAAAATGGATAATACTCTAGTGAATTTTAACCAATTGAAATTTCAGCTAAGGGTCGGATACGAAAAACCAAATCATGGCTTGATAAATTCAAATAAAGTTAACCCAAAAAGAGGAATGCAAATCAGGCCCAGAACAGGACCAGATCAGACTACTCTAATAAGGCTTGCCCTTTCTGGACTGACCAGCACCTGATCACGTCCTGACTGTATTCAAATTTTCCCTAACTAGTTTCTGCCCGTGTAGGATCTCAACCATTTTCTCCAAAAAGGCTCAGAAGCTGTCTCACGTACCAAGTTCATTGATCTGCATATACATTTGTATACCTGTTGACTTTTTGTCAAAAGATCATTAAAATTACAAAAACTCTCCAAGCAAATAAAAAACGTAGCAAAAAAATCGACAGTTGTATGACAGACTGACCACTTTGTCCAGTGTACTTCGAAAGTTAATCTAATCTTTCTCTTAATGATTAAAACCTTTTAACCATAATAGTCCTGTTCCAGTACAGCATGAAATAGAAATTATAGCAATATTTTCACAACTTCTATCCTGTACAAACAGCCCAGCAACAAACAATTACTGTGAGTGCGCTTCTTGCAGTAATGAGTAAATAATTTGAGCCATGAACAGTTCATTAAAATATTAATTCTGGATGATAACTACGAGCAGATCTGGGTGACGGCTGCACTTGGTTCAAGTTTAGAAAATACGTCAGATCATTAATTTTAAAATGAACTAGGATCATTCAAGCTTCATCAAGACCTTGCGCGTTTGCGCCAATCTCAGTTATACTGAAGTAAAGAAAAAACTGCTTATACAACATTTTTTTGCCCTATAAACGAATGTTCAAGGACACTTCAATTCTGTTGTCCAGTGAAAGACAAAATTCGTTCAATTCGGTTGTCTACCCGCCTCTATTGATTAATAAATTGTTATAAAAATTATAAAAATTATAGTTGCTGCCTGCAACTAAATGAAATGAAAATGCTTAACAGTTGTTAGCACAGAATATTTCGTTCACGTGAAGCTTGGTTTAGTTTAGCTTTACTTATTATTTAATTTCGATAAACTGTTTTTCTATTTTGCGTATAAAATAAAGTCATTTCGATACCCAAATGCGTATCGAAATGGCCTTCATTAAGATACGCAAAGTTTTGTTTTTCAAGGTTGGTCACATTGGGCATACAAACGTCAGTGAAAGTTAAAATGAATAATTATATAAATAAAATTATTCTTATTAATTAATCTTATCATTAAAGAATAATCTAAATTAGTGTTAAATATTTTAATTAATTAAAATAATTAGTAATAATAACAAAATATCAAATTGACTATACTTTAATAAAATACACATTTTATGAAAGCTAGTTTTGCAACAAAAAGATATATAGAAATATGATGAAACGCAGAGCTTACTATTTTGAATTGAAATTTTTAGAAATTTTCTTTAAAACATTAAAACATAAAAATATTTTTTTAAATTTCGAGACAAAAAATGCAAAATAGAAAAAATAGTATAAAAAAACTCGTTTCATAAGACGTTTTATCGCACTTATCCTTTAGAAAACTCCCCGCTGCGCGGGTCGTTTTCTAAACAGATTGCGTGCGATAAAATCGTCGATTATGAAACTAGTTTCTTAATATACTATTAGAGTTCCTATTGTCAAAAATAGTATTACAAAAATATTATAAAAAAAATTAAAATGTAACTATTTTGCCTCGTCAAAATTTTTTACTTATTTAGGTAAAAAATAAACATATGTACACACATTTGTTTTCTGATTAACTAATTTAATTAAAAGGATAATCAATGCCTTAAAGTATTTAAAAAAATATGGAGGGGCTGAAATCTCAAGGCTCTGAGATATCAAGTCTTCGGTCTGGGTTAAGGATTTTGATATAGTTTTCGGCAAAAAACTTTAATGACGACATGGTTTTTAGTTTTGCCCAGCGATGTATATCAAACATAAAACTCTTTGTTAAAGTACATATATTTTTTTATCTCTGTTTAGAAATTTATTACAAAACTAACACGAAACATCAATACGTTGCCGGAAAATCATAACAGCTCATAAACTAACATAATTTAGGGAAAAGATGATACAATCAGCAAACTATTCAAAAACCTCTCCATTTAGCGTTTCGAGAAAATATTACAAAATCACAAATTCATATTTCTTTCAAAATTCCAAAAATATTGTAGAAATTAAATAAATCAAACTTTTTTCAAAATTCTAAAAATATTCCAAAAATTATTACAAAATCAAAGATTAAAACTTTTTTCAAAAATTCTAAAACTATTGCAATTATAACAAAATCCAAAAATTGAAACATTTTTCAAAATTTCAAAAGTATTCCAAAAATTAGAGTGAAATCAAATATTTTAACTTTTTCTAAATATCAATAATATTCCAAAAATTTGTTATATTTACCACTTTGGGTGGCTGGACCTTTATAATGAAAATTAAAATAATTAAGATACACGAAATGACAGTTGCCTCCAGCACGAATCGCTAAATTTAGGAATCTCTTATCGTTATTAGAGGTTTACCCTAACATTTTATGCAAGAATGATTATGAAAATAAAGAAAGAATTTAATACTAATTGTAATAAAATTAAAAGAACTGACTTGTTTTTTTTTTTTATAGTTCGAGTTAATCACTTAGGTTATTGACCTCTAATGCTTTATGCACGTGTTAACGATAGGAAAGGAAAGTTTAAAGGTTGGTATTTAGGGATTTGGGATAGGACTGGAGCGATAGTGTTGATGTACTGCTGATTTAAAAGCTTGAGGATTGTAAGTAGCAGGGAAAACATTTTTTGGTAATCGATTCCACCAGTATACCGAACGTGGAAGGAAGGTGTTATTATAGCTAGATGTTCTCACATATGAGGCCTCCAAGGTATGCTTATGGGAATGCAACGATTGTCTTGTGACTCGTGACGATTTGCGTAATGGTGGTATTAAATCATTAACTTCTTTAGAGCATTTACCGTAGTAGTATCTGAAGAATAGTGTAAGAGCTCCAACCACTCTTCTATGATGGAGAGAATCTATACCCGATGTTATCATTGGATCATCAATCAGTTTTAAAGCACGTCTGTGAATTCTGTCTACAAAATTTAAAGAGGTTTCAGGTGCTGCAGCCCATAAATGGGATCCAAATTCGAGGATTGGTCGTATATATGCCTTATAGATCGTAGCAATTTCAGATGGAGAGAAAAAGCTTTTACAGCGACGCAGGAAGCCATGTCGTTGGGATCCCAATTTTGCAACAGAAAGAATATGATCATGCCATTTTAGTTTGTGATTGATATTAGTACCCAACAGCTTAAGCGTAGGCGAGTTTATTATTGGTTGGCTGGAAAACGTTGCATTGCAGCTATATAGCGAGGTTTTATGAGACAAAACACACGACTTCGTCTTCGTAGCATTAAATGTCACAAGATTCCGTTTACCCCATTCCAGGATTAATTCAAGATCATCATCCAAGGATTCAACCATTTTTCTACAATGAGAGTTGGTGGTTAGACTCGATGGCTGTTTTTTAAATGAACAGGAATGGAAGATAGTACTGTCGTCGGCAAAGCTATATATTGGGTTGGTGGTGATAGATAACAAATCGTTGATAAAAATCAGAAAAAGGGTTGGTGATAGAACCGAACCCTGGGGAATACCAGCTTGGATTGGGAATTTATCCGACATGGCACCATCCAGCACTACTCTGATAGATCTTTGGGATAAAAAATCTTCTAACCAACAGATCAAGGTCTTACAGACTCCAAATGAAATTAATTTATTGTTAAGGGCCCAATGCCAAACTCTGTCAAACGCCTTGGATATGTCAAGGGAAATAATATGAGACTCTCCAAAGTTATGAATTGTTTTACCCCAATTCTCCGTGAGGACTGACATGATGTCACCAGTAGACCGTGTTTTACGAAATCCATATTGGCGGTCGTGGAGAAGATTGTTGTTTTCGAGATAAAACCATTAGTTTATAATTAATAATTTTTTCCATAACTTTAGCAAGTATCGAGGTTAATGCAATGGGACGATAGTTTGATGGGTCAGACTTGTTGCCCTTTTTCGGTACTGGTTAAACATTAGTCAGTTTCCACATTGATGGGTAAAGACCCGAGCTTAAGGACAAAGACTTAAAGACAAATTTGTTATAGAATGATGATCAGCCAGCGAAATCCAACTTCCCAACTTTTTACTAAATGCTTGTCAGCCTTATCTCCTACTTCAATGGTTTTCTCTAAATGTTTCCACTCCTCTGAAACTACTTTATACAGCTTAACTCCAATTTAATTAGAAATGATTTATGCGTAGATTTTTCAACATTTATTGCTTATAGTAAGTTTAATTTAATATTAATATTCTCGCCATTGATTCCCAATTTATCTGAGGAAATCTTGACTGAATGTCTTGCTTTAAATTTAAGAAACCAATCGTTCAATGTAACGCCATGATGGCATATTTCTTTTTAAACAAAATTGAAACTATAAAATTTAACATTTAATTTTTCTATCTGAACTTTTTTTATTTTTAGTTCCATTAATCACCAAATATTCTTAATTACTTTTTATCACAAATTTTAAAATTTGTTTTTTTTTCTTTAGCAAGAAGCAAAAATTGAATGAAATCAGAGAAATTCAATTTAAAATTAAATGTGTGTTTTGTTTGACACATCATATTCAGCAAAAAAAAAAATGAATCAGCGTTGAGCAACAATATCTGTTCGTTAAAACACATAAAATAATGAGTTCTTTTATCTATTGTTTGATATTTGAAATTTGATTTAGTCGTTATAATTATTTGAAAATTTTTTTAGTTGTTATTATTGTAAAAATGAAATGATATGATTGAAATATATTTTGATTGAACGAAAAAGAGAATAGAAATTGCTTTCAATATTATTTATGAGAATTCTCGACGCTACAAATTCCTAAAAATACAAACTTTTTCCAAAATTCTAAAAATATTGCAAAAATTATAACAATATCAAAAATTGAAACTTTTTTCAAAATTCCAAAAATTATAATAAAATCAAAAATTTAAAATTTTTCAAAATTCTAAAAAAATTCCAAAAATTCTTACAAAATCAAAAATTGAAACTTTTTCAAAATTCAGCGTACTTTCGGACCTGTCCCTTGAGTATACCAACGGTTTTCTAGATTTCGTAGGTAATAACGGCCGGCCGGCCGTCCGACAGACAGACATACATTTTTTTGCTTTTTTAGAATCAGTAGGTCCTAAAACGCCGAGAAATACCAAAAAAGTGAGGGTAAAAATTTCACTTTTGGCTCATGAATGTAATACTTTGGTCTTTCAGACCGAAGTAAAAGTATGACAATAACAGGATATTTGTTTGGAAATAAAATAGATTTATTTCCTTATTTCAGGCACCTTAAACAGCATTTAAAACTAGATAATTTTTTACCGTCACCGCACATAATTATTTAAACTATAAACGATAGTCAGGAAAGGTGTTTTATTTAGTTTGTATATATGTTATAAAATTTTTTATGTTATGCATGTTAAATCAGATCACAAGCTTCACCACATTTTCCAAAAACATTCAGAAACATCAAAACTGGTTTAAATTTTATTCTAAAATAAACTAATTTAACAATTTTCAACCTTTTTATCAAACTTTTTATTATACGATTTACAATAATTTTTTATAACAGAACAATAAACACACAATACAAAATGACATGTTTACTTTGACAAAGGTAACATCTCAAATTAAAGAAGAGAAAGGAACGAACTTCTGTTCATTCCGTCAAAATATGATAACCATAAATATACGAGATCCGTTGTGGCAACCAAATAAATCTGTTGAATATACCAATTTCAAGACTAATGCCGTAGTTGTAGCAACTAAAACAAAAAAAAAAGAATTTTAAGCAATTGATCCTCACAACCACATTGCTAACAAACAATCGAGTGCCGTCCTTTAATACCTATTAATGATAATACCTGTCATAAAATGAGAGCACACTAATGAAAAGAATGGTCTTTAGAGATATTTTGAGCGTACAGCGTCTTACTAAATTCATTTTTCAATCTTGTTAAAAAATATTAGTGTTGTGTTAGCAAAGAAGCTTCAAAGTGTTTTAGTAGTTAAAATAAGTTTTTTTTAAAACATGAGTAAATATCATTATTTAAAACCATTTGGTATCGGCAAGTGTTCAAAAACTTTACGAAATCTTACACCTGACATTCAGAATAAATTACGTTCGATAAACTTTGTGTTTAATTTACATACGCAAATGCGAATTTGTTTATCTTGTAGAATTCGTCTCCTAATGATCAGTTCCACTGGAGGTATTAAAGCTTAAAATACTGGTGACCCAGAATCAACATCGAGGGATGAGAGCCACAGCCACAGCCTATCAGCAGACAAAGCGTTATGCCAGATATTATTTCATCACCAACGATGAAATAATATCAACGGAGAGTGCTTAGTACTTGGCGATTTTTGGGAAAATAACTCTTTTTTAATTCAAGATTATGTGCAGAGTTATCATTGGAATAATTCACAAGCTACGATACTCCCATTCTTAATTTCTTATAATTTACCTATACTAGTCAATATATCGAGCACTCAATTTTTGTCATTATCTCTGATACAACTGAACATGATAGTGTGGCAGTGCATCTATTCATACCACAAATGATTAATTTTATAAAAGATAAAATAGAACATCCTATTGAAAAAATAGTCTATATGACTGATGGTGCGGGATCTCAGTATAAAAATAAATCTAATTTTATAAATCTATGCTACTACAAATCAGATTTTAATATAGACGCAGAGTGGCACTTTTACGCTACCAGTCATGGAAAAAGACCGTGTGATGGAATAGGAGGTACATTGAAACGAGGTGCTCATCGATATAGTTTGTCTAACAAGGATATTATTCAAACCCACTGGATCTTTATGAATGGGCAACAAAATGGCAATCAACAATGAATTTTGCATATACCAGCAAAAATAATTATAATGAAACGAAGTTATGGCTAGAAGCAAGATACAGAGAGGCTGTAACTATAAAAGGTACACAATCATTTCATGCGTTCATACCTAAAGATGAAAAAACATTGCGCGCAAAAATGTATTCTAATTCCGTTGAAACTATGCTTTTTAAGATAAGCCGTTAATATGTTATGTAGATTTATTTTATATTAATAATGGATGTATATCGTTTTTTATTACATAACCTAGAATATTGCATAACCTAAAATAAAAAGTTAATTATTATATGAATTCAATATAACATGCATTTTATTTCGCATCATTTTCCCCACTATTTACTGCTCAGAATGAGTTTTAATATTCTTCAGGTAAATGTATTTATAATTAATTTTGAACAGGTATAAATAGATGAAAAGATAAATTATGTTAAAAGCATCCACACCCTCAAATACTTAATTTGTATCCTTAAAATAATTAAATGGTCATTAAATTACTATAAAACAAGAATTCCGGTGGGTTTAGTTAAATAGATGAAATAAAAATTTTGTAAAAATTTTATTTTTAAAACGAAAAATTATGCCATCGGGAAATTTTTAGTTTGGATTAAGAATTAATGAAACATTTTTTTTCAGAAAAAAATGTGGTAAAAGTAAGAGTACCCCTAACAGCGTCATCTTTGAAAATATTTTTTAAGTTTAACACAGTTTTAAAAAATTATTACAAAATTTTAAGTAATTTTTTTTATAAGTCCTATCAATTACCTATCCAATGAGCTATAAATGACTTAAATAGGTTTATTCAATCGTTAGCAATCGATATTCAAAGATACTCATGTTTCGCAGACCCCTAAAACTTTTCCGCCACCCTGTGTCATCCATAGAGTGAAATTTAATTTTTTTGAAAGAAACGTTATTTTTATTTTCTCATTGGCTATCTGTGTATGCAATTTTATCGAAATCAGAGGGGGTCAGGAACATCGATGTTGCGGTGACGTGGAATGGAATTGCTCAGAAAGTATATTAAAAACGAACATATTAGCACCTGCATATTATGTATTCGCCTGATTCAACAGCTCACGGCAGTCAAAAACTTTTTTCGTTTTATCCCACATACTGCAAACTCTTAGCGGTATTTTCTTTCAATTCACTAATCCCGGTATTTTCTTTCAATAATCCCGAGATAGCGGGATCATAAAAATTGGTCGGGATCCAGGGATCCCGCGATTGCAAAAATTAGTTTAAACTAACCGATAAACAGAATGACCCAGTGAAAACAATTAATTTGAAACATGATATATCCAATATCATCTGAGCATTAGTGGTAACAATGTGTATTAAAACCAATAATATTTTATTATCTTAAAATTCGTTCCTCTAATTATTCTCTATCGCACATAAAAATTGCAACATATTAATATTTTCTAAATAACGAATCAAATTTCGTTCAACAACTATTTCGAATATCCAAAAACATCATTTCCTCTCTAAATAAATTATATCAAAACTAAAACTAAAATGAACATAAAATTAATTGGTATTCTATAGCACACAATTTAAAAACAAAAAAAAACTCGATAACAAGTGGTCATTCGAAAATAATTACTTCGTAGGTTATATCCATTTGGTCATCTAGTGGTAAAACATCATGTAATTGTATCAAATACTAAATATATGAACATCTATAGATAATATTACTTTCATTTTTTTTGTATAAATTGAGTAATTTAACTGCTCCTTTGAGGGTTATAAATTAAGGTTATTTATTTTGGGTGATAGTTTTCCATTTTGTTGATGATATCGTTAATTAATTGAAAAGTTTTATATTTAAACCAAATTTAACATTAAAATAACATCAAATTAAGGAAAAGTGAAATGTAATAAATCTAGGAAGGGTCATTGTTTGGACAACGATTTTTTTTTGTAATTGGATTTTCTATACGAAAATTGATATGGAAATCTTGATTGTGATATCTTGAGATATTGGTAAAATTTTAGTTTTTTTAATATATATTTTGTTGCAATTAAATTTTATTATGGTTCACAAAACTATATGTTTAAATAAATAACAAATACAAGGATCTGTGTGTATAAATGTGACAGGAAAACCAAAATGTTTAACAAAGATTTGAAACAAAAAACGCCCTACGTTCGTTCCTCTGAAAGAAGCATTATTGCTCATCTCAACAAAATTTGTGGAGAAAATAAAAGCCTTTTTCATTACAAAACAAAACTTAAGGTTTTGCGGCAAACACAGCTTTAATAAATATTTGCTGTACGACTAGTAACGACTAGGCAGCAACAACAAATTGAAATTTCTTATGAAGTTAAGAAGTTTTATTTTCAATGTCAATTCTCCATTATTATATGTGTACTAACACGTTTCTCGTGAGTAAAAAAGCGCTCTAATATTTATTTATGTACCAAGGGTGCAAAGTTATAAATTTTAGCCCGCGTGAGAATTTGTTGCCCCAGACGTCAGTCAAGGGCAATAACTCGCTAGGGCTGAAATTAACTTTACACCTGTGGTACATACATAATTTTTTATACTTCCTACAAGAAGGAGTAAAGTAACAAAAACAGTCCGTACAGTACAGTACAAACAGTAACAATAAGAGGGCGTAAAGTAATAATAAAGGGGCGTAAAGTAATAGAGGGCGTAAAGTAATTAAGGTCGAAAATGTAATATTTTACGCAAATCTAAGGAATCGTAAAATAACTCATTTTGTATAGGAAGTATATAAAAATATTAACTTTTTTAATAAAAATTAGTTTTGATGTGTGTGTACTTTAATTCTGATCTTTAGTTCTATTTTTATGACAATTCAACTCACTAAATAAAGTTTCAATAAGGTCCAATAAAAACGCTTCATTTACTATTTTTTAGCGAATAAAAACGATTTGTTTCGATTATTTTTTTCTGGTAGGAAGGAACAGCGAATATTTTCGAATATTTGCCGCCTACTTAATATATTAATTTAAAACAAAAATTCACATACAAAATTATGTGAAAATGCAATTTGCAAATAGTAAAAATGTCCGTTTTCATTCATAAATGATTGCATGTTTATGTTTATTTGTCAAAAATAAATTACAAATTTATAACATTTATGCGCCTACTAAGATGAAATAATATTTTACTATGTATGATTATGTTGTATGAAATAATGTTACTATTTCTGTTCGTTAAATTGTCTGCTAAATACAACGCGTCACCAAATTATTAGTCGATTATTTTTTAACATTACCACTCATGCCATTTGAGGTTAAAAATTTCCCTCGTGCGCTACGCGCACTCGGGACCTCAAATAACATTCGTAATAATGATAATGAAAAATAATCGACTCTTATTTGACGACTCGTGATATTATATATGAATATTCCAATGAAAGAATAAATTGTATCCACGACTACTATAGAATATTTGCTTTCCATGTGTGTGTCTTCCATTGTAATGTTATACATTCTCTAACTTGATGTAGAATGTAACGCAATCGTTACATTCTACAACAGTTCTATAGTCTATTAAATATTCCCTTAACAAAATAAAAACTTAGCATTTGTTGGTATAGTAATATCAAAAGGTTAAAACGAGAACAATACATATATAAAACTGTATTTCAATATGGTGATAAAAACTTTAGCAGGCAAACTGGAAATTATTCGAAATATTTTGCAGTCGTGGATAAAATAGCATCCATCTTGTATTCGCATAAGATGATGGCAATTATTCACTCGGATGATTCCCTCCACTCGCATCGCTCGTTCCGTGAAACTTCATCCTCGTGAACAATTGCCATCATTCTAAACTCATACAAGAATCTGTTATTCAATAAGTTTATTGTATTTGATGTTGTTAAATTAATTTACTCGTCTTAAGGATTTTTATCTAGAATTTGTAATTCAATCTTTATTCTTTGCATTACTATAAAAGTTATATTGTTGTTAATTTATTATTTTACATCTATATTTGGTAGCCGTATTTTTCATTTGTACACTCAACAACCACACTCCAAAGCTACCAAAACTGGTGACCACCGACAAAAACTCAAAGCAATTGTTTTTTGGATTTGGTGTCAACGTCAAGTAAGAAAATTATTAATTTCACTATTTATTTAGTTTAATTTTATTGACTTTAAAGTAATTATTGTTTGCTTTTTTGAAAAATTTTCTTGTTCAAATATTTTTATCAATAACATGTACATTACAAGTTTTCGCTTCCATAGCTCTCCAGTGTTCTCACACTTCTTCTTACGTACGGACTTAGTTCTAATCGCTCCAAGCACCATACGAAGGTCCTTTTCCAGTCATTTACCGCAGTGATAAGAATTTCGTTAATGACCGTCAACTCATTCGAGTTTCCATCGACAGATTCAAACCTTTTTTAAGTACGAGTACTAATCTCAGTCACGCATTTTAAAGATAATGTCCATGCTACTCCTTCGGACACATTATATTCTTCTCCTTCTACCTCTACAGAAACGAAGCACACAACGCAATGCAAAAGCTACTGTATCAACTAAAAGGGCTAGATTTAATCCTATTCCTCAACAACAGCTATTCCAATCTGCATCCACGACTAAACAAACCGGTAAAGCAAATAAAACGGCCGCCTACTTTCTTAGTGCTTTGTCAATTATAATTTTTTATAAATAACGCTTCCCTTTTTTTAATGGTACAATTTAAATGAAAAAAAAGTCAGCAATAAAACAAATTATTTATTTGACTATAAGTAAGTCATAATGCCATAATTTTCTTAATATTGTAAAAAAATAAATTTAAGCATCAGTAAACCGACGTGAAATAAGTCAAACAAAAATTATAAAAAATATTATAATTTTTGAAAATGATACGTCCATTTTGTCGCCTTCTTTTTAATGGTACAATTTAAATAAAAAAAAAATCAGAAATAAAACAAATTTTTTCACTTACATATAAAAAATAATGTTAATTTTCCAAGATTTTTTTAATATTATAAAAAAATAAATTTAAATATCAGTTAACCGACATGAAACAAGGCAAACAAAATATAATATAATTTTTTGTAAATAATTTTGTAAATAGTACGTCCATTTTTTTATTGATGCAATTCAAATTAAAAAAAATTAGGAATAAAGCAAATTCTATATACGAATTAAATATAAAAAATTATGTTAATTTTCTTAATATTGTGTAGATTATTTTCTTTATATTACATCACTAAAATTAATTTTTCAAAGTGCCCAAAAATATTACAATTTTTTTATATCACTAAAATTAATTTTTCAAAGTGCCCGTTTGTTTTTTGTTTTCATTGTATTGAAAAAAAATTAACATAGTACATAATTTTAGATGGAAATAAGATATAATTCATCAATTTAATATTGCGAAAGTCATATTACCTCAAAAAAAGTGTACTAAAACTTTTTTTTATTATTATAATTATTAAATAAATTGCATTTTGCTTCACTTTTTATTATTCGTGTATCATCCGGCTGACATGGTTGTGTATATATGTGCTAAGGCGTTTTGAACATGTGCATATCATGTGCATGATATGCATTACGCCATATTTTTGTGCACAGAAATTTTAAAACATGCACAATTAATGGGCATTAATTTTATACATAATTCACTTCTATTGACAGTCCTCAATGACCCGCGCCAAGTTTATCACGCCTACCACGTATTTGCAGGCTAGCCACCTAGCCACCAACCTTGGCGAAGAACATGACAAAAAAAAGAGGCGGACAACACATGTATCGTGTTTAAGCGTCTAACGATGTCTAACAATGAAAGCATAGTTTGTAGATGTTTTCGTTCTGTAAACAAAATAGATGATCGCTGAAATTTTGTCGATTCATGGCCAGTTTTCTCCCCCATATTTCACGAAACATTAAAAATTGGTAATTTAAAGCATTTGTTAATAAAATTTGTGAAAATTTATATTTACTTACAAATTTGTTAGTTTGGTGACGCTCCCTGTTAGCATCTTTTTCATAAATTTCACGAAATAGTTTTACTTAATGAAAATTGAAACTTGTGGCGAACATTTCAATTAAAAATTTTCAAAATTTTAATTGTAGCAGGCGAAATTTTTATTGTTAAAAATTTTATAAAAAACAAATTAGTTTTTTAAAAGTTCTTGATTTTAATGATGTTAAAAGTTTTTGTATATTAAATTTGTTTAAAATTTTATTTTTCACAATTCTAAATTACTTCGGTTTTGAAAAAAACAAAGTATTGAATTCTCGAGCCAAAAGACAAATTTTTACCACCAATTTTTTTGGCATTTCTCGACGTTTTAGGCCTACCTACTGATTTAAAAAAAAATGTATGTCTGTCTGCCGGCCGTCACAACCGACAAAATCTAGAAAACGACTGGAGAGATTTCAAAAATTTGTTTTTCTAAACAATAGGTATACTCAATAATAAGAGAACAAAGGACGATGTATTCAATAGCTCTCCCGAAAATTTGTCAAAAAGATCGTCAAGTGTGTCAAAACAATATTTAACGTTTTTTAAGCATATTTTGCTTAAAAAACGTTCATTTTAAGTAATTACGAGTAGTAACAATGAATTTGGAGAACTTCTGATGGTTGGGATGTGTATGTGAGGCCAAAAACTAGACTATTGCATTATAAGTTTGTCAAAAAAATGTTGTCAAGTGTGTCAAAAGAATGATTTTCATTATTTTTAACCAATTATTTGACAAAAATGAAATAAATTATTTGTATGCACATGAAATTTAATCGAACATGAAATTGGACAACAAAAATTTTTGATTTTGTTTTAATTTTTGCGATATTTTCAGAAATTTTGGAAAAAGTTTTTTGATTTGGAAAAAATTTCAATTATTGATTTTGCAATAATTTTTGGAATATTTCTAAAATTTTGAAAAAATTTTGTATATCTGATTTTGTTATAATTTTTGCAGTATTTTAAGAATATTGGAAAAAGTTTCCATTTTTGATTTTGTTAAAATTTTTGGAATATTCTTGGAATTTTAAAAAAATTTTGTATTTTTGATTTTGTTATAATTTTTGCAATATTTTTAGAATTTTGGAAAAAGTTTTATGAATTTCGAATTTTTGATTTGGAAAAAGTTTCAATTTTGGATTTTGTAATAATTTTTGGAATATTTCTAGAATTTTGTAAAAAATTTGTATTTTTGATTTTGATATAATTTTTGCACAAACTTAAAATTTTTTGAATAAATTTAAATTTTTGATTTTGTAATAATTTCTGGAATATTTGTAGAATTTTGAAAAAAAAAGTTTAAATATTTGATTTTTTATTATAATTTTTGGAATAATTTTGGATCTGAAAGCAATATGAATTTTTGATTTTCTAATATTTCTTGAAACGCTAAATGGAGAGGTTTTTAAGTAGTTTGCTGAGTGTATATCATCTTTTAACTAAATTATGTAAATATATGATCTGTGATAATTTTCCGGCAACGAATTTATGTTTCGTGTTAGTTTTGTAATAAATTTCTAAACAGAGATAAAACACTTGTATTTTACAAAGAGTTTTATGTTCGATTTACAACGCTGCCGATAACTAAAAGAAATGTCCTCATAAAAGCTTTATGCCGAAAACTTTATCAAAATCCTTAACCAACACCGAAGTATTGATATTTCAGAGTTGTGAGATTTCAGCTCCTTCACATTTTAAAAAAGTCCAAGCGGCACGTATATCCGCTAGAAATAGGTAGATCTCGAGATCAGACAGTTTTGTGTGCCAGTAGAATCTGATGTATCAGATTAGTTTAAACAAAACAAACTAATTTCAAACAGATATCGAACAAATTGTAAAAAGATAATTAGCTACCTACAAGCAAAATTATATCTATCCAATTTTGCAACAAACAAATATCAAATCACACAGAACATGTGTGTGACAATTTATGACACAAATCTACTCTATATCATATGTCGTGCAATTACTGCAAAATATCAAAATAGTTTATTTCTAAGAAAAAAAATTAATTTCTTCTATTCAAATCTTTTATTTTTTTGACTGTTATAAGGTTGACTGTTATAAGGTTTTTGGAAATTGTAGTTGGGGATTGTTGCAAGCTTTTTTGTTGAAGCCAACAAGTCAAAAACCTCTATTTGCAGAGGTTTATATTTATAAGGAACGGATTAAAATGTTTCCACAGATTCTAAATTTATGAAGATTTTAAAAATATTAGTATTCAAACGGCCGTTATAACGGATTAAAAAAACTACTTTTTTTTCTAGTATAAAGCCTATAGTTCCTTAACCATGTGTCAGATTTTTCTGATTTACGAACTTGTCTAAGATATTAACAAAACACACATTTTTAAGAAAGGTTTTTTGATCTGGCTCCACAACTGCAACCGTGAGAGCGCCGGTTGATTCAAACGCATTTTGTGTTTTACAAGCTTTATTGTTAGAGGCGCTCACTCAGAAACCTCCAACTGCAGAGGTCTTTTTTTTGAAAGAAACTGATTAAAAAGGTTTCAAAAATTCTAAAGTTATGAAGTTTTTAAAAATATTAGAATCCAAACGGCCGTTATAACGGATCTAAAAAACAGAGTTTTTTTCTAGTATAAAGCTTCTAGTTTCTTAACCATGTGTTGGATTGGGCTGATTTACAAACTTGTCCAAGATATTAATAAAACGCTCATTTTTAGGAAAGGTTTTTTGATCTGGCGTTATAAATGCGACCGTGAGAGTGCCGGTTGTTTTAAAAAAAAAATTTTTTTGCAACGTTTTTTGTTGGAGCCGCTCACTCAGGAACCTCTAACTGCAGCGGTCTATTTTTAAAACAAATTGATAAAAAAGATTCCAAAAATTCTAAATTTGTTAAATTTTTTGAAATATTGGTATCCAAACGGCCGTTATAACGGTTTTAAAAAATCAATTTTTTTCAGAAAAAAGCCTCTAGTTTCTTAACCACGTGTTGGATTTTGCTGATTCACGAAATTGTCCAAGATATTATTAAAACACACAATTTTTTTGATCTAGCTCAACAAATGCGACCGTGAGAGTGCCGGTCGTTTTCGTTATATCTCATATCGTTTATATACATATATATATATATATATATATATATATATATATATATATATATATATATATATATATATATATATATATATATATATATATATATATATATATATATAAATTTTTTTTTTTTTTGTTTTTTTGTCTCCGCTTATCATATATAGTCGTTTGGCACAAAAATTTTTCCGAGATTCCGAGATGAAGCCCATTGCAATAGGTAGATTTTTATATGAAATCTACCTAAAAATATAATCAATGTTAACAGTAAAAATTAAAGTCAAAATCTAATCAAATAAATTTGTGGAAATCAAAACCAGACAATTCATTAATTAATTGTAATGATAAAACAGAACAATTGTCGAAATTCTTCAATATCTTGAACTTCAGCCATGGGTTTCATCGCAACGCTCCTACATGGAGCATAAACGCCGTTAAAAAAAATGTGTTTCATCAGATTTATTTTCACAATTTCAATTAGATAGATTATGCCATTTTTTAAGATGAATAATTTAGAAAAAGGTAATGAATTGAGTGATTCGATAACTGCAGGTGAAGATGGTAGTGTAAAATGTCAGACAATGCAACATTTAGTAAAATCATGGATTGGTGATAGTGCTAAACATCAAATTCTCCATATATTAGATAAAATATCTACATTAACACCTCCGGATCGGCTACTTCTGTACCTGAGAATTCCAAATAGTATATGGTGTCAATGAAAAGCTATAAACTAATATAGAGAAAGAATTACGTAAATGTGATAATTGCAAAGCTAATTCAAATTTCGAATGAAACTTGATTTAACTTAAAATGCATCATCATACGCCCCCTATAAGGTCTAGAATATTACCATGAACTGAAAACCGACTTTGTGCAACAATTTTTCTTATAATGCTTCTTCTTTTATATTTAGAATAAAATTAAATGATTCCTGTCAATAAACATTGTATATTTATATGTTTTCTAGAAATTATATTAAAAACGAAAATTAAAAATTACTATGTTAATTTAAATGAGTTAATATTATTTAGTTAACACTTTTCACACCAAAAAAAAGCAAACGAAAAGAAAATATGGAAACAATTTATCTAAAATTTAATACGTTTTTACAAGATACATTTAGATGAAAACTGTTGAAGGATTATCAATTTATATAGTTCATTTTTCATGTCATAAAAATTGTTTTCTTTTATTTTTCTGTTTAACTAAATAATTTAATTTAACGTGAATATATGTGTCTTGAAATGGGTAATTTCTTTCATTATTTTAATGAAATTTATTTGATTTTAACGTAAACAAAATATGTATAAATATGAAATTTATGAGTAATTTAATTTTTTTAAAGTTGGTATATTATTGTAAGACAGATTTATGATTTTGAGATGGATTGGTGTTTAAAATAACAAAAGATTTGGAATGGGGTTTCAGAGATTACTTATTGTTCTAAATAGGATCAGGTATATTTCGTTGTAAATAAAATCATACCGAACACAATCATGAAAACCATCATAGTTAAAGACTTTTTTAACAATTAAAATATCAATCGCCTTACTTGTCTTATCTGGTAGGTTCGTATTCAACAGATAAGTGGATCCAGTGGATCGTCAATAACCTAGTGTTCCGAATTTCTAGTAATGTCTTAGATGTTATATCAAAATTGAATGAAAAAAATTTCAGGTTGTTGAAATGGCGAATAAAAAGTTTGTATTAATTCCTCAAATTTTAACTGTGGTTGAGTAAGTATGAGTATATCCTTTAACCATGTAAAATATATTCCTTTTATTTTCGGTGTAACAAATTCATCAAAGCTACTTGAAACAGTATCGTTCTTTTCAATTAAACAAAAAGCGTGTTATTCTTGCTACAACAATCTTATTTGGTTAAGAAAAACAAACATTCTTACACTTACTACAGTTGAACATACAAAATAAAAAACAACAACGGGAGAAAAATTAATATTTAATTGAATTCGTTATTTTTTTTTAAATTTTAATTTTCTTTTTACCATATTTTGAATTTTAGATCTTTTGTAAAGTAACATTTCATAATTTTTTTTCTTTCATTTCATTAAAAAAAATTTTTTTTAATTTATTTTTTTTTTAATTTATGTACTTAAGAAAATGAATAAAAAAAAGAAAATTAAAAGAAAATATAAAAGTTAATTCAAATAAACAGACTTCAATTTTTTAACAATTCTTTCGTTATTTTTTTTTGTTTTTTGATACAAAAGAAAACATGGAAATATATAAATGTTTTTCTTTGTTTTAAATGGAAAATTATTTACAGCATTAAACACCCATCAATGGCGCATGTAATTGTATATCTAAAAAGATAATTGAAATTAAGAATTTTAATTTGAATATTAAAACACACAAAAATCTATTAGTACAGGCATGATTGTAGTATATGTATATGTGTTCATCGTATAATAAAATCAAATTTTGAAATATAAAAAGTCAAAAGTGCTGTAGGATGTATCACCATTTCAGGTGATATAGCAAGAGCAACCCGTCATTTATTGTTCTAATCAATAAAATAAGGAACCAATAATCTAGAAAAAACTAAACGATCTCATTGGTTAAGAATATCTAAACATATGTTCAAAATATTTCATTACGTGAACGAACTTAACCAGTCTATTACAAACAGTAAAATATATTAGTAAGATTTCAACGATGTTGTATCTAACATGCATGAACATTAATGCTTTTTCATGCTGCTTATGTTCCGTAACCGAACGTCGACTGTCTATCATCAGCGATTAAAAGTAATTTGAATAAAATAAGAATCGAACCCGGTTCTTTAGGGGTCAAGTCAAACTTACTATAGAGCAGTTCCACGTCACTGCCACATCAATGTTCCTGGTCCACTCTGATTTCGATAAAATTTCATACACATATTGCAAATGACAAAATAAACATGTCGTTTCTGTCGAAAAATAAAATTTTGCTCTAAAGATGATACAGGGTGGCGGCAAAGTTAAACTGGTTGACCAAACATGAGTATCTATGACTGCCGATTGCTAAAACTGTGTTAAACTTAAACAATAAATTCAAAGATGGTGCTGTTGGTGGTACACGCATTTTTGCCTAACTTTTTCCATAAAAAATGCTCGGTAAATTTTTAAAATAAAATTAAAGTTAAATTCGTTAATTAGTTTTTGCATTTTAAAATTTGCAGTGCAGTGAATCATCATATTTCCTAAAACCACCGAAATTCTTGTTTTAGAGAAATTTAATGACCATTTAATTATTTTAAGGATACATATTAAAGGTTAAAGGTTGCGGATGCTTTTTCTAATAATTTACCTTTTAACCCATTCACGAGAAGTAAATATAGTGGAAAATAATGTGAAATAAAATGCATGTTATATAAAATTCATATACTAATTAACTTTTTATTTATATTCTAGGTTATGTAATAAAAAACAACATACATTGATTAATAATAGAAAATCAATTCATTACCAATTATTGGATAATCTTAACAAACACAGTTTTAACTGAATTGGAATATTTTTTTGTGAGCAATGATTTTTCATCTTTAGGTATAAACACATGAAATGACATGGTAGTTTTATTGTTACGCCTCTTATATCTTGCTTCTAGTCTTAACTTTATTTCTGTATAATCTATTTTACTGGTATATGCAATATTCATTGTTGATTGCCATTTTATAGCCCATTCATAATGATCGAGTTTGAATAATATCTTTGTTAGACAAACTATATCGATGAGCATTTCGTTTCAGTTGTAGTGCCAATAGTTGTTTTAACACTACTATATGATGATCTGTTGTGTAGTTTGTTGTTTGGAAACACCACTTATTGTAATATGTGGTGTAAAGTAGAGTAACTGTGGTGAAAATGTTATTTCAATGAAAAAGATTCACACTGCTTTGCTTATTATTGAGATGTTGCGAGAATCATGTAGTGTGATTATCTTTGTTACGCTACTAGTTGTTGAAAGTGTGGTTGAATTCTATTTAACACTATTTCTGTATAACGTAAAGTGAAACGTGTAGTGAATAAAATGTTTATTTTTATATTTATATTTTATAAATGTGAATAAATGTTTATTTTTATATTACTTCGGTCTGAAAGACCTAAGTATTACATTCATGAGCTCAAAGTGAAATTCTTACCCCCACTTTTTTTGACATTTCTCGACGTCTTAGGACCTACTGATTCTAAAAAAGCAAAAAAAAATGTATGTCTGTCTGCCGTCACAACCGACGAAATCTAGAAAACCGCTGGACGGATTTGAAAAATTGTTTTTTCTAAAAATAGGTTTACTTAATAGGAAGAGCCGAAAGGACGATATGTTCGATAACTGTACCGGAAGTGTGTCAAAAAAATCGTCAAGTGTGTCAAAACAAGGAAATTTACATATTTTTTGGTTAAAAAACGTTCATTTTAAGTGATTACGAGTAGAAACATTGAATTTGGAGAAATCTTGATGGTCGGGATTGGTATGTGAGACCAAAATCTAGATTATTGCGTTATAAGTTTGTCAAAAAAATGTTGTCAAGTGTGTCAAAAGAACGATTTTTATTTATTTTTTTACCTAATTTTTTGGAAAAAAAATAAAATTATTGTTTGTTTGAAATGAGTTTTATTATTATTATTGAGAATTTATGGCATTATAAGTTTGTCAAAAAAATGTTGTCAAGTGTGTCAAAAGAGATTTTTTTTTCATTTTTACCCAATTTTTTGGAAAAAATAAAATTGTTTGAAATGAAATTTTATTATTATTATTGAGAATTATGGCATTATAAGTTTGTCAAAAAATAATGTCAAGTGTGTCAAAAAATAATTTCATTTATTTTTTAGCCAATTTTTTGGGAAAAAATGTAGCTGTTTTTATGACGTAAATGTAATTGAAAATGAAATTGAACATGGAAATTTTTGAATTTGTTATAGTTTTTGAAATATTTTTGGAATTTTGAAAAAGTTTGTATTTTTGAATTTTTGATTTTGTAATAATTTTTGCATTATTTTTAGAATTTCTGAAAAAGTTTTAATTTTTGATTTCGTAAGAATTTTTGGAATATTTTAAGAATTTTGAAAAATTTTAAATATTTGATTTTATTATAATTTTTGGAATTTTGAAAAAATTTTCAACTTTTGATTTTGCAATAATTTTTGCAATATTTTTAGAATTTTGGAAAAAGTTTGAATTTTTAAGAATTTTTGGATTATTATTGGAATTTAGAAAAAGTTTCAATATTTGATTTCATTCTAATTTTTAGAATATTTTTGGAATTTTGAAAAAAGTTTTAATTTTTGATTTTGTAATAATTTCTGCAATATTTTTAGAATTTTGGAAAAGTTTGAATTTTTAAGAATTTTTGGAATATTATCGGAATTTAGAAAAAGTTTAAATATTTGATTTCATTCTAGTTTTTGGAATATTTTTGGCATTTTGAAAAAGTTCGATTTTGTTTAATTTATCAAAATTTTTGGATTTGGATTATAATTTTCCGGCAACGTATTGATATTTCGTGTTAGTTTTGTAATAAGTTTTTAAACAGATATAAAAAATACTTGACGTTAACAAAGAGTTATGTTTGATATACATCGCTGCCCAAAACTAAAAACCATGTCCTCGGGAAAGTTTTTTGCCGAAAACTATATCAAAATACTTTACCCAGACCGAAGTCTTGATATCTCAGAGCTGTGAGATTTCAGCCCCTCCATATTTTTATTGTTATTATTGAGAATTATGGCATTATAAGTTTGTCAAAAAAATGTTGTCAAGTGTGTCAAAAGATTTTTAATTAGCTTTTTACCCAATTTTTTGGAAAAAAATAAAATTGTTTCTTTGAAATGAAATTTTATTATTATTATTGAGAAATATGGCATTATAACTTTGTCAAAAAATGTTGTCAAGTGTGTCAAAAGAAAGGTTTTTATTTATTTTTTACCCAATTTTGTTTAGAAAAAAATAAAATTAATAGTTTGTATGACATGATATTTTATTATTATTATAGAGAATTATGGCATTATAAGTTTGTCAAAAAAATAATGTCAAGTGTGTCAAAAAATGATTTCATTTATTTTTTTAGCCAATTTTTTGAAAAAAATGTAGCTGTTTTGATGACGTAAATGTAATTTAAAATGAAATTGGACATGGGAATTTTTGAATTTGTTATAGTTTTTGAAATATTTTTGGAATTTTGAAAAAGTTTGTAGTTTTGATTTTGTAATAATTTTTGCAATATTTTTAGAATTTCGGCAAAAGTTTTAATTTTTGATTTTGTAAGAATTTTTGGAATATTTTTAGAATATTGAAAAATTTTTAATTTTTGATATTATTATAATTTTCGGAATTTTGAAAAAATTTTCAATTTTCGATTTTGTAATAATTTTTGCAATATTTTTAGAATTTTGGAAAAAGTTTGAATTTTTAAGAATTTATGAAATATTATTGGAATTTAGAAAAAATTTAAATATTTGATTTTATTCTAATTTTTGGAATATTTTTGGAATTTTGAAAAAGATTGATTTTATTTAATTTAACAATATTTTTGGAATTTTGATTATAATTTTCCGGCAACGTAGTGATGTTTCGTGTTAGTTTTGTAATAAATTTTTCAAACAGAGATAAAAAATACTAGTACTTTAACAAAGAGTTATGTTTGATATACATCGCTGCCCAAAACTAAAAACCATGTCCTCATAAAAGTTTTTTGCCGAAAACTATATCAAAATCCTTAACCCAGACCGAAGTCTTGATATCTCAGAGCTGTGAGATTTCAGCCCCTCGATATTTTGTATTTTAAAAATGTGTTTAATCTTATATTATGACTAAATTAATATTTATTAACATTATTTTATATGATCGATTTTAATCGCTCTTATTTTGTATGATTCTCAGTTTCTAGATTTCACTTATAGATTCACCCACTTAATGATTAATTTTATCAGAGATTGATGGACTTTAGTTCTTGATTTATTAGAATTTACTTAATCCCTCACTAGCTTTATTTAAATTAACTGATTGATTGTAAAATATTGAACTGGTTAATTGATTAAATTGATTCACCAATTGATTGTCAAATATTGAACTGGTTAATTGATTAAATTGATTGTACAGGCTTATTTGACTACTCCGCTGTTTAGTAGTAGTTTTCATTGATTTTTACTTAACGACTGACTTTACGAAATGACTGACAATGACTGATTTTACTGATTTATTTTTAACGACTGACTTGATTTCACCAATTGAATATTACTTTTAAAAATTGAAAATTGATTACGCGTTGAAATCAATTATTGCTAGTTAATATCGAAACAATTGATCCACTGACCAAAACTTTAGTTTTTTTGTTTTTATTACATTTTTTTTAATGCCAATATCGCGAATTTATTTTGATTTTATTTTAACAAAACAATTTAGCAAATATTTAGAAATAACCCAGATTTTAGAAAAAGTAATTTATGAAATATCTGTTTTTGTTATTAATTGAGTTTTAGGTCAATTGTTTTGGTAAATGTAATTGGTAAAAGTTTGAAAGATATTGCGAATAGTTTGGGGAGTTGTTGTAGGAAAACTCTGTAATAGGTTCTTCTGCACAGTGTACCTCTTTTTCATCACATAGTCCTTTTCCATGATTGGTAGTGAAGAAGTACCACTCTGCGTCTATATTAAAATCTTATTTGTGGTAGATTTATAAAACTATATCTATTTTTATACTGAGAACCATTAGTCATATAACCTAAGCCTAGGGTTCCATAGTTTGAAAAGGTAAAAACGGTACCCTATCGACTTTGGTGTCCGTCCGAATTATAAGTGCCATCAACTTCAAATTTTCTACAGTTATAAAACGCATTTGTCCACCTCTACTAAAGAAAAAATAGCAAATATTTGTGTTTATCTGGATGTAATAGACATAGATAAGGATATAAAATACCAAAGATTTTTTTAAGGAATCAAGTTTGATTACAAAAATCGAATAAAATAGAAACATTTAAAAAAAATTCAAAAACTATCGACTGCTAGGTTTTTGAGTTATTACCAACAACGTTAGTTTGTTTTCCTATCCCCTCTCACCCTTAACTTAGAAAAATACAAAAGAACAAATTTGAAAAAATACACTTTAAGTTTATAAGAAATATTGTAAAGCTTGAACACAAACTATAGCGGTCGACTCATCACTTAAAATGTTATTTGGAGAGGGTTGCGAGTGGATGTTTTGAAAAACATTATTTTTGAAATTTTTTTATGAAATGTTATTTTTTATTCTAGCTCAAAACACTTTTGTTATATTTGAATTTGACTTATTTTCAAAAATGTGAAAAAGTTTTCCAGTCTACACCCCTTAACTTCGAACCTTACATAAGAATGTTTTTTTTTAAAAATCACGGTTATATAGGAAATGTTGTAAAGATTGGATGAAAATTATAACGGGCTCATTATTTTAAATGATATTTGGAGGGGGTTGAGGATTGAAATTTTGGAAAAAATTAGTTTTACCCTTGACGAGTGTCAAATGAAGGTAAGGTGAGGTGAGGTGTCATATGAAAGGTGATTTTTTTTGGAATTTGCTAAGGCACCGTTTTTGATTCATTTTAAATTGTGTTTTTGAGAAGGCTATTCTCATAAAATATTATGAACACGGAACCTTCGACGGGCGAGCTAAATTTGCACTTGTCTAACTTTTTCATTTTAACCTCTTATGATCGATGCTCCTGTTGATCGATAGTCAAAGCAATTTAGTGTATCTAATAAGTCTACTGATAGCCATATATCCACGACTTTTGTCAACAATTATTTACGGTGGTTTGGTACTCTTCGTAACAAGGAACTTGGTCAAGAAACATGAAGGTCAAGGAATATGAACAATAGTATCAGTCAAATGGTGGCATGTTTCCATCAATAATTTAAATCAGTATTTATAGCCAGAGAGACCACGATACGCAGTAGAATTCCAAATTATTCATTATTCTTTATTTTAGCTACTGTGAAAAAGATCTGAAGTGCTCACCAGCATAACTTCTCTAAGGACAGACATAAAATATACGAAGAGTTATTAGAACAGTGATCATCTTCGAATTACATTCAACAATCTCATCTCCGCAGTAACACGACAAAGCAATAAAATTGACATACTTGTCCAAAAGTGATGAGAAAAAAACAAAGTTATTATCAGGATCGATTAGTTTTAAACAGCATTAAAACCCCTAACCCATAGGTCTGAACAAGGCATGCAACGTCTTCGAAAATAATTTGCTGTGTCCATGTTTGAATTTTTATGTTTGTGTTTTATTCTGTTGGCGACAGACAAGATGTCTTGCAAGTCCTTGGCGTAAACAATTTTTGTGTTTTATGTATTTTTTAAAGTGAGTGGTTGTTCTGGGTGTCGAAGGACAATGCGTAAGTGCTTGACACACAGACAACATCTATGTTTGATTTTTTTATTTTGTGTCTATAATATGTTAACCGTAAAGGTAGAAAATGTCCTTCCGACGATTTTTTAATGAAGTTTACGACACCTCGTACCTTGTTGAATGGAAACTAATGACTGATGCGAGAAGTTCGAGAGGGGTGAGGTTACATGGGATGGATCTTATTAACTCTGATGGTTTACCATCTAGGTCATCCAAATATTAGAGAGTGAGAAGAGCACAGATCATACGATAACAGGGAAATTGTTCACCTATCGTTCGGGCCGCTGTAGCTAACGTTCTCTCTACACCTAGACCGATTTCTTTATTCTTAACACAGGTTGTTCCGGTAGTATCTTTAGCATATCAGGAAATGCCTGATTGGGCCCTGATCATAAGTGTAACGCTTTTGCCCTATCAGGTCCTGATTGGGATTACCGGATCAGACCCTGATTGGGATAATTGGAACAGGCCCTGATCGGGATATACAGACCAGACCCTGATATATATTTATATATTATATAAATAAATTAATTAAATTAAAACAAAAAAATTACAATAGAGAAAAATAAAACATACATACCACCTTAATCACTATTATTATAGTCTTTCAACCGAGAAGCAATAACTAAATCATACATGAAACGATTTTAACTATATATTTCTAAAATGGATTATACTCTAGTGAATTTTAACCAAATGAAATTTCAGCTAGGGGTCAAATACGAAAAACCTGATCAGGGCCGGATATATGCAAATAAGGTTAACCCTAAAAGGGTATTCTAAATAAGGCCCGAAACAGGCCAACATCAGATTGCCCTAATAGGGATTGCCTTTGTTGGACTGACCCGGCCCTGATCACGCCCTGAGTCCTGACTGTACTCAGGTTTTCCCTAACTAATTTCTGCTCGGGTATTTACTTCGATTTTTTTGTATGTTGACATTATTTTTTTCGCCCTTAGTAGTTTTTCTTTTAGTCCGGCTAGCTCAGTCGATAGAGCATGAGACTAGTTATATCTGGCTTGGGTTCGTTACCCAAACAATCGATATTGATTCGTGTACTTTTAAAGATGAATGCAGTCTGCGAACCTCCTCCTTTCGTCCTGTCTTGTAATGATCAAGGTAGTGTTCTGTGAATGTATGACATTTTCTCTCATTAACTTCTTTTACTTTTCAGCTACATCACATAGATGCAACTTGTAAAATCACAAGAACCCTTTCATCGTTATTGTCTTGACAACAGTGGTTTAATAACATATCATCAAGTGTGTGTAACCTGATAAAATCTAATGCGAAATTGCAATTCATTCATTTATGTGTTTAGATTAAGGTGGTATTGTTTAAAGTCAATAAATTCGATTTAAAAATTTCAATTTTTTTTTAATAAAAGGTGTTGTGTAGTAGGAATTACAATATGAGTCACAATAACACATAAAAACCTTTTAAGACCAAAGTCCCACAACAACATACGTTCAAAGATGTTGATGGACGTAAATCTTTATTTTTTTGCTTTTTTATATTTTTGGTTAAAGAATGGATAACTAAACAAAAAATCCTATTACTGACAAAATATGACATAGGCCAATATTTTATGATAGAATAGAGAAAATAAAAGTAAATTAAAAAGTAAATAGCACATTTTTACAGAAATTTGCTGAAACAAAACAAAAATGTAGTTGCCAATAATCCAGCCGGTTGTATATTCCTTGATACTGTGACGCACTGTCTTTCTTGAGGATTAAATCCCACACATAGTTATATGAAGGCTCGTTTCTTCAAGGAAGCAATAGCGTCTCATCATCAAGGTTTATTTCACAGCTAAAATTGAGTGTGCTACCGTTGACTGAATTCAGTTCACCCGCCACCACCCCTAAGATGTCACCTTGGCTAGTGATATCTCACTGCGATTGCCAATGGTATGTTATATATCACGTTAACTCGTATGTCAATAGCAGGGACTGGAGTACGCGGGGTTGTCACACCCGTAGATCAAAAATAAAAAAAATTTTCAAAACAATAAAAACTGATCCCTCCATGCGGAGAGAATTAACTTCTTTCTCTTAAATCCAAATTTAAAGAAATCCTAAATCTTGAATTTTATAACGTAACGTTTTCATAATCTTTATTTTTGTTATATAAAACAGCTGACTTTGATAAGCAGCAAAACAGTTTTGTTTAAAAAAAGTCGTTGTTCCAAATAATGAAATTTTGTTTTCCAGTAAAGATAACTTTAAATAATAAAATTTTGTTACGCTTTTCTATATGTGTTATTATGGTTTTCCATATTATTCACTGTTTGTTTGCTTTTGTCACTTTTGAATTAAAATGCAATATTTAAAAATATACTTTTTACTGTTTATTTTTAAATTTATTTATAATAATAAAACTTCCTTATAGTAACAATTTGATTTTTATTTTTTTATTTTAAAGAATATCGATTTCGACTTACGTCATCCTCAGTTCTTAAATTATTATTATAATAATTTAAGAACTGAGGATGACGTAAGTCGAAATCAATATTCTTTAAAATAAAAAAATAAAAATCAAATTGTTACTATAAGAAAGTTTTATTATTATAAATAAATTTAAAAATAAACAGTAAAAAGTATATTTTTAAATATTGCATTTTAATTCGCTTTTCTATTATTTTTGATAGTGTTTCCAAATAAATGTTTTAACCTAACTAATCAAATAAATTATGTTTAAGCTAAGATTAAGCTAAGTTGAAAACAAAAACAATACCATTCAAACAAACCACTAAAAACCAAAGAAATCATCAATAAGATAAACTCAACTACGGATTACTATTTGTAGCTGCTGGAACATACTTTTAATTGCGTATAGCAATATAATGCAAGAAAATTCCAATTCAAATAGTTAAAAATAAAAATAATCTTCAATTGCATTTGACATATATAATTATAAACAACATCGGGCTTATTTTTGAAGTTTATGTAAGCCAGTATACAACGCATCAGCTTTTCGAAATTAATGTAAGCCATTACACAAAACATCGGCCTTATTTCGAGATTCATTATACAAAAATATAAGGACTGCTAACAAATAAATAATGTTTGAGAAGAAAGTTGGAGATATTTGGCTGTTGGAGAATCTCTTCATTTATATATAAAGTAGTCGAAAATCAAAATTAATCCTATTTCGTTTTGGAGTTGAAAGGAGTTTTTTTCGTTTTGGAGTTGAAAAGGAGTCTAATAAGTTTTGGAAGTTAGAGGAATTTACATAAAAATTAACGGAACAAGGAGAAAAGAAAAACGAATCTGGTGGTCATTGGAAAAATTGGAAATTAAAAGGAAACCAAAATAATAAAACGAGCACACATTTATTTTTTTTATATATATATATATATTATATTTTTTATATATATTATATTTTCAAGTTATTTAATTTATCCGATTGTTTGATCTCTTAATTTATTGATATTTGGTTATATATACAGTAGTTTCAAAGAATAAATATTATTTTTTTTATGTTAAAAAATTAAAAATTCAGTTCTTTCCTTGCTAAATATGGATATATGTATAGAAGAAAAATTTAACAAAAAATTTTGCTTTGTTTGTTGTGTTTATGAAATTATATAGAAAATATAGAAATTATATGAAACCAACACAAACCACAGCTTTATCAAGTAGGTTCTGACGAAACACTTCTTTTTTTTTACTTATGTATTTATGTTTGTGCTGTAAAGCTCATGTGGTTTTGGTAAAGTGAATTTTTTTTATGTTGTGTTATCAAGATGTATTATATTTTAAGTGAAATAATGTTACAGTATTAGGTGAATAAAGTGATTTTATGTTAAGTTAACACCGTAACCGCATAAACAATAATTTTCCCAAACATTAAATTTCCATCGAGAGATTGAAACCAGTTATGTTGTATTGCCTTCAGTTGATCGTTTACAAACCACCTGAATTTACATAAATGTACATTTCATATAACCAAAATCTTAAGCGGAAATCTTGGTGGGTAGGCAGCCCGTGGAGTACAAGCCTTATTTAGAAGCAGTTTTGACTGACTTTCGGTTAGTTTGAAAAATATGGTATAGAGATTACTATTGTTTTAATAAAACACACTTTAACCTGAGTGGGAATCAATCCAATGTCCTCCGAGTTCAAGTCCAATTTCTCAACCAGTCAACATCCCCAATATACTGTTCCTTAATTGAGAAAAAACTAAAATTAATTCAATACCAAAACTAAGAGGTGAAATATAAGCCAACACGTATCATTTTATTATTTCAATCTGAGAGATTTATATTAGATGCATCAGAAATTTTACACAATATTACTCTAGTTTGTGCAGGAGTGCTACCAAGTTAATCAGCTTCAAATATTCACAACGGTGCCTTTTAATACTAACGTACATTTGGGTGAATTTCATGACGGCTTCTTGTGCACATTCGTGCACCAAAAAGAAAACCAATACCAAATTCTCTTCGAGAAGGATGACCATCACAGTATAAAGAGTGACTGAATCCAGATCTTGTTTTCCGATGATTGGTTAATTTCTTACAGACCAATGATATCCATCATGTACCGCTCAGTCTCTGTTTTTAGACTTATTAGAGCATCAGTGCACTCAAGTTGCGCACGTTCCAAGTTCTGGTTCGATAGTCTGGTGCTTTTCGACGTCCAGTTAAAATTCTATTTTGATGTCTGGATCCAGAATGTCCAGATGTCCACTCCAAGCCGCCTGTAGCATGGAGAACAGACACTTGAGTCGCATTGGTTTTATGGTGCCAGTTCGCTGTGATTTAGCATCATTGACTTAGCATATTTTGCTCTGTCTGTAATCTGTATCCGATACACTAACCTAATTCTGTCAGCATTACTGAAGCAGCACAGCGTTGACGTTAATTTTCGGATTTTGCTACCAAAAACATCATCACATATGTCATATTGTTATACATATTGTTTAAATTTGAAATTTGAAGGAAGAATAATTAAATTACAAACCTTAACTAAACCTTAACCCTAACCTTACCGTAGTATATAGTTTATTAGTTTTCAATACTACTTATCCAAAATGTATATTCACTCCAATTCATCGGTATATTCACATCGGCTTATATAGCTTTCTTGTAACGCATCAAATTGTTTTATTATTTACAACAATGTAGAATTGGCTTTTTGGCTCTGTGAGGCTGGGTTATTGTTCTTTGGTTATGGTTTTGCTACTAGCATTTTGATAGAGAAAACCACATTCCCATCGTAGTACCAAATGCGCTATTTGAACTGAACCGCATTTATAACATGCAGCTTCACCTGATTAGGAGTGAAAAGTTTGTAGCGTTACATTTTTGACCAGCGTCTGATCAGGCTGCCTATTAAAGGTCCTACCAGTATTATATAAAGCCAGCTCCGGCCAGGATCTGAGCCCCAACATAATTCTAGTTGGATACATGCATACTTTACAGGAATCGGCTTATGTCATTTTAGACCATCTTTTAACTGACACTCTGTAGCTCTAACACTTTTAAATTCTCACTATCAAATTCTCACTTTTAAATTCTCATTCTCAATAACAAATTAACACAATAACATATGTAAGAAGAATAAACGTATGCTATTTCCAAACAAGTTAACGTATCGTATTGTATTGTAGTTTCTTAGGAACATCATCTTGGCTCCCGGTTTGTTGGAGTTTTTTGATGTATGGCCAGTTTTGTATAGCAATCGTCTTATTTTGATTAATTTGGAGTAAAGGGATACTTAGAGATTTATCTAATTTATTGGGACCAAAATATTTATAGAAGCTTGTAAAGTGGCAAGGGGCTAGTTAATGTGATTTTTTAAATCCAGTATAATGGATTGTTACAAATCTTAGTGAATGACATATATTCTGGAAGGTGAGATCAAAACATGCAACCTGGGTTAACTGGAACTGGGCCAAAGGGGTCTACAAGTAATAGCATATTTAGAAGATACTTTCGTTTTGAATGAAAATGTATGAATTGTGGAGTGTTTTTAAACAACTTTAATTGTGTGCATTACTTTATGCTTATCAGAATAAAATAAATAGCTAATAGTTTGATTTTGTTGTGCAAGATTGTTGAATCAATGCAACACAATAAAATAATTGATTTGCCTGTATTGAACTCTGCAATAAGTTTTTTCTGATCGTTTTTTATAAACATGTTAATGGTATTTTATAAAAAAATCAACAGCATTTTTACTGTCATTTAAAATCGCATAAATAACAATAAATTCAAAGTAATGCGCATCTTGGTCTCTTCAATAATATAAAAGGCAAAGGTAAAAATTGTCTTGCCTTGTAGGTCATTTCATTTTCAAAATACCAAACATTTAAATAGGTATTGAAACTGCATAAAATTTATTAATTAATTATTAATTATTTATTAATCAATCGTATAATAAAATAAAATAATATGCATTGTCCTATATTCAATTCATTTAATTTTTTTTTATCTATGAATTCTTAAATAGTTCAATTTCAATTAATACATATAAGGATAAAATGCAGTATTAGATTATTGTTAAATGAATTTTATTCTCTCACAAATTTGAAATGTTCGCACGTGCCAAACAATAAAATATATCATTAAACAATAACCCAATAAAATACAATTATTGGTTTTATTTGAACGCAAACCATTTGGTAAGTATGTTTAACAATTATTTTATTAAATAAGATGTAAGCTAGAAGAAGCACTAACCCGCAGACTTCCAACTTGAGTACCTGCCTTTTAATTTAATTTTCGAAAAATAAGGTTTTTTAAAACAACTAAAATAACTCAAGAAATTATGTATGTTAGGCCATGTTACAAGAAAATGAAAATTGACTTTGCAAGGTCTCATAAATTAAAATTCAGTCAATGTCGATAAGGAGTCATCAATAGTATTTTCTCGAATATGAAATGCCATTGAGTTTTTTTATCCAAAATCCTTTTTCTTATCTATATCAATCACCTGTTAGATTTCACAATTCAAGCCGTCCGTTTATTTGTAGATGACAAGGCGATTCAAACATCTTGTAAGATCTCGAAACTATTTTTACATAAATCAAATTTGAATGAGTTTTCAGCAGCAAAAAACAGTGCCGTTTTATTTATTTATTCATAATAGTAATTGTGCCCTTCTTTCTAACAGAGTTTTAATATTTGAAATACCTAACTAAATACAAAAACTTTTGAAATGGTGAAAACAATATACTAAGTGCACCCAGATGTTTAGATAATTTATAACAAACTAAAACAATAAGTTGCCAAAAAATTAACAATCGTTAAGCCTGACTAACCCCTTTTTCTCACAATTTAAGCTCAAAGCACCCTCAAGACGAAAAGTTTTTCAAAATGGTTAAGTTCATCGAATTAAACCTAAAACAATAAAACGCAATTCACTATAACAATAGACACAAAAGCACATCACTAAAACTAATTCTACGAATTAAGGAGCAAATTATTCCATTTAAAAATAACATATCGGTGTTATGTGAAAAGATTTTACAATAAATATTTTGACAAATTTCAATTTCCCTATATCATTCTTACATGTTATATAATCACATATAAAAATATTTTAGAAGAGAAAAAAAATTTTTTTATTGAAATATAAAAAAAAACAAACGAAAAACAATTTTCAAACACAATTTCTTACGAGAAAAAAAATCGTAATCAGAATTTTCCTTAAAAGTAATTTTCCCATATATATTCAAAGACACGTTTTAGTTCATTTTATTTTCTTTTGTGTCACCACATCTACTCTGTTTTCTTTTTTTTTTTTAATATTATTATTGTATTTTATTTTTCTGTAAGTATATGATGATTTTTGATATAAATAAGTTGACTGAATTTAAGTAATAAAATAAATTAAATTAAATGGAAATTGTAAAATTGGGTTTAAGAATCAATTGTTATTTTTGTTACGTCCAAAGTAGCCATAGTGGAGACAAATAGATGGAATTATTTTTGTTTTATCTAATTTCTTTATCAAATATAAAAACAATTTTCGTTTGAGTATGTGAAAATATTTTTAATTAATTAACTCAAAATGGAAACATATTCAGAAACAAATGTAACAGAAACTTGTCGAAGTATATTTTAAATTTATGGAATATGAAGTAAAATTAATACTAAAAAGTTTAGAACGTATTTCCTTCTCCCTAACTTTTACATCCCAATTTATCAACTTCAGTTCTTCTTGAGTCATCACTAATTTTCTCTAGTTTTCGAGTCGTAAAATATATAATTGCTAGTTTTGTTTGGTTATAATTGTGATCGAGTGTGATTGTTAATTCACTTATTAGTCATATTCAGTTGAGTCACTAAATGGTTGTCCAAACAAGCATGCCAAGTCAAATCAAGAATGTTAAGGTTTTAAAATCATTTTAGTGTTAAAAACTTGCATTCTCGAGATTCAAAAAAAAATGAATTTGATTCCAATAATTCCGTTCACCAGACCGAAGTAATGCGATAATCGTTGAAACTAACTACGGATTTGTCCCTGTGCTAATCTGAGTTTAACGAGTTTTTTTCCTAACAAAATGGAATCAAATATGCGGTGGAAATATGCTATTTTTTTTTCTTTTTAAACAGAAAACGAGGAGAACAAACAAAAAATTACAAATTGATTTGTGGAAAATAATAATTTTTCATGTTTAAAATATAATTTATGGTTTTGTGAAATTTTAAATTACGTTTTAATGGAAGGTTTTATTTTTTTTAGAACTAATATTTTTAGTATTGCTTAATGGATGGGAAATAGTTTTGGTGTGGATGATTATTATAACAAATGTGACAACTCAAATAGATTTTGAATGATTGCATGGAAATATAAAATATATATGTAACTGAATGCTGTGGAACATTAAGAACAGTTTTGATTTAACCAAACGCTTTAATCCACCAGAGGTATCATATTTTTTCATTTGTTGATCTAGGGTTATATGAGCAATTGAATTAATTTTAATGACCAAAATGAGTTTGAAAATTGAAATTTAAATTACATTTTTTTTGCTAGTTCCTTGTTCTAAAAAACGATACAAATAAATAAGAACTAAAAACTATAGAAACCTCAATTTACAATCTTTTAATCAAAAATTACTACAATCATTAAATTTCTTCACTCAACCCGTCGATGCCAAAAACTAAATGTTGAATAACTGGTGGTCTGCGAAGTTCCACCAGTTGGTCGAACACGCAACACAACATTTAACTTTAGCTCTGTCGGTCGTAAATCCTTGAAGACCGACCTCAGTAACAAAAAATTTCGACTTCAGTAATAAATATTTCGTGCCTTAACTCTACCCAAGCTTTGTGTGAGGGTGCCACCATCGTGGCACAACCCTCTTTGAATTATTTTAATAAACAAATCATCACTATTAATATAAAATTTAGAAGAAAAAAAATTTCCCTGTCTGTGTTGTTTCGCTGGTGGTCCACCACTGACTTAAGTTATTTCTAGTCAATCAGGTGTGTCACATAACTGGGCTTTCTGATAACACTAAGCACTGGAAATCCACTACAGTAAAAACAATTATAGAATTTATAAACAATTAAAGTATTTCCCACAGTACTCCAACTAATTCCATAGGTTTTGTTTGTTGATTATTATCCCCGTTAGAAATGCGTCTGAAGGACTTCTCCTACCTACCTTTCCTTAGAAACCCATAAAATAACTCAAAAACAACCCAAACAACATATCAACTCGCCACAGAACAAAACTAAATAAAATAACTCAACACTTGCTGGTCGCCCATTTTCTAACAGCACATTCCGAAAAAATTCAGAAACTATAACAAGATATCCTTAAAACTGTAGTTTGTTTGTGAAAACTTCAATAACAAAATTCAGCAATCAGAAACGTTGAGTTCAACAAAACAAATTAGAGAAAATGATCAAAGTTTAAAAAAAATTTTGCATAATAAAAAAAGTTAACAAAAAAATACGTAATAAAATAATTCAATTTTTTGAAAAATGAGAACACAATTTAGGGACGAAAAAGAAATTTCCAAGAAAAAAAAAATTTTTTGAAACAAAATGTAAAAATATTAAAAAAATCAAATGAGAAGGAAAAAACTTCCAAAAAAAAAACAACCAATCGAATTTAATACTCCAAATCAATTTGAACAAAATGAGTTGGATGGCAGTTGTCGAGCGGTCGAGCTGGAGTACAAATTTAAAAAAGTGCAAGAAAGTACAAAAATTCCCAGATGTTTCAAAATTTATAAATATATAACAAAATTCAAAAATTTTTGGAAACCACCAATAACCAACATGGGCCATCACCTGCTTGTTCTGTCACTTCTGATCTTCATCAGGGAACAAAGAAAAAAACTTCACTCTACTGGGAGTCCACAGGATCGTAAAGCCCGATAAACTTTTACCTTAAGGGCTCATGCTCACTCTTACGGTAAGTGACATTCAAAATCCTTCACTACGAACTATGTTTTAAAAATATATGCTAATGAAAAAATTCTTTTTTGTTAGAAAATCCACCAATCAAATAAATTATTGCCTCCAGAACAACTTGGTTTGGGTCGAGAGAATCCAGATATCAACACTTTGTAGCCCACGTTTGGCGCCATTTTGTAATTAAGATAGCTGGTGGTTTGTAAAGGTTCAACACAGATGGTCGCGCACGCAACATCACATTTACTTACTGATGACCCTTAACACCCAATAAAATAAAAACAATTATAGAATTCTATTTCATACAGTACTCCAAATAATTTTATATAGATCTTGAATGTTGATTATTATCTCAATTAATCCAATTGTTCTTCTTAATTCTCCTTCTTAATCCAATTATTTTGCTTTCATCGTTATACCACACTAATCATTATCATTTCACTTTAATTTATTTATATCTTCGAAATTTATTTTAATATAACAAGTAGTTTCAACCGATCAGTACCAACAGATTTCACTTCCTTTTTGATCTTTTCTTTTGCCTTATCGTTTTTTGGAACAGGAGTGTGTAGTGAATAAAACAAAAATATATTTAAATGTTTTTTCTTTTAATCGAACAGTAATTTTATTTACTTCTACATAATTAAGATTTCCTGCCAATGTTATAATATTTTTTTTTATTTTCCTTGTTAACACTAAAACACTAAAACAACGGTTTTCATTTTTTAACATTACAATAATTTACAATTTTTTTTGGGTTCCGTACTTTGGAAAAGTAAAAACGGTACCTTATTGGTGAGGTTTCGGTCTTCGTCCAAATTTCTACATAATCGATTTTCTCACAAACTACAAAAGCCATCAACTTGAAATTTTTACAGTTATACAATGTATTTACCCACGCCTACTCACAACAAAAAAATTATGAATCTTTGTTTTTATCTATATTTTATGGGCAAAGATGTAATGTAATGTTCAAAGATAAGGGGGTGGGGTACAAATAATAAGCACACATTTTTGGAAATAACTTAAAAACTATAATATAAGCAATCGATAATTTATTGAAATTTGTTTTTGAAATATTTCGATTGTTTTTAAATTTTTTAAAACAAACTCGATTCCTTAAAAAAAGCCTTTCTTTTACCCTTATAGTCCCTGGGCCCACGCCGATTTCATGTGATGATTACCACATATTTTATATTTCATGAGGCGCCTGTCCTTGGTAAGCCCGAAAATTTTCTTCGGCGATTATTCTTAAATCGGCCGCTTTTTCGTTCGGCAAGCTCCGAAAAATGCCAATTCATCGCGATCTTGTAAATTTGCTACCACATTTTTTTTTAACTGTGGGGGTTGGAAAATTTGTTTAAGAAAACGAGGGTAAACTAGTCAGACCAAAATGTGTCTGCTATTGTCGAGTCTAAAAACTGACATTTTGGTATGTTTGGGTTGTCGTACTAGACAGTAGCAGACAAATTTTTGTCGAAACAGGACCTTCGAATTCTAAATCACATTTCCAACCCCCATAGTTTTTTTTTACAAGATTTACAAGATCCCGGGCAATTTGCAGTTTTCGGAGCTTGCCGAATGAAAAAGCGGCCGAATCGAGAAGAATGGTGAAAGAAAAGATTTCGGGCTCGTCAAGGACAGGCGCCTCTCGAAGTAAAAATATGTGGTAATAATCACATGAAATTGACGTGGGCCCAGGGACTATAAGGGTGAAAGAAAGGATATTTTTAAGGAATCGAGTTTGGTTTAAAAAATTTAAAAACAATCGAAATATTTCAAAAACAAATTTCAATAAATTATAAATTATAGTTAAGTTATTTCCAAAAACGTGTTTATTTTTTTGTCACTCACGCCCCTTATCTTTGAACATTACAAAAGAAAAAATTTAAAAAATTCACGATTGTAGGAACTTGGCAAAAAAATGAAAAATTTTTTTTCTGTTTTGCGTCTAAAATAAAGTCATTTCGATACCCAAATGCGTATCGAAATGGCCTTCATTAAGATACGCAAAGTTTTGTTTTTCAAGGTTGGTCACATTGGTCATACAAACGTCAGTGAAAGTTAAAACGAATAATTATATAAATAAAATTATTCTTAATAATTAATCTTATTATTAAAAAATAATGTAAATTAGTGTTAAATATTTTAATTAATTAAAATAATTAGTAATAATAACAAAATATCAAATTGACTATATTTTAATAAAATACACATTTTATGAAAGCTAGTTTTGCAACAAAAAAATATATAGAAATATGATGATACGCAGAGCTTACTATTTTGAATTGAAATTTTTAGAAATTTTCGTTAAAACATTACAACATAAAAAATATTTTTTAAAATTTCAAGACAAATAATGCAAAATAGAAAAAATAGTATAAAAAACTCGTTTCATAAGACGTTTTATCGCACTTATCCTTTAGAAAACTCCCCGCTGCGCGGGTCGTTTTCTAAACAGATTGCGTGCGATAAAATCGTCGATTATGAAACTAGTTTCTTAATATACTATTTTGGTCGTTATAATTTCAAATGTTCTTGGAGAGGGAAAAAATTTATAAAATTTCACAGACTTAGAAAGTTTGGTAAATTTTGTATGAAAATTATAGCGAAGTTTCAAATAATTATATTTCTGGGTGTTTAGGGGACAGGGTGGAGAGGGTATAAAAAACCTTTTTTGACCCAGGCGAGTTTGCATTTTTATTTAGAATTTTGCGGTGCACAGTTTTTGAGTTATGGTAAAAAAACGGCAACTTTCAGACCGCCTCCCCCCTACGTATCGACACTGATTGACAGAAAAATTTGTTAAAATTTACAGAGTTAGAAAGTTTGGTTAATTTTGAATGAAAATTATAGCGAAGTCTCAAATAGTTACATTTCTGTGTGTTTAGGGGACGGGGGTAGAGAGGGTTAAAAAAACGTTTTTGACCCAAGCGAATGGGTGTAATTTGAAAGAGCACCTAATTTAGAAATCATTGCAATTTTTTTTAGAATTTTGCGGTGCACAGTTTTTGAGTTATTGTCAAAAAAGTGCAAAATTCAAACCGCCCCCCCTTCCTACGTCTCGAAACTGATTGACAGAAAAATTTGTAAAAATTCACAGAGTTAGGAAATTTGGTAAATTTTGTATGAAAATCAAATACTTATATTTCTGAGTGTTTAGGGGACGGGGGTGGAGAGGGTAAAAAAATCCATTTTTGACCCCAGCGATATGGGTGTCATATGAAAGAGCATCGTTGTATTTGTTTTATAGAATTTTGCGGTGCACAGTTTTTGAGTTATTGTCAAAAAAGTAATAAATTCAGACTGCCCTCACTACGTTTCGACACTGACTGACAGAAAAATTTGTAAATATTCGCAGTTAAGAAGTTTGGTAAATTTTGAATGAAAATCATAGCGAATTCTCAAAAAATTATAATTCTGGGTGTTTAAGGGACGAGGGTGGAGGGTAAAAAAATCTTTTTTGACCCAAATGAGTGATTTGAAACAACACCTAATTTAAGAAACATTACAATTTTTTTAGAATTTGGCAATGCACAGTTTTTGTGTTATTTTAAAAAAATATTTTTAGTATGTAGCTTCTCCACCCCGTAAGTTTCGACACTTGATTGACCAAAAAAATAATTATATTTAAACCATTTACAAACTGGTGTAATTGAATCTTTCTTGAGTTACAATAAACAATGGATAACATTTAACCTGAAGCAGCATATTTGGTGTGATTTTTTATCAATGTATATATGTATGTGATTGTAATTTACTATTGACATTTTCGATTAAACAATTATTTTTGCTGCGTCTATGGTCTGGCAAAATAAAGACATAACAAAACAACTTTTTGTCAATTATTTTTGATATTCTGTTCTTTTACATTCACGGAAGTCTGACTTTTTTCATATTATTATACACATGGAACCCTCGATAAGCGAGTTATATTCGCACTTGCCCGACTTTTTTAGTTATATAGCCAAAAACAATATGCTCATAAGATACAATTATGAGTAATTAAGTATTTTGCTTGATAGTTAAATAAAAAATTAGAAGTTAACTTTAAAGAAATTTAACTGATTTATCCATCAATGTCAATTTACTCATCGACTTTATTTAGACAAAAAAAACTGTCTATCTATCTCTGTAATTATGCGCCATAAGACAGGATAAAGAAAAGAGTGTTGGGGTTTTAGTGAGTAGGCGTATGATGGCGTTGAAGCAATTTTCCTTTCTTCGTGCATGAGTATGATATATGGTGATTCCATGTGAACGAAAATAAACAAAAATTCTTTTTCTTACATAACTTTGGAATGTTTTGGCCAAACCCTTTGACATTTTGAATGACAAACGTTTTCATTTTGTAGCCAATTTATTAATCGAACAAAGAAATTAGTTTTTCAAAATATATTATAATAAATACTTAAATCAAACTATTTTATTTAAATTTAATTTTCTGTTTTTCTCTAGAGATGTATTTAGACAGAAATCATTGTAGGTGTTGTCATCACTGATCATCTAATTTCTAGAAAAAATTGTTCAAATATATTGGAAAATGTGAATGAATTTTATTTTTATTATTTCTTGACGTAAGTTTTTGTTCCTATCTCGATTTTGCAAACGAATTTAATAATTGTTTCACAAAGTTAACTAAATTACTCCAATTAAAATTTTCGGTGGCTGAATGATAAAAAAATTTTAACACGAATCCGCCAAGAAATAAAGATAAATAAAAGCTTACATACTTACTTTTTTAGATGGAATTTGGTATTTTAAATTGAGTGTTGATGCTTTTTCAGTTTTCATTCCAACATGAACATTGAGCTCACCATCATTGGGTTTATGGTCCTTAAAATAAATTTTTCTATTGAAATTTGTTTAAATTATGTAAGATAAAAAATGAAGTTTTATTTCATTATAGATTTTTCTTTAATAATAATCCACGAGCATATAGAAACAAACAACAAAGCTAAAACTGACAGAACTGGTCAAAAATCTGGTCATTGTTCAACTAATGTCGAATTCTTTTTGCCAAAAAAATTTCTCTAATACGCCCCTTTTTGATCTGAGATCAATTTTTTTGACATTACGTGTTCTATTTAACCAAAAAAAGTGGTTTTTTTTTGCCCTAAAAACTTTTGTTTGAATCTAGATTTTTAGCTATAGAGCAAGCATAAAATACAATAAAGAATACAAATACTTTTAAAAAATCTGTCAAAATTAGTAAACAAACAAAACGCCATTTATTTAGTATTTTTTTTAATAGTGAAATAATTACTTTTTAAATAAAATATTGTTTAAATCGAGTTTTAAATTAAAATTAAGCATTCCTAGTTTATCCCCCCAAATAGATTTGCGTTTTTTTCCAGATAAATAGAAAGATTAGGTCCTCTGCATCCTAATTATGAAAAAAAAACTAACGGAAATGAGGGGATCAAAAGTTATAAAAGATCAAACTTTCAATTTTACCTTGGTCCCCCCTTTGAGTTTTTAGACGTATCTTGATTTGATTTTTGATTTTTTTTTTGACTCAATTCTGCGACGTTGCACAACTTTGATCAAAAATAGCACCCCCCTCGTGCTTACCCTCCCCCCAAGTCGACCCCCGCGTCGTTCGCGGCACAGGGGACAAAGAGGCAACGCGAGGGGGGGGGGCGGTGCTATTTTTGATCGAAGTTGTGCAAGGTCGCAGAATTGAGTCAAAAAAAGAAATCAAAAATCAAATCAAGTTACTTCTAAAAACTCAAAGGGGGGACCAAGGTAAAATTGAAAGTTTGATCTTTTATAACTTTTGATCCTCTCATTTCCGTTAATTTTTTTTTTTTCATAATTAGGATGCAGAGGACCTAATCTTTCTATTTATCTGGAAAAAAACACAAATCTATTTGGGGGGATGAACTAGGATTGTACCAAACTTAATAATAAACTAATTAATTAAATACAATTAATTACAAAAATATTCAATGACAGTTCACAAATACAACTACAAAACTGGACAAATTTTTTCATGTTCTTCTTATGAAAAAAAAATCACTTTTTCGCTCTGGACAAAAAGAATTCGACATAAAACACACCTATTGGTTATTTACACTTCGAAAGCCGAAAACTCCGCATATAAAAGTCCTTTGTTTGTCTTTTTTTGAAACATTATTATTTTGTTTGACGCATCGGTTTCCATACTGGCTTTTTAAGATTCTGTTCAAAAGCTTGCTTTACAAATTGGGATCAATTGATATTAAACATGATATCTGTCCAAAACTGAAAACAATGTCATCATAAAATCCTTCGACCAAAACTATTCAAAACCTCTTAACACAGACCGAAGCCTTGGTATTTCAGAGTTTTGAGATTTCAGCCACTTTATATTTTAATTCATAAAAATTCTACATAAACACTTATAAAAAAATACGAAATACTCACCATAGCTTCTCCACCTAGATTTACGCTTCTTAACGATCTTTGAGATAACGTTGCTATCGATCGCTCCGATGATCTCGTAAATGGATAAATATCTTTAGGTTCGATAGTGCCACGAAGTTTATTGTGAAATGAATCGTGTTTAAATTTATGTGTATGACGGACAGTTTTGACTTTTAAAATTTCATTTTTTACCGCTCTAGATGATCTCGATAAAGGTTTTTTATTCCTCAATCGATTTTTATAACTTTGGGGTAAATTTTCGCTTGGGACCGATGAAAATTGAAATTTTCTTCTTGAATTTTTTAATATTACTCCAAGTCCAGTAAGTTCTGATAAAGCTTTCTTAACACGTTTTCCTAATTGAGGAACAGGTTTTAATCTTTTATTCACTAACTTGACATATGTTAGTATATCTGTGTATGTTGGATCTGAATGAACCGAATAATCAAATTGAAATAAATTTTGTAAAAACTAATCAATAATTTACCTTTATTATTTTGATCAAAATGATACATTGCTTTTCGGATGTGGCGATAAATTTTAACTGGTACCTCTACATTTTCCATAATTTGAATTTCTTTATATTAGTAAAATATATGTGATATAAAAATAGATTAATTTCATAGTAAAATTTGGGTTCAAAAACTTTTAGTTTGGATTTATCATAGAGTATTCGATTAAAAAAAATTGTTCTTCCAATGTAGAGTTGAGTAGAGTGTAGAGTTGAGTTAACTCGATAAAGAGAGTTTCTTGTTCTATCAAAAGTTTTGTACCTTTCTTTTACTAAGGTATATATGAAAAGGCATTTATAAAAGTTATACAAATAAAACATATGGATTCTGTTATTCTGTATGATTATCAAAGTTGACGCTTATAAATTTGTTCTTAAATACAATTATAATTTTTCAAAAGTTTTAAAACCGGAAAGAACAAGCATCTTCTATATGAGTTTTTATGATGGACATTTAAAATTTTGAATTGATTGATGGTTGCCCCCTTTTTCTACTAATTTTGGGATGAATATCAAGTTGGCTGTTTTTCATGGATCTGCCATATGGTAAAGTGACAAACTATTCAAGAAAATTGCTATTACTTGCTATCAGTGTCAATTTTGTCTCATTTGCAGGATTATTTTGAATTTTTTTGTTCACCCCTGATGGTTTTTTACGGTTTAGAGGTCTGCCCACACTACCCTTTACCTTTATATTGTAGAGTTGGACTTTATGGCATAAAATAATTTTTTTTATTATTTTATGCCACAAAGTCCAACTCTACAATATAAAACAAAAAGGTAGTGCAGGCAGACCTTTGAGCCATAAAAAACCATCAGGGGTCAACAAAAAAATTAATAAGTAAACGAAACCGGATCCATAGCCAGGCGAAGCCCGGTTGAGAAAATCTCTAACTTTTCTAAAAGAATATTTACATTACATTAACATAAAATAAAATAATCTAAATAACGAAGGTTATTTGAAAGGGGAAATTTTTTTTAAATTTTGATGAATGAAACAAATAATTGAAATTAAAATAATAATATTGGACTCCCACAAGGCTTCTCCTGGCACCGTTTAATCAAATCGTTCAAGTTTCAAAAAAAACTTGATCAGTTTTCATTTCGAGCCTCAAACTTCCATACGATGAACGGTTTCCATTACCCAATTAAAATTGTTTCCATTAACATGTTTTCAAAATATCCCAACATGTTTTCTCATTAAACAACGAAATTGTTAATAACGTTATTGTTTTGGTTTTTAAATAATTTTGTATAAAAAAGTAATAACGTAATCAAAATGTTACAACGATCATTTAAGGCCAGTCGTAACAATATTATACCATCCCTCCAACCTTATACCTACTTGAGCGCTATTTGCATCTCTGTTCCTACGAAGCAAGTCGATGCCACCACTTCCTTGGAGTGAATGAATTTAAGTGTATGAGCAATCTGTATGACTATATTCGGTCTGTGATAAAGAAATCAAAAAAGATATAGACACTCAAAAAAAAAAGTAAGTAAATTTTACAAACTTTTTATATATATTCAACTCACAAAATTTTTTGTGCGTTTATCAAAAATATTGTAGATTACAAAAAAAATTATTTGAGAAAACCAAACATTTATTTGATTTACAAATTATTTTTGGATTTGAAGGAAAAAATTGTAGTTTTATCAAAAAATTTCAATATCAAAAAGTTTCCTTTATTTTTTTGAGTGAATAATTAGTGTTCTTTTAATAATTATGTATATTTCTAAGTCAGATTGTACTTGTATGCAATGCGCTCTTAAACTCTTTATCTGCAAGATCTTTTATCCTGTTTTTACTTATTAATGGTTTGGATGAATAGTTAGACGTAGGGATTGGTTGCTTCTTTCTGCATCAATCTAGAACTGTTACAGCTTCGACCTGTCGTAATCATTATATCTGTCAAAGTGGTGGTGTCAGATGTGACGTCCTGGGAATCCTAGCTGATTCCACCCAACACAAATAAATCAACTGAGTTTTTTTAAAATATCACTTAATATTTTTGATTTGTTATTTCAATATTTGAACAAATTTTGTAATTGCCCGTAATAGTTTTCTATAACATTTGTTGTGAACACAGAGTTATTTCATAATTGATTATTGTTAGTTATACTTCGGATCAGTGATCATATAAATCTGAAGAAATGGCGTTAACAATAAAAGGTGTTATGCCCAACAATTTTCATTTGCATATACATCTTCATTTGCATAAAAATCAAACAATCAAACAAAACAATTGACGCAATAAATGTACTAACTTTTTTCCACCAAGCAGCTTGGGAACGTTTTTTATTATCTATTAAATAAAATATGCAGTTTCACCGTATGGAAATAAGAGAAACAATTGATATCAATCTTTTTATAATATATATTTTTTTACTCTCTAAATATTTGTTAGTATTTGTATTGCATTGTGTTTACTTCATTTTCATATGCGATAGGTGATTAATATTGTAATAAACTTCGTCCAGAATGGGTTAATTTTATTTACTCATTCATGAATTAAAAGTTAACTCCTTTTTCAATCTTTTGCTTGTATTGCAAATTGTATTGCATAAATTAATGTAAATTAAATTTGTTATACAAATGTTTACATTAATGAATTAAAAGGAGTTACCTAATGCATTTTGCATAAATTAAATTTGAGTTCGCTAATACAAATGCAAGTATGAATGAAAACAGGTGTGGCCTATTCAAGATGTACAGACTACGTAGTATTGATTTCTAGTGGATTATAGAAGTTTCGATTTATTTATTTTTCGATATAAATAAGCAAACAAAAATATCAGATAGGAGTTTTACTTTTGCAATTAAAAGTGTTTATAAATATTCGCAAGTTTAAGGAATAATCGATGGTACTTGAGCCTGGGTACTAATAGTGAAAGAATCTGAACTTAGTGGAATAGTAAATACAAATTTTACGATTCCGAATATTATTGATTCAAATTGTGGAAAAGCGGTGAAGTTTAGTGTACATAAATTGGAGACCCTGGAATTTATTGTACGGAAAAACGGAAGCTGCTGTAATTTGTTGACAAATAAAGTTTGAGATTCTGTTAACCAAAGATCTGTCTTTTACTGTCGTGTTTGTTCAATAATCTAAAAGAACCAACGAAGAGTCGTTACAGTGGTGTCAGAAGTGGGATTATTGAAACAATGGTCAAGACAGCAAATATTAGTGATCTCAGCCAGACCCAGCTGAAGGATGAGTTGAAGAAAAGGAATGCTCCAATCCATGGAACGAAGGCAGAACTTGCATTCCGGCTGCGTAAAGTTTTAGAAGAATAGGCCAAAACACAGAGGTCATAGAAGTAGAGTCGGAAGAAGCTCCAGTTCAGAATGCCCCAACAATTGATCCGATGATGGTGTTGATAAAAGAAATGATGGCACAGCAACAACAACAAAAAGTAGAGCAACAACAACAACTTGCTGATATGATGGCCCGACAAGAGAAACTGGCAGCAGAACAAAAAGCCCGACAAGAGAAACTGGCAGCGGAACAAAAATTAGATCAACAACAACTACGTGAAGTAATCGAGTCACGTATATCCAGTGCGGAGGTTAAAATCAACAACATGGAAAGGGAGCTGCGGACAGTTACCGAAGAACAAGAGAAATTACGCAAACTTTCGAGTGAATTCCGCCAAGAAATAGCACAAGTGAAGTCTGGTAACATAATCAATCCATCAACTACTTCAGCTCCAGCTAGAGTGAAAACACCCGCATTTGATGGATCTACATCGTACCAGATATTTAAGATGCAATTTGAGATAGCCACAACTGGGGTTGATCACCAGCAAAAAGCAAACGCGCTTATATTAGCATTGAAGGGACCTGCTGCTGAAATTTTGCAGACACTATCAGCGACAGAGCGTGATTACAACAAGCTAATGGAGGCCTTAGAAGTAAGATGTGGGGAAAGTCATATGCAAGCTCTCCATCGCATGCAGCTCAAGACACGAAAACAAGGAGTCAGCGAAACTTTGCAAGAATTAGAGGCTGACATTGTGAGACTGGTTAATCTGTCATATCCGAATTATAACGTTGAACATCGAGACGAACTGGCAGCTGATACATTTATCAATGCTCTTCGAGATGTACAAATGAGAAATCAGCTGTATTTAAGCGGGAAGAAACTACCTACGGAAGTCTTACCATTGGCCCTACAAATGGAAGCTGGAAAAAGAGCGCTTGCCTTAGATAGAGTACGTAAGATGGAAGTTTCTGAAGAGCCACTAAAAGCAGCGCTTGATGAAGTGATCATGCATGTCAAAAAGTTGGAAGATAAGCCTGAACGAAATCAACGAAGAAGATCTAGCAGAGTAAGATGCTGGAATTGCGGGCAGTTAGGGCACATCAGACGGGAATGCAAAGCACTAGTAGCAGCAAAAGAAGGAGTAGTTCCAGTCCAGTTGATGAAGCTCTCAAACAAGCAAGTGGATGTCAAAAAGGAAAGAGATTTCCGCGGTTCACACCAGAAGGGAAGGATACATTGTAACGCTGAAGATCTTTCAAGAAGACCCTGTGTTGAGGGGCGCAAGTCATATAGCAGGACTGAGAGAAAGGAGGCAAATGTCAAAAAGGAAGAAGGTTGCCGCGTTGAACACCGGAAGAGAAGGATACGTTGTAACGCTGAAGATCTTTCAAGAAGACCCTGTATAGAGGAGTGCAAGTCATGTAGCAGAACTGAGGAAAATGAGGCAATGGAAGTGAACCAAATCAAGTTCCAAACTCCTGACGATTGGTGTACCGAGGCAATTAAAAGAGAGCAGCTAGAAGATCTAGCTATGGCTCCAATTTTGAAATGGAAAACTGAGGGAAGGCGACCAGAGTGGAAAGAGGTAGCACCTTTAAGTACGGAGGTGAAATGCTACTGGGCGCAATGGGACTCGCTATTTATGGACAGCGGGATACTAAAAAGAAAATGGGAGTCCGCTGATGGAAAGAAAGTGTTAGAACAACTGGTGTTGCCATCAAGTCGAGTGGAAGAGGTACTGGGAAAGCTGCATGGAAGTATTTCTGGAGGACACCTGGGAGTCAATAAAACCCTAGCCAAAGTAAGGGAGAGGTTTTATTGGGTAAGGTATCGAACAGACGTGGAGCAATGGTGTCGGCGATGCGATACTTGTGCAGCGAGCAAAGGACCAAAAACTAGAACTCGAGGAGAGATGCAACAGTACAATGTGGGTGCCCCAATGGAGAGAATTGCTATAGACACCGCGGGGCCATTTCCGGAAACGACAAAAGGTAACAAATACATCATGGTGGTCATTGATTACTTTACAAAATGGCCGGAAGCCTATGCAATACCGAACCAGGAAGCAGTTACGGTCGCGGAAACATTAGTCAATGAATGGGTTTGCAGATATGGAACACCGCTCGAGTTGCATACCGACCAGGGAAGGAATTTTGAATCTCAACTGATGGAAGAGCTGTGCAGAACACTCGGCATTAGAAAAACACGAATTACACCTATGAACCCGCAGTCGAATGGCATGGTAGAACGATTCAACCGAACCATGGAAGAACATTTGTCAAAGGTAGTAGAAGCCAACCAAAGAAATTGGGACAAGGATCTTCCGTTATTCTTGATGGCCTATCGTAGCGCAGTGCACGATACGACAAGTGAAACGCCAGCGAATATCATGTTCGGAATCCTAGTGACAATCATCTTCCTAGTGACATCGAGTTCGGCATCCCTGGAGGTCTGGTATCCACGAAAACAGATTATGTTGGACAACTATCGATTTTACCTAAGCCTGCAAACCTATCGCGTCATACCAGAGCATCGGTAGCGGCCCATCCTTTTACGGTTCAAATAATTAGATGTAGAACAGTAGCCTTCCAGCGCGACTTTTTCAACAGAGTCTCTCATCTCTGGAATTCATTACCTTCGTGGGTTTTCCCTGATAACTTTAACCCTCAAAAGTTCAAAGTCAATGTTCATAAATTTCTAAAAGAAACTTAATTCTCAATTGATTATAATCCCTAGTTGGCATGGTATCTTCGGATATTCAGAGACGTTAATGTATAATTAATTATATTAACACTAAACATGCCTAATTTCCAATAAAAAAAAAAAAAAAAAAAAGGGAGAAGATGAATAAAATCCATCAGCAGGTTCGAGACCACATTAAGATTGCCAGTGACAAAATGAAAACCAGGTACGACATAAATGCAAATAGTGGCGGTTTTCAAGAAGGAAAATTGGTATGGCTATACAACCCCAGAAGAACAAAGGGAAGATCACCCAAGCTGCAGCCAGATTGGGAAGGCCCATATAAAATAATCAAACGAATTAATGATGTTATCTACCGCATACAAAAGGGACCCCGTACCAAGATGAAAGTGATACATCTGCAAAGGTTGGCACCGTACCAAGGTAACAGCACCAATGCGATATCTGATATTGTTCGGGACGAACAAAACTAAATGGAGGGCAATGTAATAAACTTCGTCCAGAATGGGTTAATTTTATTTACTCATTCATGAATTAAAAGTTAACTCCTTTTTCAATCTTTTACTTGTATTGCAAATTGTATTGCATAAATTAATGTAAATTAAATTTGTTATACAAATGTTTACATTAATGAATTAAAGGAGTTACCTAATGCATTTTGCATAAATTAAATTTGAGTTCGCTAATACAAATGCAAGTATGAATGAAAACAGGTGTGGCCTATTCAAGATGTACAGACTACGTAGTATTGATTTCTAGTGGATTATAGAAGTTTCGATTTATTTATTTTTCGATATAAATAAGCAAACAAAAATATCAGATAGGAGTTTTACTTTTGCAATTAAAAGTGTTTATAAATATTCGCAAGTTTAAGGAATAATCGGTGGTACTTGAGCCTGGGTACTAATAGTGAAAGAATCTGAACTTAGTGGAATAGTAAATACAAATTTTACGATTCCGAATATTATTGATTCAAATTGTGGAAAAGCGGTGAAGTTTAGTGTACATAAATTGGAGACCCTGGAATTTATTGTACGGAAAAACGGAAGCTGCTGTAATTTGTTGACAAATAAAGTTTGAGATTCTGTTAACCAAAGATCTGTCTTTTACTGTCGTGTTTGTTCAATAATCTAAAAGAACCAACGAAGAGTCGTTACAATATTATGTTTGTTTCTCATACCTTACCTTGCATTATGAGCTGTTGCATCTTGTATTAATGTAAATGCCTTGTAATGTGGGTTATGTTTCTTTCGTTTTTTTATTGTCTCAGCAACTATGAATGAAACGGATGCACAAAGAAGGAAAGGATCAGCCAGAGATTTTTTATTATTTTTTTGGTTAACCAAGTCAAGTATGTAGCGATTTGGTTTTTATATGGTTAGTTAGGTTTGGACTTCATACAAAAAAGTAATTAAAAATAATTTTCCAAATTACGTTTTTGATTCTGAATGGATTAAAGTCGAACTTTCAAACATTTTTTTGTTTAATTGAAAAAGATTAAAAATTAAATTTCGTTCAAATTTTTGTGTAAATCTAATACCTCTCGATTATAAAAAAAAATATTGATCAATAGAATTTTGATTTCGGTTATATAAGGAATAAAAAAGGATAAAGTTATTACTATCTTTTATTTACATTGAATGAAGAGTTAAAAATAGAGTTAAAAGTAGCACTATTATGACCTTCGGAAGTTAAAAAGAGAAATTACAAAAGTAAGAAATATATTATTTAATTAAAACTAAAAATATTGTAAATGTTATGAGTTAAGTTTTGGTCAGTGGATGTGATAAATACAAAGAAAAAAATTAGATTGTTGAATTAACCAAATTACACCAAAAATTTTGTATCGGAAAACCACAAATAAATTAAGGTAACGGATACTTTGTCGAGGAGCCACATATAAATATTATTTTTGTATACAAGGATAAATTTTGTTTGGAAACATTTGGTTGAAATACAAATTGATTTGGATCCAATAACCGCGTAAAATCTAAAATTCAGGGAATAGCAGAATTGTGCCTTTTTTTCGTACAGTGCAGACTTCAATCAACAATCATTAAGATAAGTCCTTTTTTTATTTTTATAAAAGCCTAATTTATATGCTTATATATTTTTCTTTTGAATTTCGTTTTTTTTAATCAAATTCTATTGACATTTATATAAATATTATTGAATTGTTTAATTTCATCATAATCTGCTAACTTATTTAATTTAGAGATTTTCCTGAGCCAGAGGCCACATGGTGATTATGGTTTTTCTTATTTTCCAATCCCGGAATAAAATAGATTACCGTTTTATAATAAAGGTAAAGTAGTACAAATCCAGAAATTGACAGAGAAGGTGGAATAATTTAATCGAATTGCACGGTTTTTATAGATGAAAACAAAAGGCAATTGCGCAATTGTAATTCCAAGGTGGCTCAAGAAGATGAACTTATTCCGTAAATATTGTAACTACAAAAATATAAGTGGCACCAGCTCAACAAGAATCACTCTCGAGATTTGAACTTTGTGGAGCAGAACTTTTGGCACAACTATTAAATATCGTAAAAGAACCAATAAAAGTAGAAAACGACAACATATTGTTATGGACTGAATACCAGGTGGAAAAAGCTTCGTTTTGATAGCAATAAGACAAAAAAAAATTTGAGCCCGATCCGATAATATTTGATGGACTGGATTTTTGGTGTATATCAACATATTTTTGCATTATAAAATGTCCATATCGACTAAAATTAATGTTCATTTCTATTTCTATTGTATTGTTATAAATATTGAATGAATTGAAAAGACTTAAAAGTATTTATTTTGCATTTTAGGCATCTATTTTTGGAATTTTTGGCGTCAAAAAGTCATTTTTGTTGAATTGAATTATCGCTTAATATCTTCATATAAAATTTATTTTTACTGTTCAATCATACTGTTATTCTTTTATTTCAAATAAAAGAAAACAAATAAAAAGTTTGGAGATTAAACTAATTCATTACACATCCAAAGTGAGTGCGTTTTTTACGCATTAAATTGAAAAACAGGTGACGATTTGACATATGTGAAGATTTTGACGTTTAAAATTCGCTCATACACATGTAAACCGTTGACATAAACTTATTTTGCGTAACTCGTTACGTCAAACGTATAAAGATATTGTACAAAATGAACTGTCATCGAATTTCATATGGTGCGCTGCATTGAGTTGGATAAAATATAAAATAATAAAAATTGCTTCTCAAGTGAAACAAAAAATTATCGATAAGAAATTAGAAGAAAGGAAGACATATCACAGCTACGAAAAGAACAAGAAAAAGCAAGCAAGCTGAAGCATCAAAAACGGAACAATCGGGTGAGTTTTATTATTACACACTTTTATTTAACTTGAATTTTGACCGTTGGGTTTGTTACTCATTTGTGATCAATTTTTCAGTAACTTCTCATTATGTGATTAGTACCAAATTTAAAAGAAGATTTTGTTGAAGCAGTCAGTACGCGTTTCTAAAAGTTTTAAAGTGAAAAACTTTGTAAAACTGAAAAAAAATTCAAATTTTTCTTCATTACATGAAACCTTAAACAATTGCACTGAAATCCTCATAATCTGGTTCACCCATTTTGAGCGTAGGATTTTTGATAATACTGTGTATATCATTTTAATCAAAGACATCATACATGTTTGTGTCATTTTTATATGGATAAAAGACCTTACATTATAAAATAATGAATATAAAAAAAAATCAAAGAATGACATTTCGTTGTGATTTAAAAGCTTATATAGACCTTTTTTCTTAAACTTCAAATAGTTATATTGGTGTATGTATTTGACAGATTACATACAGCAATGATAATTAGAAATCAGTATAATCATGTATTAACATTTATTGCAAAAATGATAATAAAGCAACTATAGTAAAAACAACACAAAACAATCTTGATTTGAAAGAAATAATAATTATTTAAAGTTTTCGAAATACAAATCAGTTGATCACAACAGTCATGTTTTCTTTCGGGAAAAAAAGACTTGGGTTCACGATTCGTTTGAGTAATAATCGTTATATATATATATATATATATATATATATATATATATATATATATACATACATATATATATATATATATATATATATATATATATATATATATATATATATATATATACATACATATATATATATATATATATATATATATATATATATATATATATATATATATATATATATATATATATATATATATATATATATATATATATATATATATATATATATATATATATATATATATATATATATATATATATATATATATATATATATATATATATATATATATATATATATATATATATATATATATATATATATATATATATATATATATATATATATATATATATATATATATATATATATATATATATATATATATATATATATATATATATATATATATATATATATATATATATATATATATATATATATATTTATGAAATTTTTTTGCTATCCACAAAATTGTCGATCGATCTAGTTTCGAACCGATAAGAACTTTTTATTACACTTTAAAAAAGTATATCATTCTCATCAGGGCTAGCCGACTAGATACACTACCAAAAAAAATTTTCGCTATATAAACCTAAAATAGGTCACTACTCTAGCGAAGTATAAGAAACCAAAAAACTTTCATAAACATATGTTTATTAGATTCAGGTTTAGTAAATTTGTTTCTCTAGTTGATCACTATTGTGGTTATACTCTAACCAAGTTAGAATTGGATAACAAACTTGTATCGGTGAGAAGAAGATGACTATCTTCACTTGTGTCTATCGACACATTATCTACAATTAATTCAATGAATTATTTGTGATATTACATCACTCCGATGGAAATAATCCCATCATGAATAATAAGACTGAATCTAACAAAATATGATGTGCAATTTATGAAATTTTTTTGCTATCCACAAAATTGTCGATCGATCTAGTTTCGAACCGATAAGAACTTTTTATTACACTTTAAAAAAACACTTAAATATTTATAAAAATGAAAGTAGAAGAATAAAATCTGAATTTATAAGAAATGAAATTGAAATGAACAAAAACTGCCCAAAAGATCTTTGGAAAAATATTAAATCTTTATATTCAACAAAAAAAAAAGATATTAAAAATGTAACTTTTAACAACAAAACTGTTGTAAATCCTAAAGAATTAGCTACCAACTTCAATTTGTTTTTTGTTGATAGCATCAAAGAAATAGTAAATAATATTCCAGTAATAAATTGTAATTTAAATAATTACAATATAAGCCCAATTCAACCCCAATTTGAATTTCAAACAATAGATGTTGAAAAAATCAAAACCATATCCAAATTATTAAAAACTAAAGTATGTATTGATGATATAAATATAAAAATATTTTTAGACGCATTAGAGTCAAACTCATTTGGAAAGCAGTACACAGACATTGTAAACAAATCGCTAAGTGAGGGGGTAGTACCTGACAGTTGGAAAATTTCTACAGTTGTACCAATACCAAAAACATCTAATCCTAAAACTGCCATAGAGTATAGACCAATAAATATGCTTCCAGTTTATGAAAACATATTGGAAAATGTAGTAAAAGAGCAGTTAATGAAATTTATAAATGATAATAATATTTTAGTCGATCAACAGTCTGGTTTTAGAGCAGCACACTCATGTGAAACAGCACTTAATTTGCTATTATTAAAATGCAAAAATGATTTAAATGATAAAAAAGTAATAGTTGTTGTGTTTTTAGATTTTAAAAGAGCTTTTGAAACAATTAACATAGAAATAATGATTGGCATATTAATTAAAATTGGAGTAACTGGCCCTTCTTTAGAGTGGTTTAAAAGTTATTTGTCTAATAGGAAACAAAAAGTCAAAATAAATGAGCACTTCTCAGAAGAAATTAACAACGATCACGGTGTACCGCAAGGATCTGTTTTGGGACCACTGCTATTTATAATTTATATTAATGAAATTGTAAATGCAATCAAAGAATCAGAAATATATATATTTGCAGACGACACAGTTCTTACAGTTTCATCTGATACAGATTTTGATGCTATAAATAAAATTAACAGTGATTTACAACGTTTATCAGATTGGCTCAAAGTTCATAAATTAGCATTAAATTTATCAAAAACTAAGTTTATGATGTTATCATCCAAAAAAATTAGTAACTTTAGTGTCTTAATAGACGGGCAACATATCGAAAGAGTGTCCCAAATAAAACATCTTGGTGTTATTATTGATGATAAGCTGAACTTTAAAGAACACCATGAACACATATATAAAAAAATAAACAAAAAACTTGGTTTATTAAAACGTATACGAAAAAAACTTACATTAGATAGTGCAATTATTTATTATAAAGCCCTTGTGTCGCCTCATATTGATTATTGCAGCACAATACTTTTTACTTTAAATCAAGGTCAATTACAACAGTTGCAAAAACAACAAAACAAATTTATGAGAGTAATTTTAAGAGTGAGTCGTGATACACATAGACTTAATATGTTGAATGCTTTAAGTTGGCAGACCATTGAACAACGAGTGAATTTCAATACATTGAAATTTTTGCATCGTATAACAACTGGTGAATTACCACAGTATTTAAGACGTCATCTAGTATCCAATCGAGACCAGCATTCATATAACACCAGAAATACTCATTATGTAATTCCACAATACAAAACAGAAAGAGCAAAAAACTCAATTTTTTCAAAAGGACTAAATTTGTACAATGAATTTAAAGGAAATGATGAATTTATTAATTTTCGTGATTTCAAAAGAAAATTAAACACTTTTGTAAAACATAAATTTCCATTAGTTTAGTTTAGTTTAGTTCAGTACTATTATTAAAATAAGGAAATCAGATAATCAACTTCTTAAATTTTATTTTAATTCAAACAATATGAATAATATGATGTTAATTGTACCTGTATTATAAAAATGTCGTTTCTGACAATAAATTATTATTATTATTATTATTATTATTATTATATCAGTTAATAATGTCAAAACCCTCATTATGCTAAGCCTGATTGTTTTTTAACAATAGGGCTTAAGAGTTTTGATATTTGTATAAAAAAAATTTAATGTTCCAGTTAACATCGCAAACATCGCTAATTTTCGAAACTCCAACAAATGTTAGCAAACATTTGTTTTTAGAAAATGTTTGGTTGGTGGTGACTGAATATTAGCAAACGTAAGTAAACATTATAGCAAACGTTTCTTGTTTGTGTTTATGCAGTAGAATGAATACGGCATATTTTATAAGAATTTATTAAATTTGAAAAGAAAATTAAATTTTAGGTAAGTGATTTAATTACTGGTTTTACTTAAGATGAATTTTCTGTGATATTAAAGTGGTTATCTTATTTTTAAGTAAAATAAAATTCAAAAAAACTGACTCAAAATATGTATATTAGCTATATTATTATTTAGCTATAAACTATTAAATAAAAATGAAATAAAAAAAATTTTAAAAAACACACTTTTATTGGAAACGAACTAAAAAATAAATTTTTCATTGACACAACACAATGTTCCAAAGAAACAAAGGTTATGTTCAAACGTTAAATGTTTTATTGAGAACCATGTTTGCTTGCAAACTGTAATAAGCAAATGAAAATTAAACATCTTTTTAAACAATTTAGCACAGATGGCAAAATTAGATGTACCTACTAGAATACTATTTAACTAGAAGTTTAGTTAGATAACTAATTTTCCGTTACAGTTTTTTACAAAAAATAAAAGTGGGTGGCGCAATTAGCGTATTGAACGTATTACATCACATTTTGTATTATAAATAATTTATAATACTTTAAAATAGTTAGATTAATAGTATAAATACTATACTCATTACTTAATTAAGATTTAGAATTAGCACATTTTCTATTTATTGCCTTTCTATATTGACTACGTGTCACTTGCCAGATGCCTGCCTTTTTTGGCATTTTTAATCTTCTTATCTTGCAGCATTGTAGGTTCTCTGGTTTGGCTCAAACTTTTGATTCCACTAGCTGGATCATCTTCCTTGCGCTTCAGAGTCATCTTTCTTGATTGCTTTGAAGTCAAGCACTCTGCGATGTATCTCGTGTATCATCTAGTGGTGCAGTCTTTTTTCGTAGCCTGGTCTTGTGATATGGTGTAAAATATTGAAGATATGCTGCTCACCCTTCTGACGTTGATTTCTGTTGATAATATTTGATACTTGACTCTTAATAATGACGTCTTGCTTCTAGTTTTTAAAGTTGTTTTTATTTTGACTTTGTTCTAGTTTATTTGTGTTTGTATGTGTATTTTTTGTTTTATTTTTATTTAGTTTTGTTCTGTAATGGTTGTATAGGACATCACAAAACCATCCTATTTGCTTTGCTCTAGCGTGACTCACCTCATACCTGGATCGTTGTCTACACGATGTGTTCACACACTTAGATCTGGATGAAACTGGTAGTGTACGCTGTTTTCAAATTACTTTAAACTGTATATCAATACCTGCCATACACTATAATTCGATGTTGTACAACAATGACCGAAAAGTGAAAACCACCAATTTTGAAGTTAGCTATGACTTAATAATTATAATTTAACAAAATAATTTAATGATTATTATTTGTTAAATTATAAGTATACTAGAATTTGGTAAAATGCATAAATTATCATTTTGATATTTAGTAAGAGAAATAATTGGCTGTTTTGTCAACCATGCAATTTATTTAGTTGTACTTTTGTTTTGTTACCTTTGATTTTGAATTTATTCATATTTACTTTTTCCTAAGGTCTCTGTTTGAAGTATGGGAAAAGACAAGTTAAATTTCTCTGTAATCGTTTGTGAGTGCAAGATATCGTTTAATTTTGATGTTAATACATTTACTCTGCGCGTTTTATTGACAATATGTTGATTCTCTTTCATTATATAGAAATGGTAACGAAAAAATCAATCTTGGATACAGTAGACAAACCCCTAAAATATAGTCCAATAATTTTTAAATGCTTACTATTGTGAATAAGAGAATGGTAGTTGACCACCATTACAGCTTAAGGCTAAGGTTGGTTACTGTTTCTGGTGCCAGTGCTGAAAGTGTAAAACTTGTAACTTATGCGTGCTTGTGTATTCTGATCGTTGCTCAATAATGTTTGTTTTTGTATCTGCAGATAATTAAAACTTTTCAATTAATAGTAGGAGTTCAATGCTAAACATGTTGAGACACAACTCAAACTGAGCTGAAAAACCTAAATATTGATCCCATATCCAAACTTACAAAAACAAAATTAATTTTTTAAGGGATATGTTCAAAAGATATTTAGTCTCCAATTGAATGGGATCAAATTTTTTTGATTTGTTCATCCAACTCCAACTATTTATCAATCAATAGTACATCATATTTTCTATATTCTTTATTTTCAACTAATAATCAATCATTCCCATTACTTAATTCCAAAAACATTCAAATTTCAAACCAATTCATTTTTATCCAATTTCAATTTTTCCACTTAAAAACTAACAAATAGTTTTACCACAACAACATTAACTAAACCGAAACAAAAATGCAGTCAATTAATTTTAAATGCTTATAAATTCACAGAATCCAAAATTTATTTAAATACAGAAACACTTTGTTTTCCTTAAAATTTATTTTCCACATAAAAACTTCATCAATCAAAATTTTTAATTATTCCAAAAATTGTGCAACTGACAAATTTTTGTCACAAGAAATAAAAAGTATTATTTTTAAAAACAAAATGAAACAATAACATCTTCAAAATAATATCATCTTGTGTTGTTATTATTTTGAATTTTCTTTAAAATAAATATATAAGAAAAGAAAGTTTTATTAATTATTTTAACATTAAAAGCAGGTGCAGGAGTGAAACAGTTGAAAAACGACAACTAAGAAAATGTAGAAGATAAATTTTGAATAAGGATACTAAATAGAGGATTTACGACACCAAGATCGCTGGAATCGTTATTCCAAGTTTAATGAAGAAACTGAATATTACCAGAAGCTGATTTACGAGTAAATTCTAAATTTTCCAAAAAAAAATCATAAATTAAAATGTTGATATAGATTTCTGGTTCATTGTTTAATTTCTCTCTTGCAAACTAGAATAAATTATGATAAATAATGTTATCAAGTTTTTTTGTTGTTATTGCATATTTACATAATTTAAACCAAAGTTTATGTTTTAATATATGTAAATATAGTTTAGCATATATCAATCATGTGTCACACAATTTGGCAGTTTTATTAACTAAAATTAATATTATGGATGCAATTTTTAATTCAGTTATTTTAAAGTTTTAAATTTTTGTTTAATGATATAGTTATGAGCACGTTCTGTTTGTTAAAGGTAGTTTTATCGTCTGTACGATATATATCGTGTATACCTGCCCATCACATATTTCCTCGTTAAACACACATTTCAAATATTTTTGCTGATATAAAACTATCAATTACAGCTCAAAATTTTGTGGTTTAAAGATTAAAAATCAAAACATAAACCATATAATACATCATTGTGACAATTTGTTTCCGTTACTAGTCAAAAGGTAAACAAATTTATTTAAATTATCGTTTCGCTCCATTTGAACTACTTTTTGGAAATCCTATTTTTCCATCTATCAACAATTTTTCAGATTTTAGATAAACCAAAACATAAAAACACAATAAATTTTGTATGCATTCAAATATTAAATCATTTATCATTATTTTAAAATTTCTACCAAATGTCAATTTTATTTTTGAATGTTTTTTTTTCATCTGAAATTCAAATTTGTAGCACACAAAAAAAAGAAGTTAATCGTTTTTGTTTATCAGGCTAGTAAAGTGGTTAATGATCGTTAGGTTGTGGAAATTGGTTTTTGTATTAAATGTGTTAAGGAGGGATTTCGAGGAGACTTTTTTTACCAAATACCAATTTAGAATATTTTACGTTTTATATTTTTCACTCTATCGACTTGGGTATAAACGAAGTGATTGCTCCTCTTCGTCTTGTTCATAGCTGCAGAATATTAAAATGATCTCCCACTCAAAATTGAAGCGAAGCATTCAACAAATTAAAAAAAAAATTATTCGTGCTAATAAAATAGATATCAAAAAAAAATTTCTAAATCATAAACAAATTAGAAGAGATTGAATTTCAAGGAGTTCAGTTGAATTTATGTTTTTGGTTTTTGCAAATTAAATATTTGTTGTTGAGTTTGCTTCCTCACTTCTTGTCCTTGTTTATGATCGATTACTGATTCGTAGGTTCATGAATATGGATGACTCAGCGAATATCAATTTACTAAAGAAGCTGACTTCAAAGTTTCATTTCACCGCATTTAAATTGTAAAACCAAATTAAATTTAATTTAACAAATCGTAGCACTTAGAGCAGAACATCTATTAATCACAGTAAATTAGTAGTTAGTACATCTGACAAAGTTATAATAATTATTAAATTATTATTTGTTAAATTATAATTATTTAATTATGATTTGTTAAATTGTAATAATTATTAGCTTTAAATAATTATTTGGGTCAACCGAAGTGACTACCAGATTAGCCAATTTAAGGTGTAATATACTCGTGCTAATGATCAGTCTACCTGGAGGCCCAGTTACAAATGGAGTCAACTGGATACCAATCATGCGGTTTAGCCGCTGCTCAGAACAATAAAGATATTCTTTAAAAAATTTATTAAAAAAGTTTACGATCCATCAGTGTGTGAACTCATTCAGTATGTGGATTCGATAAACTTTATCCTCGGTCTTTTACATTTTGCTAGATGTACACGATAATTAAATATTATTATTATTATTATTTCTGTTTTATTTCTCATTTTACAATGGTAAGTATTATTTAAACTAGACGGATCTAAGGATCTAGATGGATCCTTTAAACTAGACGGACCTAATAAATATAAATTTTAAAAACAGTATGTGGATCAAGAGAAAATAAATAATGTAAACCGAGTGAGCTCTACCGACCCGAAAAGGTAATAATTACAAAAGTCGTTACCACCTCTCCTTCAACTCATCAACTAACGCCTCCCGTCACATAATTTACAGAAAACAACAATAGTCCCTAGGCCGGCGTCGATTTCATGTGATGTTTACCACACATTTTATACTTCGTGAGGCTGTCTTTGACGTACCCAAAAACATTTGTTCTGCGATTTTTCTCGAATCGGCCGCTTTTGCGTTCGGCAAGCTCCGAAAAATGCCGATTTACCGCGATCTTGTAAATTGTTGTTTTTTTTTATTTATGGGGGTTGGAAATTTGATTTGAAATCTGATTTAAAGTTGGAAGTTTGATCACATGAAATCGCCGGCCCAGGGACTATAATTCATATAATTCGTTCAAAATAAAAAAAATTATTGATTTAAATTAAAATTACTACTGTTTGTAGCCGAATTGTTGCACCAAAAATAGCCAGGGGATTGTTGAATAGATTATATAAATAAATGAATTTGTTGCACCAAAAACCCGTAGATTGTTGAATAAATTATAGCAGTAAACAAATTGTTACGCCAAAGCGTATTGATTAAGTTGAATAAATTATGTAAAATCGATTTTTCAAATATGAAAATCGAGGCCCCAAATTAAATATTAGATTCTTGAAAACCTGTGTAACTATGAAAATTGTTCCACCAAAATAAACAGGTGATTGTTGAATAATTGAGTAAATACGAAAACGATGGCACCAAGTTAAACAGATGATTAACGAAAGGTTATGTAACTACTATATGTATCTATTTTTGTAACTAAATTTATTTAAATTTATCAAATTACAAAAGTAAAATAGGTAATCGTTGAATAATTCAGTAAACACGAAAATCATTGCACCAAACTAAATAGGTGATTGTTGAAAATTATTATAACTACGAAAATCGTTGCACCAAATAAATAAATGATTGTTGAAAAATTATGATTGTCAAAGGAATTGTGGTCAATAGAATGCAAAAACGAATCATTTATTACTCCCCTCGATCGGTAGATTTTTAACAATATTTGTTGGCTAACTAACTTCAGCACCATTCATCCAGTGTTGATGTCTTCTCCACGCAGAAAACATTGGCGGACGAAGAACATGCTATTAATATGTTTCAAACTCAAGCAACAGGTACCGATAGCAACGCGTGTTCCACGGATACGGAGCTATCCTTATCGAAGGGGATTTGCGAACTTCATGACGATAACTTTCTGACCCTAGGTAGTTATGAGTTGGATGTTACGTTTGTGGAGATGCGGAGTGAACAGTACATGTTAAGTCTATCAAAATCAACCTCTATCATTGCAAAGGAGCAATTTCTGTTCTTTTGCTCAGACTGGGATGGAACCAAGAACCATGGGTCGGTCTCCCATGACCAGGTCCTTGTACTTTATTCCTAACTGTAAAATCTTGTTTGTAAAAAATGTAGGTGAAGTTCGTTTCTGTGCTGCAGACACAACGGTGACGGGCTTGGAGCTCAATAACCAGATTTTTTGGATTAACACAGCTTACTTACCACATAACGATGTAAATCCCTCATAGGGTAAGTAATCTAAGTACTGATGCTGATAGGCGAAAAGTCGGAGTCCTCAAAAGATTTGTTGCTAATGCACACCATTTATTTAATGAAGATTTTACAAAATTCTGTTTACTATTTTTTTCACTGCATCAATACAGAAAAATTTTGTTTAGCATGGCCTTTATTTTCTTCGCTTTTAATTTTTAAAGTAAATCCTTTTTAGAGACAAAACTATATTTTTCGTTCTAAAGCCAAAATTAATTTGAGATTTTTTATTTTCTTTACCAAAGAGGTAAATGTGTGATCATTTAAAAATAATAGAGAATCTTTTATCAACCAATGCATTTTTTGGTCTCTCTTTTATCACAAACGAATCATAAAAAAAACAACAAAAACTTTCCATGTCCCAAAACAAGACAGATAGAGATATAACATTGAAACCAATATTCTTTTTCATTATCAATTTTTTTTATGTCTTTTCTATTTCATCTAGTATTGTTAGTTGGATATTTTTGGATACTTTGAATAACTGGATTTGGATAATTGATGTTTTCTGTAAGATTGTTAACAAAAAGGGGTATTTTAACAATATTGTCATCATTAAATGCTTCGAGTTTTTGTTTTAAATTCGAATTCTGTAGCGTAAAAATTTTCAGTATGTCTAAATTTTCTGTCTTAGTTTTCAAATCAATTTCCTCTCTTTAACGCGCATTTTCTTGCACAAATTGGTCGTTTAATCTCTCCTTATCAATTTGGTGGTAATAAAGCACTGGCAAACAATTTTATTGTTCACAATGGTTTTCTTGCTTTCCAGTAACTTCGATTCATGAGAAGTTTACATGCCTTTATAAGGTCTCTCCAAATGTCTTTTCTTTTAACAATTTTTAAATGAAGTACGGCAATTAGAGTTCGAGAAAACGATTTAGAGATTTCAGAAAAATGTTGACAGACTTAAAAGTCGAAAATTTTAAAGCGTTTAAATCATAATTTTTAAATAAAATTTATAAATATTGAACATTTCAACTTTTGAAATATTATTTTTTAAAAATAATGACCGCCGCCCTGCAATATCAGCTATTTTAAAAACTAATAAATTTTGTTGTCCTTCATATAGATGAAAACGACAAAGCTCAAATTTGAAAACTTTTGCAAACGTTGATGCGACATAAATTTTCCATAATTTGAAAAAAAAAAAAGATCAAGTTCAACGCAGCACATTCATCATTTTCCACACTTCCTATCAAACAAACTTAAATTATTGCCTCAGAGATTTTCAGCCTTCTAATCCAAAAGGTTACAATTTTATAAGCCATACACTAATCTTAATCAAGACTCTTAATCAACAGAATTGCAATGAGAATTTTTTATTAATTCTTTTGTTTTTTTGGATCGTCAGAGCAAATAATGTAAATAACAATTAAAAAATAAAGATTGAGTCAGTATGTTATTATGAATAACATTTAGCAATTGCACCTAAATTGCAATAATTTCATAATCGCATAAAAAATTGATAGATATTTGTAGACTTTTTGATATAAAAATTGTTTGGTAGTTCTTGATTATAAATTATATTGTATTGTAGTTGTGTTGGAATCTACATTGGATGCTAGCTAGTTCTTTCGTGAATTTGATATGTTATAGCTTACTTTAACCAAATTATGAATCTGATTTAATACCGATGCAAAACAATTTAAAGTGAGCTCGTAACATTTAACTGACTAACTATACAAATTTTTAAAACAAGTTTTTTGTTTTAACTATTCAAGTATAATATACAATAAATCTGTAAAATCATCAGGATCATGAATCGTGATCTATCTGAATTCTGAACCAAGTGATAGAATTCGTGAATAGGTAGATAATTCAGAGTTTAAAGTTGTTACGTTTTTAAATAGAAATAAAAACAATAAAACAAACATCATCATCATCCTCCTCTATAACATCAAAAATAATTATTGCTAAATCGATTAACTAAAGTCACACACTCAAAATAAAACCGATTAAATTTCGAACTAAATTTCCATATGTTTTCAATTATATTTCTCATGCATATTATAAAAAAAAATAAAATAAACAAAATAAAAATATATAATAAAACGATAAACATAAGAAAAATAATATTAAGAAATGAAATAAAAACCAAATCTCATATTCGGAGAGCCAGCCCCTTCTTGCAACTGAATCAAAATAAAAATTAAAAATCAACTAAGATTGAAATAAAAGAATTTTTTTTTTAAATTAAAGAAACATTTCATTAGTTTGATGACTTTTCCTCCTCCAAACTTTTTTTCCCATCTTTCTTAAGAAAACATACTAGAAAAGTTATTTTTTTTAATCTCCACACTTTGTACAATTACCGCATTTTTATAGTTTTTAATACTCGTATATTGTTTATCTCTTGAGTGACTAATAAATACTGGTGATGTTACTAATGATATGAATTGACAGAAAAATGTGATGTCTGTCATGTCAATCAGATGGAATATTATGGTTTTTAGTTTATGTTCATGTATATGGATACATTTTTTTGGTTTCTTTGTTCTTCATAATTAAAAAGGAAAAACTGTAGTTGTTACTTGTCTTTGTAATATTTTAATGAATATTGATACACTTCATTTTATTTTATATTTTTTTTTTATTTCCAATTAAGCAGCATAGGGTGTAAGGTGTCTATCAACTGAACCATATTACATTGCTGAATTCTCTTTTGGTTCTTCTTACGGTTTATATTTCTATTTAGTTGTAGCTTGCCTTATTTTGTGTTACATTCATCTGCCATTTCATCTGTTTTTATGCATCGGTATCAATGTTTGGTCTATTCATGTTTGGTGTAGAAGTTCTGTATCGCTCTAACAGGGTCACAAACACAAATACAGAAATAACTGAAATTGGTTTTGTTATTTTTCGTGTTAGTTATCATGTTCACATTCATTCATTAGTTTCAATTCTACGCATGCGCTGAAAATTTACAGCTTCCCAAATGCATTCAATGCGGCGTTGAAATCGGAAAAACCGGTATACGTGTTTTTAGACTGGTACTGGAACCGGTTTTCATATGAGCAAATTTATAATAGTTTCATTTTTAGCTTAGTAAGGCGATCTAGCTGAAAATGGAACCGAAGAATACGTTAGTCCTTATCTTTTCCAGGGGCTGTTCACAAATTACGTAACGATTGGACAAGGGGGTTGATAAAGTATTACAATTTGTTACGATGGGGGGTGGTAGTATTTTTAAAAATGTTACGTAACTAAATTTCTTTATTTTCATCAAAACTTACATATTTTTCTGGACATAAAATTTTCATTTATTTGATAAATTAACTTCTTTCATTTAATCATGGATCATAATAATTGCCTAAAACTAAATTCACTTTTCACAGTACACTCTCTCCAGAGATAAATAGTAAAAAATATAAAAATGGTGTTGAACGCTTTCATTATTACTTCATCAAATGATTTTATTAAATAATTAAATTAAAATTAAATTTTATTAACCAAAGCTTGCATTAATTAATAGAAAACTTTAAAATCACAATTTAACAACAAATCATTTTAATTTCAACATTAAAAATCAGCGTCAATTTCTCCATAAATAAAATTTATAATTAACTTTATCCATCTAGTAATGAAATAATTTACTTCAATAGTTGTCTGTTCAAACAGAATTCCCAATGTTTTATTAACGAAAATTTTCTATTTTTGTTTCTTTTTTATATACATTGGTCACTTTTGCGCACTATAATTATTCACATGTTCTCAATATACACTTCCAGTTGAGTGAGAAAAAGAAAGCCAGTGTTTTCTGTGTTCCGTTAGCTCTATTTTTATCGTGTATGATACGATTCTGTAAAAAAAAGTCCAACTCAACAACCATAATCATTCCCTTTCACCATAAAAATAAGCTATTAGAGCTATTTTTATTCAAATCACAAAATATCAATACACATACCAACACAAAAATCGATAACTACTTTTCCACATTTAATAAATTCTGCGTCAATCTCATTTACATTGAATTCTTTGATAAACATTTCATATTCTCTCTTTGATTTGATATATACCAATTTGTATTAATGGTCCAAAAATGAAAATATAAAATTACAAATTGAGTTACGGATATTTTTGGATAGTTTTGCCTAAGATTTTTTCATTTTATAATATGTTTTTTTATGGAGTTTTAAGATAGTTTTGATTTTTAATTAAAAGCAGGAATCGAAAAGGGCCGATCGTTACATATCGAATATTAATATTAGTTTGTTCTTTTACCTTGAGAATTTCTGATACAGCTCGTTTACAAAATATTTATTCTTATTTTCAGGTTTTCAATACTCGTCTTGTCAGATTTACATGTTTTTCTGAACGGACATGTTTTCATAAGAAATGCATTATCACAAATATCAAAAGTTTCTATTTTATTTAACACCAAAATATAGGAAAACTTTTCTTATCAATATATTAGTAAAATTTTGAATATTTTTTTAACATCATTTTTTAATTAATTAAAATTTTTTTTTAAATAAATTCGTATGGCGGCACAAACATTTAAAAATATTCGGGATTTTTGTGAGCCATTAAACTCAAGCAACCAAGGAAATAACCTCATCAGTGCCAAGAATGAGTTCAAATCCTATGGCAGACACGCTATCCACTTCGCCACCAAAGGATTTGAATTCATTTTTGGCACTGATGAGGTTATGAGTTCGAATCCCAACCGAAACACGTAATAGAGAAAAACAGAGTTTTTTTCTGATTTATTTCCAACAATACCTTTGAATTAAAAATATTCAAATTATTTCCTTAGTTACTTGAGATTAATGGCTCACAAAAATCCCGAATAATCAAAAATTCCCCAAAATGTTGTCTAATACGCAAGCGCATATTTGACAATAATTGAAAAAGTGTCATTCATTGATTTCGCATTGATTGGAAACAACCAATAATGACTATACACTCGTGACATAGAATGTTGACTATAATAGAAATATTACACATTCTATGAATTCACACAATAGTACTGTCTAGAAATTTAATGGAAAAATCTCCGAAATTTATAAATATTGTTTCAACTTAATTTTTCATGTTGAATAATCAAATTACGGTTCATCCAAACCAACTTTCAAACAGTAAGTATCATTTTCTATATGATGGACCTCAATAAATATTCCTTATAGTAGGCCTTCTTGTAGTTGGTTTGATTATTTTAATAATTACGGCGAATAAAGAAGCAATAATAACAACACTTAATATTTTTATATTTAATAATTCATATATAATAGTTATAATTAATAGTTCACATAACTTTACTTAACCAACTCTCTGTATTGAATACTTAAAACAAAAACTAGAACTAAAAATAACCTTTTAACAACAGCTCACTGCGATCAATAATAATTCAGAATAAATCAATGGGTTACTGAGTTTACATAGTACGTTAACAGGTTGGTATTAGATAGTAGCGACTACATTCTCTTTCTTTCGATAGGTTTGTCTACCTATCCGGCATATTCAAAACATTTATTATACTTTGTTATTCTTCCGACTATAGGAGGAAATATATTGAGGCCCACCCAAACTTGCATTTAACAACGTCAAAGCAAAATAGTTTATTTACAATTATTTAACATTAATATTATTTCGGTATAAGATTCTTTTTAGCTTTCTTTTCCTGTAATTTTAGCAGTTATCAGTAAAAAAACCTTATAATTAGAAATATAACTGCATAATGATTAATGTAAATTGTTACATCGGCTTGCATGAAATTATTAATTAGTTCAAAAAATATGGCATTACTTAGCACCACGGCCCATGGCGGCCATTTTTTAATACATTAGAACCAGTGACTTTAATTGCTGGTGGGATTCCAGAACTTTCAACCACAAATATTATACTTTCTCCGGGTAATATATTTTAGTTATGAGAGTAGTAAATAAAAGGTATAAGAGACTATGAATTAAATAGGTAGCAAATTTTTTTTTAAAAATTAAAATACTTAGTCATTTTGATATACATAGACACAAATGTTAAAACGAATAGAAACTTTTCTAAACTACTAACAAATCATTATAAAAAATTTGAAATTAAATTTGAGGTCCTTTTTCTGACTCTTCCAAAAATTTTAACAACAAAACCAAGCATTCTTTTATATATCAACCAATTTAAAATCATTCCAACGGTAACATTTGTGGTTAAGTCGAAATTCATTTTGTAAATAGTTAAAAATCATCTTCCATATCCTTCCGAAACAAACCAAAACTCAATCACCCAAAAAATTCTACACAAAAAAAAATCCCAAACAAAAGCAACCACATCAATTAAGGATCAAAATGCAATTAATTCAAACCTAAAACAGAAACAACTAGAAAAAAAAACCGAAAACGGGAAAAATGTTGATGGAAAAAAAAGGCTTAAAAATTTTATTTTCCTGGATTCAAAGTAATTTATTATTGTTTTTTTTCTTTAATTTTGTTTTACACGTAACTTTCTTCTACTTACATTTTTATTATAGAAGAAACAAAAAAAATGTTTATCCTTATTAATTACAAGCTGACGATCTTCCTAGAAACTTTGTAAGAATAATTTATAAATTTTTTGTTTTCATTAAAAAAATCAATCATTTTCTTAATTACTTTAATTTCGGTATTATCTTGTTATGAGAGAATAATTTGAGAAAAACGTGAAAGGGTTTAACTGCAGATTTTTTTTTGTTAATTTAAAATAGTGACGGGTGAGTGAGGGAGTTGTTAGTTTTAGTGGAGAATCCATCCATGCTTTTCGATATTACTGAAAGCTGTGAAGTCATTTGAGTTTGATGGGAAATACCCCGTTCAATCAGACTAAAATTTTTCAAGAAACCAATTAACCCAATTAAGCTTCGCAGTACAACTTCCTAAAACAACAATAATTTTTTTTAATTTCATAATGAAAGAATAATTTCTTTAGGGCTTTAAATTTAAATTTATATCTTAAGATGGAAACAAAAGGAAACTCTTTTTTTATCTATTTCATTTGTTTTTTTTTTAACTGGAAAACCGCTTCTTGTTGATTTAATTTCTTTTATTTTGATTCTTTAATTGAAAATAGAAAACAATTTGATTGAAATTAGTAGGTTTTCGATTGTTTCAGTTTGTTTATTTATCGTTTTTATTTTGGACTCAATTAATTTAAAATGAAAAAAAAAACAACTAAGGAAGATTAATTATAATGGAAAGGAAACCTTTAAAGTTTTTTTATTTCATTGTAGACTAATTTGAAATAACAAAAAATTTTAATTAATTTTTATTAAATAAATCTTCAATCAATCAGTTGACATGGTATGTACATACCATTGACATGGTATGTAAAAGGACAACGTAGCATCAATAAATAAACTATGGTGTTATAAATACTAATTTAACTAATTGATTATGGTCATACGGGTGTTATGGCCATAACCGTTACCGTATTTGGAAAATGAAACAAAAAGAGATTCAGTTTATTTATAATCTTTATTGATACTTACATATTTATATGAGAGCAGAGATTGCACTACCAAACATGTAGTTCAATCGACTCTTTATCAAGAAAATATATACATTCCTTTAAAAAATGGTATATAAATATATACATTGCCTTCAACTATTAACCCAAATCGAATATTAAGTTTTTATTTCACTTTGTTACATTTTTTACAGCATGAATTGGTTATAGACCAAGTTCAGTTAGCCTCTATAGCAATGTTTCTCAACTGATTTCATGCTACCGACCAATAAATATTTTAAGATTCTATTGCAGACCTAAGTATTATTTCATGTTAGATGGGTGAAAGTGCAGGTTATATCTTGCTCACACTTACATACATAAAGTAATTTAAAACAACAGGATGATCGATTGGTTCCTGGGCCCACGCCGATTTTATTTAATCATTACCAAATATTTTATACTTCGTAAGGCGTTTGTCCTTGACGAGTTCGAAAACTTTTGTTCTGCCATTTTCCTCGATTCGGCCGCTTTTTTGTTCGGCATGCTCCGAAAAATGTCGATTGCCCGCGATCTTGTAAGTTTGCTACCACAATTTGTTTTACTATGGGGGATGGAAATTTGTTTTAGAAAACGGAGGTAACCTTGTCCGACAAAAGTGTGTCTGCTATGGTCGATGCCGACAATTGACATTTCGGCATTTTTGGGTTGTCGGACTCGACAAAAGTAGAAACATTTTTGTCGGGCAGGGTTACCCTATAGATGTAGACTATAGTCTATATTCTAGTCAAAAATAGACTATTAAGGTTAATATATTTACATTTAAATAAGTAATCTCTGCAAACATAAACGATAACTTTTTATGAATAAACTTGTGAGTAGTTAAACTCAAATAACTGGATGAATAGTAAAAATATTTCAATTTTGAAACCAGTTTTGGATTCCTCTAATTAAA